>BSUD01000006.1:96300100-96314573 GCA_033239045.1 Fagopyrum esculentum | reverse complement strand
GGTTGTTGGACATTAATTTTAAAACTAGTGACGCATATCCAGAACTTAAGCAAAAGAGAACCCACAGTGTACGGATCAGGTGTAGTAAGGAAAGAAATTCCAGAGTCGAACTCAGGGATTTGGTGAGAATAAAATCAGTTTCAAAAATATCTAGCAAGGTGTAAAAACTTTTGCAAATATATCAGAGACAAATGATTCCAAGGATTCAAGTACCCTACTGCGGCTTTCTATTAAATGCACGTCTTAAGATCAAAGGACAGAGTTGGCGTTTCCAAGGTTATGCGTTTCGAAGAAAGGAATAATGCACGATGAAGTTCCACTACTCACTTATCCCAACTTAGAAGCTCTCAACCCGAAGGATGTTGAGTCTCATCAAGAACAGTACTCAAAGAAAAGATTAAAACTCAAACTATTCAGCCAAACCCAAGGATATGACTCTCGAAGGTAAGGATGAAAGGCACGCTCAACCTTAATAGAGGATGTTGAGTCTCTCTATTACCTGAATCTTGCAAACTTTGACTACCAAGTAAAAAATCAATGATGAAGTCTCTTCTTACACTTGGATAGGGGTTAGAAAGGTTAGGCAAGGGTAGGATTTAAGCAAGGTTTAACTTTGGTTAAAGGGTATAGCAATTAAAGGACATCAGAAGAAAAACTCAAGCTGTTCTTGGTAAAACTCGGCCAATCTGCTCAAGAACAGTCCAATTTTCTGGTGTCACAAAGGTTAAATCTCAACTCTCAAGGTCCAAATGGTTAAATGAGTTCAGTTTATCATCATCTAAGCCTCAATCATCAACTATTCTTCCCATAATCACAAGGTTTTTAGCCAACCATTTTCATCTTTGAATCAAAATCAAGATTGAATAATGAAAACCAAATAAAAACTAAATTTTGCATATAATCCAAAGAATCTCCAAATTTGTAATCAATCCTTAAAAACTTTCAAAGAATCTCTCAAAGCACTCAACAATATGTTCACAAATCGCAATAACAAAAACGTAACAAAAAGATCTCACAATTTCCTTGAATCTTGACTTTTGGTCCTTTCCTTCAATCCTCCTCTCCAAGAATCTTCAATTCCGTAAGAACTCGTAAATCTTCCACTGTGCGAACTCCCGATTTTTGTTCCTGGGGTTCCAATGTATATTTCCTCACTAACGGGCTGCTTGGCATATCACTTCTCAAGCCCAAAAGCAATGGGCTTCCGAACGTAATATTTTTTGGACGGTTACAAGCAAAACTCGGTCGATCTAGAGGATAACTCGTCTGATTTTTCCTACAGGAAAATCGTCCGATTTATGTATAAACCACCCAATTTTTGACAACAGTAAGGGCTCTCCTCTTGACTTGTTTCCTTCCTTCCTTGTATGACTCTTCTACGCACTTTCTTTGCTCTTCATGACTCCTCAAAGGTTCCTTAGGCTTCCTTAATGATCCTAGCTGCTCCTTGCTCCACTTTCGCTTCCAATTCCATCGAATTTACCTATAATTCAACAAAAACTCGTGTAGACCTCTATTTCCGAAATATGTATGAAGTAAATCTTAAAGGTACACAAATCTCTCCGAATACAAGGGAAAATGAGGTGAAACATCCACATTATGCATGATTATAATGGCATATAATTCATGTCATAAAAATACCCCATACTAGCTTTCTATTTTTCCCTAAGCAAGGTTAAAATCTAAAATACAAGATGTCATGTATTATATGATGCGAAAAACTCAAAAAAAAAAAACTTTTTGAAAAGTGCTTCTTCTTTTGGATCACCCTCAAAGTAATGCTTCAAGACATAGGAGGACAAAGCATGCATCAATAATAACCGTATTATGGACAAATCATCATCTCTTTACCGTCGTTGAAGATCTTTACTTAAGATCCGAGATCTTCTCACTTGGAAGTCGTTGGAGATCTTCCTTTAGATAGCCGAGATCTTCTCCTTGAGAAACCGTTTGAAGATCTTCTTATCTTCTTGATGTGCCAAGATCTTCTTCTTAAACAAATCTTCTCAAATCTTCTAAATCCTTCGATTGAGATTTCTAAGAATCTTCTTGTTTTGGTCGTTGAGATGTAAGAGTCTTGTAATGAAACCCTTAATCGAATCCTTATTTTGTAATGCTTTTCAAGGCTTCGAGTTCATCCTTTGTAATGCTTTTCAAGGCCTGCATACATTTTAACAAACAAACCAAGACATACAATCTAGATATATAATCGATATTTGTTAGTTTATAAACCCGTATTTATTTGTTAAGTCTTCCATCATTTTCATAAAACAATTCTTAATCAAGGTGGAGTTATCAAAGTGCTCTTGGAGAGCGGAGAGAGTCTTGGTTTAAGTGACCACGGCCCTCATGGGCCTTCTTTATCAACAAATGTTGTATAGACGAGCGCATAATACAAAGCTTGCCCGCGGGGAATATATAGCCATCATTAATAAAGAATGTCTCATGCTCTCGGAGGTCAAGGCATTGTGCAAATATATCCTTGAAGTCAAGATTTGTGGCATATAACTCTTTGAGAAAAGCAAAGCCATGGATCTTGGCGTCCATATGCACAAAAAGGATATACCGGCGAGAAAGGGTATCGGCTACCACATTCTCTTTGCCATTCTTACGCCAAATGGCATAATGAAAGGTCTCAAGAAACTATACCCAACTTGCATGACGCCAATTAAGAGTGGTTTCACCCTTGAGATACAAAAGAGTCGCATCATCCAAATGAATCACGAACTCCTTCGGCCACAAGTAGTGTTATCATGTCTTTAGACAACGAATTAAAGCATATAGTTCCTTGTCATAAGTTGGATAGATGAGTGAAGTACCGAAAATTTTTTCACGAAAGTAGGAAATGGGTCGATTCTCTTGTAAGAGAACGATGATATGAATTATATGTCATTGTAATCATGCATATTGTGGATGTTTCACCTCATTTTCCCTTGCATTCGGAGAGATTTGTGTACCTTTAAGGTTTACTTTATAAATATTTTGGAAATAGAGGTCTACACGAGTTTTGGTTGAGTTATAGGTAAATTCGATGGAATTGGAAGCGAAAGTGAAGCAAGGAGCAGCTAGGATCATTAAGGAAGCCTAAGGAACCTTTGAGGAGTCATGAAGAGCAAAGAAAGTGCGTAGAAGAGTCATACAAGGAAGGAAGGAAACACGTCAAGAGGAGAGCACTTACTGTTGTCAAAAATCGGGTGATTTATACATAAATCGGACGATTTTCTTGTAGGAAAAATCGGACGAGTTATCCCCTAGATCGACCGAGTTTTGCTTGTAACCGTCTAAAAAATATTACGTTCGGAAGCCCATTGCTTTTGGGCTTGAGAAGTGATATGCCAAGCAGCCCATTAGTGAGGAAGTATACATTGGAACCCTAGGAACGAAAATTGGGAGTTTGCACAGTGGAAGATTTACGAGTTCTTACGGAGTTGAAGATTCTTGGAGAGGAGGATCGAAGGAAAGGAACAAAAGTCAAGATTCAAGGAATTTGTGAGATCTTTTTGTTACCTTTTTGTTATTGCAATTTGTGAACATATTGTTGAGTGCTTTGAGAGATTCTTTGAAAGTTTTTAAGGATTGATTACAGATTTGGAGATTCTTTGGATTATATGCAAAGTTTAGTTTCTATTTGGTTTTCCTTCTGACGTCTTTTAATTGCTTTACCCTTTAACCAAAGTTAAACCTTGCTTAAATCCTACCCTTGCCTAACCTTTCTAACCCCTATCCAAGTGTAAGAAGAGACTTCATCATTGATTTTTCACTTGGTAGCCAAAGTTTGCAAGATTCGGGTAATAGAGAGAGCCAACATCCTCTATTAAGGTTGAGTGTGCCTTTCATCCTTACTTTCGAGAGTCATATCATTGGGTTTGGGTGGGTAGTTTGAGTGTTAATCCTTTCTTTGGGTACTCTTGTTGATGAGACTCAACATCCTTCGGGTTGAGAGCTTCTAAGTTGGGATAAGTGAGTAGTGGAACTTCATCGTACATTATTCCTTCTTCGAAACGCATAAACTTGGCAACGCCAACTCTTTCCTTTGATCTTTAGAAGTGTCTTGAATCGAAAGTCGCAGTCGGATACTTGAATCCTTGTAATCATTTGTCTCCCATATATTCGCAAAAGTTTTTACACCTTGCCAGATATTTTTGAAACCGATTTTATTCTCACCAAATCCTTGAGTTCGACTTTGGAATTTCATGCCTTACTATAGCTGATCCGTACACTACGGGTTCGCTTTTAAGGCACCCATAGGAACAACACCATACAACCTTGTGTATGGGAAGTCTTGTCATCTTCTTGTAGAGCTAGAGCATAAAGCATATTGGGCCATCAAGTGGCTCAACTTCAGCATGAAAGAAGCCGGAGAAAAGTGGTTGTTGGACATTAATTTTAAAACTAGTGACGCATATCCAGAACTTAAGCAAAAGAGAACCCACAGTGTACGGATCAGGTGTAGTAAGGAAAGAAATTCCAGAGTCGAACTCAGGGATTTGGTGAGAATAAAATCAGTTTCAAAAATATCTAGCAAGGTGTAAAAACTTTTGCAAATATATCAGAGACAAATGATTCCAAGGATTCAAGTACCCTACTGCGGCTTTCTATTAAATGCACGTCTTAAGATCAAAGGACAGAGTTGGCGTTTCCAAGGTTATGCGTTTCGAAGAAAGGAATAATGCACGATGAAGTTCCACTACTTACTTATCCCAACTTAGAAGCTCTCAACCCGAAGGATGTTGAGTCTCATCAAGAACAGTACTCAAAGAAAAGATTAAAACTCAAACTATTCAGCCAAACCCAAGGATATGACTCTCGAAGGTAAGGATGAAAGGCACGCTCAACCTTAATAGAGGATGTTGAGTCTCTCTATTACCTGAATCTTGCAAACTTTGACTACCAAGTAAAAAATCAATGATGAAGTCTCTTCTTACACTTGGATAGGGGTTAGAAAGGTTAGGCAAGGGTAGGATTTAAGCAAGGTTTAACTTTGGTTAAAGGGTATAGCAATTAAAGGACATCAGAAGAAAAACTCAGGCTGTTCTTGGTAAAACTCGGCCAATCTGCTCAAGAACAGTCCAATTTTCTGGTGTCACAAAGGTTAAATCTCAACTCTTAGGGTCCAAATGGTTAAATGAGTTCAGTTTATCATCATCTAAGGGCGTGTTTACCTTGCGGGTTTATAAACTAAATGATAGTTTATAAACCTTTGCTGATTTTTGTGTAACCGTTTACCTTGCGGGTTTATAAACTAAATGATAGTTTATAAACCTTTGCTGATTTTGTGTACCGTTTACCTTGCGGGTTTATAAACTAAATGATAATTTATTTGGGTTTTTAAACCCGTAAAAAATAACCTTCTCAAGATGAGGTTATTTTTATTTGGGTTTTTAAACTCGTTAGTTTATAAACCCGAATAAACTCAAACCCTTAGTAAACAGGCCCTAAGCCTCAATCATCAACTATTCTCCCCAGAATCGCAAGGTTTTTAGCCAACCATTTTCATCTTTGAATGAAAATCAAGATTGAATAATGAAAACCAAATAAAAACCAAATTTTGCATATAATCCAAAAAATCTCCAAATCTGTAATCAATCCTTAAAAACTTTCAAAGAATCTCTCAAAGCACTCAACAATATGTTCACAAACCGCAATAACAAAAACGTAACAAAAAGATCTCACGATTTCCTTGAATCTTGACTTTTGTTCCTTTCCTTCAATCCTCCTCTCCAAGAATCTTCAATTCCGTAAGAACTCGTAAATCTTCCACTGTGCGAACTCCCGATTATAATGTCATATAATTCATGTCATAAAAATACCCCATACTTGCTTCTTGTTTGTCCCTAAGCAAGGTTAAAATCTAGAATACAAGATGTCATGTATTATATGATGCGAAAAACTCAAAAAAAAACTTTTTGAAAAGTGCTTCTTCTTTTGGATCACCCTCAAAGTAATGCTTCAAGACATAGGAGGACAAAGCATCCATCAATAATAACCGTATCATGGACAAATCATCATCTCTTACTCAAAGACATAAATAAAAGAGATGATAAAGATGTAGAGATAATCAAAATCAAGCAAATCTAAGCCATGAAGCCTTAAACATGTGCATAAAGGTCTCAAGGTCTTCCAATCAAAAAGAGGTCAAAGAAGTGTGTCAAAGGTGGGAAAACTGTAAGGTAATGTGGTGCTAATCCGGGAAAAAGGAACAACACAACAAGAGCTTTAAGAACACAATATCACCACACATGCTTTGCATGTAAAATTTGCTTTTCTTTTACTTTACTTTTTGAGAGTATGGACAACGGTGCACAAAAACCGAAGCATAGGAAATTGGCGATTCTCAATTTTTGAGATGCCTCAAACCCTTGATGCACATACCATATCCCATTAGTACTTGTTGTTCATTCGAACTTTGGCAAGACACAAACACCCGGCTATGTGAATGCTGCCGAGTTACTCATCCTCATGTTCAACGTCCCCAATCCTAATTTTTGCTAAACTTTCACTTAACACTCTTACAATGGCCCTCCCACATCAAACATGCCTTACATAACCACTTAACCTAATTCCTGGATGGTCAGAAGGAGGTCAAATATTTCATTGAGGAACTAGCATGAACAAGATATGAAAAAGAAAAGAAGCAAATTGCCTTGGTCAGTCCAAGATGATGCATAAGAACTTATAATATAGCTTCGATCATTATTTCATTCTCCTATCAAGACATCAAAATCATATGAATCATACATGTATTCAAATAAGACCATCAAATTCATTCATGTTACCATTAAAATCTCAACAGAGCTAAGTCATCTTTTGCCTTTTCCGGATCACAATCATCATCATAGAGGTCATTTCCATTATAAGAAGCACTAAAATTTTTTAAAAACTCACCAATTTTTGAATGAAACATGCAATGCAAATGTCATAGTGGAAAGCGATAGTGCAAGAGTTATTACAAGCCAAGTCATAAAGTGCAACGCAAAGTACATAAAGTGCGATAATAGGAAAGAGATTGTAAGTACCCCCACCCCATACTTAACCATCACATTGTCCCCAATGTGAAAAGTCAAAGATAAGATGGAGAATATACTTACCATCATAAGAGGAGTGTCGTGCGTCCGTCACCTCTAAGTCCTGAGTAATTTGGGTACTGAGTGCCGCGAAGTCAGTGTGAAGAGCCTGATAGTCGGTACGCAAGCCTCGAATGCCGGAAATCAATGCTCCCATCTGCCGATGGAGTCTAGATCCGCGCCCGCGTCCTCTCCCATGGCTGGGTGCGTGAGCAAACGAATGATGTGGAGCCTGCATCTCATCCTCGGTCTCCTCTACAACTCCACTAGTCCTGCTGGGTCCAGCACCATGTGTGTCAGTATCCATAGCATCTGTAGCATGGCCGTTGTATGTGTCGCTCTCAAACTCTAACATGGACGGCCGGTATGCTGCAGCTCCCTCCTCATAGTCATCCTCTTCATCATCCTCTCCATCCTCATCATCATCACAATGCATAGTCGGAGGAGCCATCTCATCAAAGTAATGCTCGAATGTCTCTTTCTAGTTTCTCTTGTTCCGAATAGTATATTCGGATTTCCACTTAATCTCAGCTGGCTTCCTTGCTGGCGTCTTTGCCCATGGCATGGACACATACAGAGTATCCATACCTCTAGGAATCAAGACTTGTCGAGAAACCAATCTCTGCGAGCAAAGAGGACGTGCACCCTCAGCTAAGCGACAATCCGAGAAATCTAGCTCCAAAGTCTTGGCCACAAAAGTGACAAGGCCTCCTACACAAATGTCTTCCTTCGCCTTGTTGGATATCTTCCCAAGATAGTCGGCAAGCATGGTGGTGGTGTCCGGGATGGTGCTGGTGGTCATACAATGGAGGAGATAAAGCTCATCCGCCTTGATCTTCTACGGTGTCTCCGTTCTTGCAAACAAAGACTCGCTAAGGATCCGGTGAGCTATCTTGAAAGATAGATTGTAAATGCTCGTCTCTTTTGAGTTTCCCGGTCTCCATTTGTCTCCTTCTGCTTCTCTAATGGAGATACTCTCCCAAAATGCACTAGCGCTCACTCCTCTTGGGAATGTGCCTGTAGAAGATGAAGGAAAACCAAACAACTCTCCAAAAGTAGGAATAGACATAGCATGATCCTCATCCATGAGCCGGAAGGAAACTCTCCTATCTCTAGGGTCATGCTCGAAAGTGCTAAGAAACTCAAGAGTAATCTCAGCATAAGCATCCTCCCGAATAAGTGCAAACTAGTTCACTCTCTTTTGTCCAACATCATATCAATATCCTCTCTCACAAACAATGCGTCTAAGTCATCCAACACAATATATCGAGGAGGGGTAATGGGTCGATCTAAGAGACGTTCATATCTCTTCTTGTGTTTGGAAGTGGGAGGGGGAGGTGTGGTCGAGCTAGGGAAGGTGGCGGTGGTGGGAGAGGTGCCTTAGAAGAAGAACCTTTCTTCTTGGTTGAGTTTCTAGTGATTCTCTTTAAGGCTTCCATTCTGCACAAGAAAATCGGGTTGTTCTTCACAAAAATCGGCCGATTTTTCTAGGATGGTCCCCGTTTTTCCTCAATTTCAACACAAATCACAATTATGTAAAGTTCTGATCAATCTAACACCACAAACAGCTTCCCAGGGTTGTTTCTAAGCAAAGCCCTCCAACAAACTCAATAATCTAACAACTCTTAGGCATGAATCAAAATCGAACGAAATACTTAGGTTTTGGATGGAAAAACCTGAATTCCGGATGAATGAACAGTTTGCCACGCCTGTTGATACTAGATCCCTCTTCCTTGTTGAAAGAACTTAAGTTTAGGCTCAAGAATCACTCAAAATGGTTACAAATTGAGGTGATGGGAGATGGGCGATTTTTCGGTTCTTTGGAGTGAAGGAGGAAGGAGGAAGGAAATTGGCTAAGTGTGGAGTGAAGAAAGGAGTGGAGAAAGCTTTATATAGGCCGGCCATTTTGTGAAGAAAATCGGACGAGTTTTTAGCCCGAGATTTTCATCGGTCCGATTTTTCTCCACTTTTACACATCATTAAGGAAAATCGACCGATTTTCTTTGGGTATGTCGATTTTTCATCCGATTTTCTTTCTGTTGCCAATACTCGACCTGCTTTGTAGCCTGAATCGGTCGAGTTACTTATGGTAAGTCGATTTATTCCCTTTCTTTCCTTTAAAAGTGTATTTGACCAAATTTATGTCAACTTTCTTCATCAATTCTCCAAGATTGTACCTAGTTCGTGCAATCTATGACACAAACAAACCGAGAGCGCATCAAGGAAAACAAAACAAAGCTAAAACGAAAAACAAACAAGCCAACTATCCTAAGCTATTATAAAGCAAAAGGAAAGAAAAAGGTTAGAACTACCATGGGTTGCCTCCGAAGAAGCGCTTGTTTTAACGTCGCTAGCTGGACGTTGCTCTTTTGATGATCAATGGAGGAGGATAGGAGTTATCTCCTCAACCGGGACTTCCGGTGTGTACTTATTCAATCGTTGGCCGTTTACTTTGAAACTTCTGCACTGTTGACCCCATACTTCAACTGCACCATGAGGGAAAACACGCTTAATAACAAAAGGTCCTGTCCAACGGGATTTAAGCTTACCTGGAAAGAGTCGAAGTCTTGAGTTGAATAGAAGAATGAGATCTCCTTGTTTCAAGTCCTTTGGGATGATATGCTTATCATGCCACCGCTTTGTTCTTTCCTTGTAGATCCTTGTGTTCTCGTACACATTCAGGCGGATCTCCTCTAGTTCGTTCATGACCAACAACCACTTTTCTCCGGCTTCTTTCATGCTGAAGTTGAGCCACTTGACGGCCCAATATGCTTTATGCTCTATCTCTACAGGAAGATGACAAGACTTCCCATACACAAGGTTGTATGGTGTTGTTCCTATGGGTGTCTTAAAAGCGACCCTGTATGCCCATAATGCATCATCAAGTTTCATTGCCCAGTCCTTCCTTGTTCTAGAGATGGTCTTTTCTAGAATTCCCTTGATCTCCCTGTTGGATATCTCAACTTGTCCGCTTGTTTGCGGATGGTATGGTTGGCGATCTTATGGGTTACCCCATACTTAGCTAGTAGAGCCTCAAATCGACGGGTTGTGAAGTGCGTTCCTCCATCACTAATGATGGTTTGGGGAGTCCCGATTCTTGGGAAGATCGTTCTATTGAAGAGTTGTTCACTCCTAATGGTGTGTGCAAGCTTTAAATTTATAACCCTAGATGTATGCCTAAAACAAGGATGCGAACCCACAGTGTACGGGTCAATCGTAGTAAAAGCAAGAATTCCGGGGTGTCGATCTCAGGGACTTAGGTGAAACAAAACCAATATAGGTAGTCAATATTGCAACTAACCACAAAAGCAATTAAAGCAATCAAAGATGATAAAAAGTCAATTAAGGAGATATGCAATTCTAGGGATTTAGCAAAGGGAAGGTGTTACTAAAGTGGAATAGATCACCGGGTAAGTCTCACTACTCTCAATCCCAACCCAAAGAACCTATCACCGGGTAAGTCTCAAGGTACTAAGGAAAGGAACTATAATCTCAAACCAACAAACCAACTAAGGGAATAGAATCAACCTTTACCGGGTAAGTCTCCGGCTAACTCACAAACATGGAATGAAGGCACACTCAAACCCCAATAAAGGATAAACCTTTAGTACCTACACTTATGATCTTGGGTAAACAAACAAAGGAATTACCGGGTAAGTCTCATCCTAACCTTGCATTGAACCAGGAAAGGTGTAATAAGAATAGGATTTGGCAAACTCTAACACTTAACTCTCAGTTTCGGATCAGAAAGGTCACCTCGGTCAGACGAATTCCACCCCGGCCGAGATGTTCATCGACTGAGCGAGACGTTCTAAGGTTAAGGATAAAGACTCGAACTTTCAGGGTCCTACTGGAATTTAAGATTATTCTATCATCGTCTTTCCCACAACCTTCAGCCAATCACCCTAGAATCGCACAAGGAAATTAGCCACTCATCATCATGAAAGTAATAATCAAATATACGAGAAGAGAATGAATATTTGAACACAAAAACCTTAAGAACAAGGCTTCAATAACTTAATCAAATATCACACAAATAAGCGTTCTTTGGATCACAAATCCAACAAGACAAATCAACAAGAAGGGAATCTAAGAAAGTCTTACAAATCCCCTTAAAAAGCTATAACAAGCTATCAATCTTTCCTAGATTGATCTTCAATCTTCCTTCCTTCCTTCAACCACTATAATGATAGCGGGATTTTCGGTGATGCGCCGATCATGAATTGTGGAAAATCCAGCCCTTTATATAGAAAAACTATCTTCTAAAGATAAAATATCTTGAAAAGATATTATCCTAATAGAATATATCTTAATCTCTAAAATAGATCTCCAAAATATATAATCTTCCTTCCAGAAATCCAGCCCAAAAATATAAGATCTCTCCTTCCTAAAATAAAAGATATCGGCCAAGAATAAACGATCTCGCCGCGTCAGAGTATTCGCTTCGGTCGAGACGCTCCTCGAGATCACCTCGGTCGAGATGGTATTGTAGCTGACCGAGGTGACTCTAAACTGAATGTGAAATCTCTCAAATCTGGTCCAAAGTGAATCTTTTAATCCATTTCCATGCTTCCTGGATTCTTCCTTAAGCTCCTGAATGTAGCTCCAATGACTCCTTCACTCCTTTAGCTCCATTTTGATGCAAAACGTGCCATTTTACCTACGATTAGAACGAAACTAGGTGTAGACCTCGATTCCCGCAAAGGTAGATGAAATGACAATATAATCACATAATATACATCCAAACATGCAGATTATTGAAGATAAAACGTCTAAACAGGTCCCAAAATATAGACTATAATTCATGTTATCAAGAGCTTCAACACTACCATCACATCATTAGTTGGAGAAGCGATTGCTTCTACCCATCTTGAGACATAGTCTACAACTATAAGTATGTATTGATTTCCACAAGATGATGGGAATGGTCTCATGAAGTCCACTCCCCATACGTCGAATATCTCTACTTCTTGGATGTTGTTGAGAGGCATCTCGTTTCTCCTTGAAATATTACATGTCCTTTGACAAGCATCGCAAGCAACAACATAGTTTTGCACATCTTTAAATAAGGAAGGCCAAAAGAAGCCAGATTGGAGTATCTTAGCACATGTCTTGTGGGAACTAGCATGTCCTCCACAAGGCAATAAGTGGAAATGACGGATAATGCTTTCTGCTTCATCATGTGGAAAGCATCTTCTGAACATGCCATCGGGACCTCTCTTGAAGAGTAGAGGTTCTTTCTAGTAGAAGTGTCGGACGTCTCTAAAGAATTTCTTCCCTTGAGCATATACAAGTCCGGGTGGGAGTTCTTGACAAACAAGGAAATTGACAATATCAGCAAACCATGGTTCATTACCTTTCGAGATTTGATGGAGGCATTCTTCAATCTCATGTAGCTGCTCGTCGGGGAATGAATCGTCAATAGGGAGCTCATCCGTCTCGCAAGTGAGGTGTAGGAGACGGCTAAGGTGATCGGCAACCGAGTTCTCCGAGCCTTTATGAATAGGTAACGGATTGCTCAATGATCCGTGTAGACTATCACTTTCGCACCTACAAGGTAAGAACGAAATTTCTCAAATGCGTAACAACAAGAAGCTCCTTCTCCGTGGTAGCGTAATTCATTTGAGCTTCGTCTAGTGTCTTGCTAGCACAGTAGATGGCGTGAGTATGACAATCTTTCTTCTATCCAAGTACAGCTCCTACGGCTACGTCACTTGCATCACACATGACCTCGAATTGAAGCGTCCAATCGGGTGGTTGGATGATAGGAGCTGAAATCAAAGCTTCCTTGATCCTGCAAAAGGCATCCAAGCATTCTTTCGAAAACTCAAAAGTTATGTCTTTCATCAAAAGGTTAGTTAAGGGTTTTTAAATCTTAGAAAAATCCTTTATAAACCTCCTATAGAAACTTGCATGTCCCAAAAAGCTTCTAACTCCTTTCACCGAAGATGGAGGAGGTAGCTTCTCTATAGTTTCAATCTTAGCTATATCAACTTCAATTCCCCGACTCGAAATCAAATGCCCTAACACAATTCCTTCAGTAACCATAAAGTGACACTTTTCCCAGTTCAAGACTAAGTTAGTGTCTTCGCATCTCTTAAGAACGAGTGAAAGGTTAGAGAGACAGTTATCAAAGGAAGAACCATATACCGAGAAGTCATCCATGAATACTTTCATGATATTCTCTACGTATTCTGAAAAGATTGCCATCATACACCTTTGGAAGGTGGTTGGAGCGTTGCATAGACCGAATGGCATCCTTCTGTAGGCAAACGTACCCCATGGGCACGTGAAAGTTGTCTACTCTTGATCGTCCGGGTGAATTGGAATCTGGAAGAAACCACTGTATCCATCTAGATAACAAAAGTAAGAGTGGTGGGTTATCCTTTCCAACATAGGATCAATGAAAGGGAGGGGGAAGTGGTCCTTCCTTGTGGCAACATTCAGTTTACGGTAATCGATGCACATTCTCCATCCCGTAACTGTTCTTGTAGGAATGAGTTCGTTATTCTTGTTGGAAACGACTGTCATACCTCCCTTCTTTGGAACTACTTGGACGGGACTCACCCACTTGCTATCAGAAATAGGGAAGATGATACCTACATCAAGTAACTTAAGGATTTCTTTCTTCACAACATCTTTCATGATCGGATTTAACCGTCGTTGAGGTTGACGTCAAAGTTTTTAATCCTCTTCTATTAAGATATTATGCATACATAGAGAAGGTTTTATGCCTACTAAATCATCAATGCTATAGCCTAGGGCTTTCCTATGTTGTTTTAGAAAATTCATAAGCTTCTAAAGTTCATCATCACTCAAGCTTGCACTAACTATAACAGGATATGTTGAGTTAGGTCCAAGGGATGCTTACCTTAGATGTGTGGGGAGTGGCTTCAACTACAATGAAGGTGGTGCTTTGATAGATGAATCTTGGCCATGGAGTGTCATTGGAGAAGCCTCTGAAGGTTGAGGAAGTGTGCTACTACAATTAAGAACACTTGCAATTGATTTGTAGAAGTCGGAGAATTTGTCAAAAATCGACCTCCCCTGACGTAAATCGGTCGATCTCTTACCCGATTTTTCTTTCTGATGTCAAAAATCGACTTACATTTTCCAAAATCGGTCGATCTGCTTTGTGTAGGTCGATTTTTTCAGCTTCTTCCGAAGCTCTTTTCAGCTTTTCAAATCTTGATTCTGGTTCTTCCTCTGCATTTTCCAATGCTCGAATCTCATCATCACAATCATGTTCCACCCCTTCTTCGATGATACTCATGCTTAGAACTTTTTGAAGCGGATCTTTGATCAAGATTGAACTCACCACTTATCTAGATTCCTCTTCATCAAAGATGTTAAAGACATCTTCTTTTACAGTTTGCTCCTTGATCAGAGAACCTCCCCCCCCCCAACCC
>BSUD01000006.1:96175008-96299821 GCA_033239045.1 Fagopyrum esculentum | reverse complement strand
ACCAATGCCAACATTCGATGCATTGCACTCCACCTTGAAGGTTTTAGAATAATTTGGGAGTTGGAGAAGTGGTGCATTACAAAGGCGGTCTTTGAGCACATCAAACGCTTGAGCATGGGTATCACGTCACTCAAACATGTCACCTTTATTGGTAAGCTCATGTAACAATGTCGTTATTGAGATAAGGTCTTTCACAAAGCATCGATAGAAGCCCGCTAAGCCGACAAAGACTCGAACCATGGTGGTCGTAGTAGGCGTAGGTCACTCCCAAATAGCACAAACTTTTGATTCTTCCACTCGTAGTCCATCCTTAGACACGACATAGTCAAGAAAGATAGTGGTGTCTAAACAAAATACACATTTATCAAAGTTAACATACAATTGTTCTTGTATAAGGCGCTCCAGCACTTGACGTTGGTGCCCGATGTGATCATCCAAACACTTACTAAATATCAATATCGTCAAAATAATCCGTAAAAAAATACCAAAAAATCGGTGCAAGACATGGTTCATGAGACGGGTGAATGTGGATGGGGCGTTGGAGAAGACAAATGGCATGACAAGCCACTCATAGAGGTCATACTTCGTCTTGAATGTCGTTTTCCACTCATAACATTTGACCATCAGGATTTGGTGGTAACCGCTACGGACATCAATCTTAGAGAAGATGGTGACGCTATGGAGCTCGTCCAACATGTCATCGAGGCACGGGATCGGATAACATTACTTGACGGTGATTTGGTTGATGGCTCGGAAATCTAAACACTTCTTCCAAGATCTGTTCTTATAGGGCACTAAAAGGACGGGCACCGCACAAGGTGATAAGGACTCACAGATATGTCCCTGGTCTAGGAGATCTTTTACTTGGCATTGTAGCTCCTTGGTCTATTCCAGACTTGCACGGTAAGCGGAAAGGTTGGTCAAAGACACGGTGGGTACCAAGTCAATTTGGTACGCAATTCCTCGGATTGGTGGAAAGTGGGGTGGTAGATCATCGGTCAAGACGTCTTAAAATTCGGACAATAACAACGGCACCTCGTGTGGCATATTACTTGGGTCATGCGAAGTAGATAAACAAAAGGAAGCAAGCAAGAAACAAGGGAACTTGCCTTCCATGACTAGTGGTCTAGAAATCTGAACTCGTTTACAGATTCTTCTAAAGTGTCAAATTATGTCGTCGGCTAAAAGAATCTATGGCTCACACCGTCCTTCAATGATAGGAGCCGGAGGTGACAAAATTGCATTCGTAGGAATGATGCATCCTTTACTATCCCTCAACTCGATGCCATGGACATGACTGGTGCTGATATGGGATCTGGAAGAGCTAGCACTCACAACATCGGGAGAGCACCGAGGAGCGTTCGATGTTGTCGGTGTCTTAGCGGTCTCATTTATAGCTTTTTGCCTCTTCCGTTCCATATAAAAAAATTTCGTTCGGAATCATAGGCAAGACCATGACCCGTTCCTTTATATTCAAACATGTACTGGTTAATGAAAAACCGTTAGGTGAATATAAAGGATAAATATACTCTAGAAGGGGGGTTGAATAGAGTATGGGAACTTTTCGCAAAAACCTATCTCAAGGCTTTGAAAATGATTTCAAGGGCCTTCACTTTGTTAACCTGCAAAAGAAAGTTAGTCACAATAAAGCAGATATGATGCGGAATTGAAAAGATCGACACAAGGATATGTTTATGAAGTTCGGCTCTAAATAGCCTACTCTCCATCCCAGGGTATATTCATAGGATCTAAATATCTATTATCAGCTTCAAAGAGTCCTAGATACAAACTTGAAGAAATCCCCTTCTTCTCTCAATATAGCCACGCTACGATCTAGCTCCAACTCTTAACCTTCCTATAATAGCCTAGTCACTTCGCAAAGTAACACACACTCTAGTATAACACTCTTTAGATATGTCAATGGAGCTCTCGAGTTTATCTCTCTCTATGAGATAAAACTAAAAAAAACTACGATTATTGCTTCTAAAGGTAACTCGAAGCTCTACAACTTTGCATTTGGCATGAAAGTCCGGATCATGTGGCATATGGGAGCAAATTAACCGTCATTGTACGTAATTCTCGGGGTGTCTTCATTTCTTTGCGCTCCGACAAGTTGTCATGTGTGGGTCATGTCATGTGTGGGATGAACAAGAGCCAAGAGGTGGCCAAGGTGATGTTATTTGATCGTTCTACATATTTACCGGGGTGTTCTTCATTTTCACTCTCGGATCACAGTCATTTCCGTCTTGACCTTAACTTCTTTGACCCTAGGGAGATCCTTAGTATGTAAGAGGTCATTCTGCAATATGTATATCATTTGTGCTCCGCATATGCCTAGAATGTCTGTAATTACATAAATCAACTAGTATATCTCCGAAATTGGAATATAAGGGAAATAAACAAAAAGGCTATGTTTATTAAGCTCAAAGGGATACAGAATGGAATAGAATGATAATGGGAAAATACATTAATTTGAGCGCTATCAAGAACCTACCTTGATGACATTGGAGCACAAACGCCATGTGAAATGAAGGGTCTTGTTTGGAAGTTTTAGACACTAGATTTTTGCTCCAAAGTGATTTTTCACTCCTTGAATGCCTCTCCATCCAATTATTAAGATGGCTACAACTACCCAGATTGTAAGCGCTGCGTATAGAGAAAGATCCAGATCTATCAGGTCACTAATAATGTGAGTCAACTGTCCTTCAAGAACTAAGTGGGATTTGCATGATGGCTCGTGCATATACATTTTTAAACAGATAAAAAAAAAGAGTGTGATTCCAACTAAAATCATTTATAATGTGCGAAACAAGAAGAGAGATGTCAAGATTCTGAGTATGTATTGAACAGGGTCGTAGAGCCTTCCCTGAATTATTGACTATCCATGGATCATCCCATAGATTGTTAGAGGCTTCATTCCCTACCGTCCATCATATACCTCAAAATAGAAGAGATTTGGCTTTTCAGATGCTTTTCCATGATTAACTTGCAGAATAGCCATAAGAAGCATTTAAGAAAGTAGTATTTTTGAATTATCCGGCCTTAAAGATTATGCTAACAAGAGAATCAAGGTTGTTGAAAATTCTCCAACCTTGCTTTGCTAATAAGGCTATGTTGAAGATTCTCAAATCATAAAGATCCATACCCCTAGAATTTTTGGCTAGCAAAGATCTTCCCATATACGCCAATGAAAACATCTCTTTTCATTTGTAGATCCCCACCAAAATTTGGCTAACATATCATGGATATCGTGAAGGATACTATCATGAAGTTGATAAATGCTCATGATATATAGGGATACTTTGTGCAATCAACTTGAGAAAATTTTATTTTACAGCTTGTGAAAGAAGCCTTTCTTTCCATCATTGAATCTTGTATATAATACGATCCTTAATTTCGGCAAAGAGATATTTTTTTGAACTCCCAAACATAATGGGTGTGGTGATGAACAAGCTTAACATTTAACAAGGAAGCAAGGTAAGTCTGATCATAGTCAATTACATTATGACTGGAAGAGATGGTTGATTTTGTAAAATTCACCAGTTGGCTAAAGATGTTCTCGTTAGTTGAGATAATGTGTTTTATAGCAAATCATTCCGAAGGAGTAACTTTAGTGAATAATAAGCTATCATCGACAAATATGACATGTGAGATTGTTGGGGGACCATTGTTGATTTTGATTCCTGTGAGAGTTTTATTAGAGATTGTCTTGCTAAAAAGGGGAGAAAACACACTAGTACAAATAAAGAAAAGGGAAGGGCAAATAGGATCATCTTGCCTAACACCCCGGGAAGGATAAAATTTGCCAACAATTTGCCTATTTATTTTGAAAGAATAGGTAACAATGGTGACACATGACATGAAGAGATCTATCCATATAGGAGAGAAATCAAGTTGCTTGAGAATAACCGCTAAGAAGCTCCAATCAACTCTATCAAACACTTTAGTGATGTCGAGTTTGAGAGTCAATTTGTCTGTTATGTTCTTTTATGCTTCATGTGCTTAAAGCATTCCGATATTAGTGATTAGCTTGTATATACACTGCATAACTGATGAGGCAAAATCCTTGATATTAGTTGGAGAAGGAATCTTTGGGTTGCTAGAAACGAATGTGCTATGAGATTATCAAGCAAAACTTCACCCTTCCACCATTTTTCAATATAGTGAGTAATTTCATGTCCTATAGATCCCTGTAATCTTTTATAAATGTCCGTATGAAGTCCATCAATTCTTGGAGCTTTCCAAGAGTTCATATTGTTAAGAGCCTATGTTACTTCGTCATAGGTAGGGAGCTGAAGAGACTCTCATTCATCTCAGTAGTAACTTTTGGTTCTATAATAATGATAATAACATCCATATTGTTGTGATCATCTATTTGTGTGAAGAGTTCAGTGTAATACTCGATAACATTTTGTGAATAGAATCTTTATTTTTTGACCAAGTACCATCTGTATTTTGGAGCTTTTGGATTTTGTTCCTTCTTCTCCCTATTATAGATTTATGGTGAAAGCCAAAGGTATTACGGTCACCATCCTTCATCTCCGTGGCTCTAGCTCTAAAAAACAATGGCTTTCTTCATCTTTCCGGAGTTTGTCTAGTTGAGAATGGATCTCATTGGTTCTTTTGATTGATGTGAATAAGAAAAACTTATATCTAATTACAAAGCAGATTGAACACAAACTTATATCGAATTACAGATCAAATATGAACAAAAACGAATCTAACTATTTCAAAATCCTAAATTGATAGTTTTATATGTTCAAACATAACTCTTTCTCCATTGTTGACGAAACGTTTGATTCGAAACCACAATATTAATGTTTCTCTTGTTGAATCGATTAGACTGAACTTGCAAAAATCCTGACTCTTTAATTTGGAAGAAGTTACGAAGAGAATTTGAAGGATTTCGAGCATTGGAGTTTAGAAAAAAGAGTGCGTGTTTTTTTTTTGGGTGAGGAGAGATAAATTTATTTAATCCCCGACCAAAACAACATGGGCATTCACGACCAAAACAACTAATTTTTTAGCACATTTTACAAAGAAGTCAAACATCTTCATATTTTTTATAAGCGTTCATTTTTCTTACCTTAGTCCAAACCATATATAAAAAACAAAAAAAATTTTAGCACATTTTACAACTAACGAATAAAGTCCTTAGAGCATTCTCAAGAGTTTCCCCCCAATGATTCTTTATAATGGGGTGACAAAACTCACATTCTCTAAAAAAAATTAGCTTGAAACCCAATAGTTTCTTCATTTTAGAGAATCCGACAAAATATATGAGAAATTCCCTATATTTGGAGAAAGAACCCCATTTATCACTTTGCAACCCCATTTTGGAGAATTAGATGGAGAAATTGTTGGGTCAAAATATCCTTCAATATTTCTCAAAAGTCCAAAAATCTCTATAATAGAGATCCCGTTGGGGATGCTCACAATCCAAAATGTAATGAATCTTTTGAACTCCTCATTCTCGTAAGAATATAAATTACTTTCTTTTGTCACACCTTTGATCACTTGACTATCACATCACGAGATGTTTGTAAATGTGACGAGATTCCCGTATCTATCACGAACCTATGCTAGTATGGGAAAGCAATTGATCAGATTCCTGTATTTAGCAAAAACCTATACTAGTATGGGAAAGGCTTTTTAGTTTTTTTCTACTTTAGTGTCTGCAGCTTGTGCAGATTTCATCTAAAATAAAAAAATATATTATTTTTATGTAAAAAAACTATAAAAATAAATTGGTGAATCATTTTTGTGTATTTTAAAAATCACTGTATATTAATTCTATAATTTATAAACTATTAAGTAAATCGTGGATGAATTTATAAAAGATAACTATAAAAGTAATCAGGTAAACGACCCAAAGAAGATATTAATCCGATATAGGAAATATATCATTTGTTTAATCTTCAAACCCTCTATTTAGACAAATTCTCAAAGTGTTAGTCTTACTTTATAATCGATGTGAGATAGAAAAATATAATAAAAATGGCTAAACTCAGAAAACAGTCGTGGTTACAAATCATTTTATAAATAATTATGAGAAGAAAAAAAACTATACCAAAAATTTTAATATTTATAACACTTCAAAATCTCTAAACTCGGGGCGCTACTTGATAGGACTTCACAATGGGTCTCAACCATAGTTTGACAACAATTCCACCAGATCTTACAACAAGGCACAAATATAAGTAAAACAATTTGAAAACAATAAAATATAATGACGTGAATGTTTAACATGTAACAGCCTTACAAGACATGAATATTATTATAATGTGCATTCAGAAACTGAAAGACTCTCCCCTTCCCATCTATATGAGTACGTGGACTTGACTGACTGATAGGTGATGGAATCACTATCATTTTAGGTAGTTTTAAGAGTCTTTTTAATGTCTTTGAGTCATATTGTGTTACTAATACCTTGATCCATATGAAGAAATCCAAATGAAGTAAAGAAAGGATTTAGCAACACTTGGGAGAAGAAGAAGATCAACGAAGACAACTTTCTGGTGCCACACTGCCCCCGTTGAGTAATGCCACCGCCCCTGTGGTGACACTACGTCTCCATAGACGCAGCCTATGCCTCGCCAGCGCCCCGAGAGCAGGTGTCACCGTCCCGCAACTCCACCTAGCCGTCCCTGCGGTGACACCCCTGAAGACCCATGTTTAGTGTTGTAGTCAGCGTCTTTGCCTACGCCTAGAAGATGCTTGTCACCACCCCAGTAGATCCCTCTAGCCGCCCCTTCGGTGACTGAGCCTGAAGAAGCAAAGCCGGCGCCCCAGCGCCGTTGCTTGTGCTCTTTCCAGCGAACCTGTGAAGCCGATGAGACTATGTCACCGCCCCTGCGGTGACACTAGGCCGCCCCTGAGGATCGACACTTGAAATGTCACAAAGATGGAGAGTCAGACGTTCAAGAGCATTAAGAACCCTGCCCCCGCGGGCCTGCTATGCCGCCCCAACGGCCAAGACGAAGTTGGAACGTTCTGGCCTAAACCGCCCCTACGGCCCTGTATCCCGCCCCCACGGTTTAGCGTCAAAGGACTTAACTCCGGTTGTTTGCACCACCTTTATGACATTTAAGGTGGTTGTTTAGACAACTCATTTACTTCCCTTTATTGTGTTTTCTAGTATAAATAGAGTCATTGGTTGATTGCTTGAATCATCCACATTTTCCCACAAAACCTCTATATTTTCTAAGTGTCATTTGTAATGAGTTTCTAAGCTTCCTTGCTTCACTGGGTTGATTGAAGCTGTATTGCTATTTGATTGTAAGTCTTTATAATAGAATTTTAATTCAGTTCAATTATGTTATGTTTCCTTGCTCTTTAACATATGTTTGCATGTCTCTTATCACTTAGTTTGATCACCTTAAGTGTACAATTGCATGCAAAAGGCTAGGATTAATCGATTCCGGGTTCGGGTCCTTAATCTAGTAGCAAACCCTTAGGTAAAAGTTGGTTGTAATTATCTAAGGGAAAGGAACATAACTATAAAGTAAGATTAACGGGTTGTTTATCTTCTTTATATCTCTTTATCTTTATTTGAATGTTAATTTGTGCTTTGATCTTGTAGGTTTACGGATCAATACGCTAGTTAAGTTGTGTTAATGCTGATTGGCTTAACACATATATAAGATCAAGATGCACATTGGTGAATTACTATTAAAAATAATCAACCAAGTAGTATGCATGCTAAGATATAACCTAGTGTAGCGTTCTAATCATCCATATTATCATCATCTTTGCTTGTTATTAAATCACTTTTGTCTTGTTTATTCTACAATCTAAATCCCCTGGTAACCAATTGATAATTGAATCTAATCAAAACTTGACTAAAACTCTCTCTGGTTTGACCCTTACTTACAGTATACAATCGGTTAAGTGTAACGTTCGGAATTCTACTTTGATTAAAGCTAAAAGGCAACGACCTTACGTTTTAGGATTGTCAAATTTGGCGCCATTGCCGAGGAGTTTAAGTTTAAGTTTTATTTTATTTTTGGTTATCGATTATTGGTTTGGACTATTTTCATGGTTCGAACACGTGCTACTAACTTAGATTTTATTCGGAAATCAAGAGAACGTACAATCGAGAACAACGAACTCAAGAAGCAATGGTGAACCGAACTCTCCGTCAACTTACACAACCCGATTTGACTCAACATCCACTTGCGGTTACCATACCGGCAATTGGGGAAGGAGTCAACTTTGAGCTAAAATCGGGCTTGATCCACTTGCTCCGATCTTTCCATGGATTGAGTGGGGAATATCCGATCAAGCTTCTAGGAAAGTTCCACACCATTTGCATGAGAATGAAGTCGGCAAACGTCACTGAGGAACAAATCAAGATGCGAGCTTTCGGCTTCACCCTCAAGGACGGGGCAGATGATTGATACTACCATCTTCTGTCCGGAGCATTGACAGATGGGACAACCTCCACAAGGCCTTCTTGGAGAAGTACTTCTCCGCAAAGAAGGCAAACAGTTTGAAGAAGGCAATAAGCAATTTTGAGCAAGAAACGGACGAAACTCTTTATGAGTATTTCGAACGTTTCGCAAGATTAAGATCCAATTGTCCTTTCCATGGGTACTCTACCCAAGATTTGGTCTTGTACTTATACAATGGCCTACTAGACAACGAAAGGAGGATCGTTGGTGCCGCATGTGAAGGTAATATCTTATACCCCTGAACTTGCTTCGGATAAAATTCAGGAATTGGCGGAAGGAACTAGGAATTTTGGTAGAACTTCTACCAAAAGAGGGGTACATGCTATACACCCCGGCCATCCGGAGAAATCCACGGAGATTGTTGAAATGAAGGAATTGGTTAAGAGACTAACCTCGATGGGAACTCCACAACAACTCAAGGCTTGTGGAGTTTGTGCCGATCCTTTCAACCCCACGGAATTGTGTCCACAAGTTCAAGATGAAGCTGTTGAGGTAAATGTTATGGCGTATGGTCAACAACAGCAACAACACCAAAGGAATGACCCCTATGCTCAGAATTACATGCCGGGTTGGCGTGATCAACAAAACTTCCGGTGGAGGGATCAACAAAACCAACAGCAACAACAACCCCACTGTTACGCTAAGATTGTGACACGCAAAAGTCTTAAATTTATAACTCGATATATTTTTTCCTAACTCCTAGCGAACCCATAGTGTATGGGTCGTTTTGTAGTGAGGATAGTATTCCGAGGTCGAACACAAAGACTAAGGTGAAATTGAATCAATTAGTGATTAAGGATAGTGTGAATCTAGGCTAAGAAAAGAGAAAGAAATGAGGAAAAGAAAATCTCAATGTTTTTGGTTTGGTTTTGTGGTGATCAATCAAGGATCACAATTCATGCAAGATTAACAAACAACTAAGCTAGCAATACAAATAAACAAAGACAAACACGAGATAGGTAATCAAGAAGAGAAAAGCGGATTCTAGGGGTTAGAAATTCCGGTTATGGCATTGGACTCAAGCTATCTAGTCATTCTTTGGATTAACTATGGTATGTTGGGAGTGGGTGTTTCTAAATCGGAATCAATCACTAGGTAGGTCTCATGGTCCACTAGTCCATTCCTAAGGTCTCATTACCGGGTAAGTCTCAAAGAGCCTAAGGATAGGAATTCTACACAAACCGGATTGCTATCTAGGGATCTAACCTCTCCTTACCGGGTAGGTCTCGGGAAGGCAAGTCCTAAACATAAATCCTAGCACACTCAGTCCAATAGCGGCTTGTGAGGCTCACTACTACCTAGAGTTCATCATCTTCGGTACCTAAGAGCAAGAATCATCGGGTAGGTCTCTTCTCACACTTCGTTGCTAACACTAGGTCACCCTAGGATAGATCTAGCTCAACAAATACTAGGGTTTCCACAATCTAACAACCTAACACTTAGATTTATCAATACGATCAAGACAGATAAAATCACGGTCAGTTCGTCACTTCCACGGCCGTGGACCCTACTAGAACAGGCCGTGATTTACAACAGAGGCTAGGTTCGAGCAAACAAATCATCCAAAGGTACGTTTAAGTCTATCCTATCATAGTCCAAGCCACAACCATCATTTCCTTACCCTAGAATCACATCTATTTAGCCAACAACATGCATCATCACAATCAAAATCATCAAGCATACAATCATGGAGTCCATATCAAGAGGATGAAATGAAAGAGAGATGAAGCAAATAGAACAAGAAAAACAAGCTGAATAGATGTTAAAAGAGAGACTTACAATCCTTCAAAAGAAGGGTCGAATCGTTCTTACAACCCTAGAAAATATTTCCAACAACTTCACTCTAAAAACTATAAAACTCTAAGAATGGTGTGTTCTTCTCTTCTTCTCCAATAGGAGTGTTTCTCCTCCTCCAAGAGTAGCTCCAATCCAATCTTCCAATGAGAGAATGTGTGTGAGGTCAGGTGTAGAGGTGTGTCCTTTAGGATCAGCCTGCAAGAGTACTTATAGCCTTCACCATTTGCAAGAGTTGGTTATGGAGATCGTGGGACAGTTGTCCCAACTGTGCAGAGGGAATCACGGGCAGTTTCCACGGCCGTGGATCTCCCAGTGACCGTGATTCTTGTGCTTCAGTCTTCTTTTGATCGTTGAGCCGTGATTTAATGCAAGGCATGCACCAACATGGTCCCATGTGTTCTCCTTTGCTCCTAACTTGCTTCCTAATGAGCTTGGATACGTGTCATCACGAGGAACAATCCTCGGATGTATCGATTAGGCTCCAAAAGCTCCCCAAATACCTACAAAACATGCAAAAGTATGTGTAGACGTCTATCTCGACAAATATACATGTATTGAATGTGAACGTCACGAACTAATGCTAAATTATGCATGAATAGCGGGAAAAACTATCTAAATGGATGCCTAGACTAACGTCATAAATCGTGTTATCACCCACCAAGGTAAGTCCCAATCTACTGAGGATATGCTATAGGTTTTAACTGAACATTTCGCTACTCATGTCCAAACCACAAAATCTAACATCAAGAATCTCGAGAAACAGGTTGGATAAATGGCGGAAGCTATCACAAGGATCGAAGCTCGATCCTCGGGAAACCTACCCTCACAGACCGTTGTTAACCCTAAGGAGAATGTTAGTGCTATAATATTAAGAAGTGGGAGGCAAGTGCATCCAAAACCATCTTTGGAAGCAAAATAGCTACTTTTTGAAGGTCCAGACGCCCCTATGCCTCTGGTGACGTCCCCCTTTTCACTATCGCCGCCCCTGCAGCTGCAAGCTCCCGT
This sequence comes from Fagopyrum esculentum, assembly GCA_033239045.1. Taxonomy (NCBI): domain Eukaryota; kingdom Viridiplantae; phylum Streptophyta; class Magnoliopsida; order Caryophyllales; family Polygonaceae; genus Fagopyrum; species Fagopyrum esculentum. The sequence goes on along the minus strand of BSUD01000006.1, from coordinate 96,288,566 downwards.
CCCTGCGGAAAAGTCGACAGAATGTTTTGCTGAAGAGGATTCATATGTCCGTCCAAATTTTTCACCGCTGTATGCTGAGAAACCACCAACTCCTTTTCCAGAAACACTCAAGGAAAGAAGGGTGATAGAGGACAAGGTTCTCTTTGAGACCTTCTCAAAATGTGAGGTAAACATCCCCTTTTAAAACTTGTGAAGAGTATTCATAAGTATGCTTGCTTTTTGAAGGAGTTGTGCACGATCAAGAGGAACCAGAAGTTGAAGAGAAAACAAAAGGTTCAAGTGAGTGGGCATGTCTCAGCGGTGTTTAACGACGAATGCTCAAGAAATGTAGTGATCCGGGCATGGTAAGTATTCCTTGTGTCATTGGCGAAACTCGTTGACTTAGGTGCTTTAGTTAATGTACTTCCATATTCCATTTATCAATTTCTTGGCCTTGGGTCACTCCTTGAAACTAGAATTGTTGTCCAACTTGCTGATAGATCTAATGTTTACCCTAAGGGAATAATAGAAGATGTGCTAGTTATGGTTGATAATTTGAATTTTCCGGCTGATTTCTTTGTGTTGAATATGGAACATGATTCACATGTTGCACCTATTTTATTGGGGAGACCATTCTTAAAACGGCTAGAACTAAGATTGATTACGTTAATGGGAAATTGACAATGGAATTTGATAGTGAAGTGGTTGAATTTAACATTTATGATGCTATGAAACACCCCATCGATGACCATTCTCTTTGTGTTGTTGATGTAATTGAACCAATTATACAAGATGTTTTTTACATTTCCGATATTGATGAATTAAAAAGGCATAATTGAAAACAACATTGATATTCATAATTCAGATTATGCCTTGACACCTAACATGTAGGAAGTTCTAGATCAATTGGATGGGCACAAAAGGCTCCCCATCACACCTTTGGCCATTGGGCCGACTTTGCTAACTCCAAGCAAAAAGCTTGCTCCCTCTATTGTGCAGGCTCCGGAAATCGAGTAAAAAGAGCTTCTCCAACATCTCAAGTATGCCCTCCTAGGAGAGAATGACACTTTGCCTGTGATTGTATATAGCAAATTGTCTTCCCATCAAGAGGAGAAGTTGGTGAATATTCTTAAGGAGCACAAGACGGCTCTTGGATGTACCATTGCGGACATTAAAGGGATTAGTCCCTATACCTGTATGCATCGGATCCTCCTTGAGGAAGAGGCAAAACCATCAAGGCAACCATAAAGGAGACTAAACCTGCCTATGATGGATGTAGTCAAGAAGGAAGTGTTGGAGCTCCTCCAAGAGGATATGATCTTTCCGATCTCGGATAGCAAATGGGTTAGTTCAACCCAAGTTATTCCGAAAGGGGGGAATTACATGAATGAGAATCAACACAGTGAGATGGTTCCAAGCAAAAATCCAAACCGGATGGAGGGATTGTATCGATTACCGTAAGTTAAACATGGTAACCCGAAAGGACCATTTTACTTTACCTTTTATTGACCAAATGCTTGAGCGTCTAGCAGGTCACCCATACTATTGCTTCCTAGATGGATACTCGGGCTATTTTCAAATAATCATCACCCCGGAGGACCAAGAGAAGACTACCTTTACTTGTCCTTTTCACGCTTTTGCATACTGTAGAATGCCATTTGAACTTTGTAATGCTCCCGGCACCTTCCAACGGTGCATGCTAAGAATTTTTTCAGAATATATTGAAAACTTTATTGAGGTCTTTATGGACGATTTTACCGTTCATGGAGAAATATTTGATGCATTAGGACATTTAAAACTTGTTCTTCAAAAATGCGTAGAAACCAATCTAGTGTTCAATTCAGAATAGTGTCACTTTATGGCAGAGCAAGGTATTTTTCTAGGTCAAGTAATCTCATGAAAAGGAATAGAAGTAGATAAGGCTAAAATTGACGTAATACAAACTTTAACTTATCCAACTAACATGCGTGAAATTCGCTCTTTCTTAGATCATACAGGATTCTACCGGCACTTCATCAAGGATTTCTCCAATATTTCGGCATTACTGTGTGAGCTCCTGAAGAAAGACGTGACATTCATAGTAGATGAGAAATGCAAGAAGGCATTTAACACCTTGAAGGAGTACCTAACAAGTGCCCCAATCATCCGATCTCCCAATTGGGAGAAGCCCTTTAAGATCATGTGCGACGCCAACGACTATGCTATAGGAACCGTCTTAGGACAAAAGAACGGAAGAGCATCACATGTAATCCACTACACATTGATGGCATTAAATCGCGCTCAAAGGAACTAATCCACCACCGAAAAGGAGATGTTAGCGGTAGTCTTTGCCTTGGAGAAATTCAGGCAATATCTTCTTGGTGTAAAGGTAATAGTTCCACTGACCATGCAGTGCTTAGTTACTGTTCGCCTCAAAGCGTGCGTGCAATCAAGCTTTAAATTTATAAAAACTAGAATTAAGCAAGCGAACCCAAGTGTACGGAACGGCGTAGTAAAGCAAGAATTTCAGAGTGTCGAACTCAGGGATTTGGGGGGAACAAATTCAGTTCGCAAATCGTCAAGCAAGTAAATGTAATAAGCTTTGCTAATATTGGGAAAACAGCAACCCTAAAGATCCAGGTATCTAATTGTGGCAATCGATTCAAGATATACTAAAGAACTAAGGACAGAGTTAAGAGTTGCAAAGGTATACTAAAGTAAAGCAATGTACTGTGAAGTTCCAAGGCTTTATATGACTTATCTAAGGACACTCTCTATAAAGGTTGTTGAGGCTTCAGTATAGAAAGGATCTAAAGACAAGAATTAATCTCAAATACGCAAACTTGTAACCCAAGGATCAAGACTAACTAAACCGATTAAGGTTGTGAAACTCGAAATCGAAATAGAGGGTGATGAGTCTCACTACTACCTAGAGAAGGGCAAGCCAAGACTAGATTAAAGCTAATCTTTAACCTTGGATCAAAGTAAAAGCAAAGTTCATAAACTAGGGTAAATCACGGGTAGATCTTGAGTTCCACGGCCGTGGAAGCTCAAGAACAGACCATCATCTTGGTTCGTCGACGAGATCTCTCTAACTCTCAGGGTCCAATAAATTTACGATCGATCTATCATTATCTAAGCCACAATTATTAGCCCTTCACCTTAGAATTGCTAAAGAGTTTTAGCCAATAATCATTGTCATGATATCACAAATCAATTTAAGAAGAATGAAAAATGAAAAACCTTCGAAAACTCAAATATAACTCAAGGTCAATCTCAAATCCAAAACACAAATCAGAGTATTCAATGGATTCGGAATAGAGCACAAAACCTCACAAGATCAAAGGCAAGTATGAAGAACGGGACGTCAATCCGTCTTCAATAACAAAACCTAGAAAAAGGGCACAACTTCCGCCACACACGATCTTCCGAAATCCCAATTGTCGGTGCTTCCGCTAAGTCCTTCTCGAACTCTCTCAAAGCGATCCTCCGCAAGGCTCAGCGATCCTCCACAAGGCTCAGCAATCCTTCCCGAAACTCTCTTCTCTGACCTTTTTATAAGAAAGGATAAAATAACCGTCCGGCCCATTGTGTAAATGATGTGGCAACAATTGGTTCGTCAAAAGATCGCCTAAATCACGGTCTCAAGGGATTCCACGACCGTGATTTAGGGCGTGGAATTGGGTTACGGTCTCATATGACTTCCACGACCGTACTTTAGGCCATGTAACTCTCTGGAATGCTCCACGCTCATGATGCCAAGATCCACGGCCGTGGTTTAGGGCGTGGAAGTGTAAATTGCTTGTGGTTTCCTTTGTGTCGTACCATTCCTCATCCTAGCATCTCCTTTGGCTTCTTTGATGTGTTCCTAATCTTTGGATGTGCTCAAATCCTCTCCTATCTCTCTCAAATAGTCCGGTTTTAGCTCTTATTCACCTATAATCAACATAAAGCTAATGTAGACCTCCATATCGAAAATATAGATAAACTAGCTAACAAATGCTTCAATGCCTTATCAATGAACACTATAATGAACGAAAAACAACTAGAATAAGTGCCTAGAATATCACAATATTTCATGCGAATAAAATACCCCATACTTGCCACTTGCTTGTCCCCAAGCAAGGTCTTTTGAAAGCTTAGAACATAAGTTAGGATGAAATATGCATGCAAACTCCAAAACAAAACATCTTTTAGGTAAATATGCTTCTAGTCAATAGATCATTCTCAAACCTTGCTTCATTCATTCTTGAAACGCTTATATACATAATCAATGAATGTAAAGGAAAGAAACATCATGAATTGGTTAAACTTCAATTTAGATCACCAAGCCAAATGGCATTCTTTTGATCTTAAGGACTTCCAAGTAAGGTCTAGAATGCGGAAGGGAGGGAAAACTTATAAGGAATGTGGTGCATAAATCCGGGAAAGTGGACAACTAACTCTTTTCTTTTTGTTTTGATTTGCAACACCATCAACTTTGAGCTTTGCTCTCTTCTTTTCACATCATTTTTCGACTTTACTTTTGGAGTTATGGACAGCGGTGCACATAAACCGAAGCCTAAGAGATTGGCGTTTCTCAATTTCGAGATGCCTCAAACCTTTGATGCACATATGTTAGCATGAAATATTGTGATATTTTAGGCACGTTTTCTAAGTGCATTTCATCCATTATGATAGTCATTGATTGAGCATTGTTACATTTGTGAGCTATTTTGCCTATATTGTCGATATGGATGTCTACACAAGCTTTGTGTTGATTATAGGTGATTGAGAGCTATTTCCGAACGGAATTGAGCAAGGATAGAGACGTTTGAGCATGTCCATGGATTGAGGACATTCATAAGAGCAAAAGGAGTGCCAACTTGAGGAATGCACGAGGCTAAGGAAGAATCACGTTCTTGCCCTAAACCACACTCTAAAATACGGCCGTACTACTTTCCACGTTCAGTTCCACGGCCGTGGAACCATGGTCAGGAAACGTGGTTCATTCCAGTAACTTCTACGGCCGTGGAATCAATGGTGCAAACCGTGTTGATTTCCACGCTCTAAATTACGGTCGTGGAACCCTTCCACGACCGTGATCTTGGCGATCTTTTTCGCCACACTTTAAGCCACGATCTTTTAGAAGATTGGGCCGGGCCGATATTTTATCTTGCCCTATAAAAGGACGGACGAAGAGAGATTCCGTCACCTCTGCTTAGACCTCTGCTTAGACCGCCGCTTACGCATAGACGCACTTTCGCCTACACCGCGACTTGGAGATTTTTGTGATTCTTGCAAAAGACGTATTTTGTGCTCATCCTTGGAGTTACCCTAATCTCGCACTTTGGTTGGAGATTACTGTTGAGATTTCCGGATTGACGGAAGATCAAAGATTCGGAAGATTGTTCGCAAGAAGACTCCTCTTCTTGTTTAGGTTTGATTTAGAAGACGGATTGACATCCCGTTCTTCCTTCTTATCTACGATTGTGTTTGTTTGTTCTATTCCGAATCTTGTGACGATATTTGTTCTTGATTGTGATATTGAGATTGGTTTGAAGTTTATTGAAAGTTTTCGGAAGTTTTCATCTTTCAATCTTTTAATCTTGAATTTGATATCAATATTACTATTGTTGGCTAAAAACCCTTAACAATTCTAAGGTGAAGGGTTGATAGTTGTGGCTTAGATGATGATAGATCGATCGTAAATAGATTGGACCCTGAGAGTTAGAGAGAATCGCCGACGAACCCTAAATTACAGCCTGTTCTTGAGTCCACGGCCGTGGAACCTCAAGAACTACCCGTGATTTCCCTTAAGTTTACAAACCTGCTTTTACTTTAATCCAAAGTTACAGATTTGCTTTAACTTAGTCTTGGCTTGCCTTTTTTAGGTGGTAGTGAAGCCTCAACAACCTCTACCTCGATTGTGAGTGTCACAACCTTAATCGGTTTAGTTAGTCTTGATCCTTGGATTACAAGTTTGGGTATTTGATATTAATTCTTACCTTTAGACCATTTCTATATTGAAGCCTCAACAACCTGTATAGAGAGTGTCTTGTAGGTGAGTCATATAAGGTTTTTGGAACTTCACCGTACGATTACCTTACATTAGTATACCTTTGCATATCTCAACTCTGTCTTTATATCATTAGTATATCTTGAATCGATTGCCACAGCTGGATTCCTGGATCTTTAGGATTGTTGTTTTCCCAATACTTGCAAAGCTTCTACACTTATTCGCTTGATAATCTGCAATTGAATTTGTTCCCACCCAAATCCCTATGTTCGATACTCTGGAATTCTTGCTTAACTATATCGATCCGTACATTGCGGGTTCGCTTGCTTGATTCTAGTTTTATAAATTTAAAGCTTATTTGCACGCACGCTAAGTGGCGAACAAGTTTTTGGCGCCGATTAGGAATATCGCTCAATCCGACTTTGGCAAGACACAAACACCCGGCTATATGAATGGTGCCGAGTTACTCATCGTCATGATTGGCTTCCCCAAACCTATTATTTCTATTCTTTGAATGCAAACAATTGCTTTCATGGTCCTCCCACATCAAACATGCCAAAACATAACTCCTCCAAATTCCCGGATAGGTAAGGGAGGTAATTATTTCATTGAGGGGCTAAATGAACAAAGAAAGGAGAAAGAAAGGTCGAATTGCCTTAATCATTTCATAAAGAAGTATAAGAAATTATCACGTGATTTCAACCTCGATTTCTCAATATGATTTAGATGAAACTCTTCACATTATAAAACTTGCAAGAAAGGATAATAAACACATTCAATTCCTTTTCAGTTCATTATTCGTTTAGGCATACAATTGTCATCAAAAACTCAATTCACAAGTAGTAATTATCATAGAAATCATCTCAACTCTTAGAAGCACAAAACCTTTTAGAATTTTCAAAATTTTTCAATTTTTATGGTTTTTCAAAAGCTTTTTCCTGCAATGCAATAATGAAACGTGTGACAATGAAATGAAACATGCAAAGTGTTCTCGAATCAAGGCAAGCAAAGTGAGTAGAGTTATTACAAACGATAGTCACACCCCACCCCATACTTGAGACAAACATTGTCCCTAATGTTCAAAAAAATAAAGAAAAAAAAGAAAAGAAAAATGAACTCACTAGAAGGCGGTGGAGCGGCTAATACTGTCGATCATGCATGGTCATCACTGTGGTGGAGGCGGTGGTGGAAACGGGAAGAAGCTGGAGTCAAAGTTCTGCCCAAACTGCTGGCGGTAGATGTCTCTCATCATCCTATCGTGCTCATCAGCTCGTACGTCCCTAGCGTCCTGCCGGATCTCCAAATATCCTACTCTCCTGGAGAGGTCGCTAGCCCAATACGGTAGCTGCTCATACCACTCCGGTGCCTGGCTGTACCAAGCTGGTGTATCCTGTGGGGCTGGTTCTGATGGCGGTTGTGCATACCATGTGGGCGGAGCTCCCATCCACTCCGGTTGTGATGCATACCAAGTGGGAGGAGTCTCCATCCATGTAGGTCTCTCGCTCACACTAGCGCGGCGAGAGGAAGAACCGGACGGTCTGGAAGGACGGGGAGATTGTCTAGGGAGGTCGGGGAAGGTGTCCAGCTGATCCGGAAAGGTACCAAAATCTTGCTCATCGCCCCCTCCTACATCATCATCAGCAGCTGGAATCTCGTCGGGAATGTAAGGAGGTGCTACTAGCCTATTCGCATGCATAGCAGCGAATGTCTCCTTCCAATTATGGCGTCCAGCCATAATGGAATACTCGGGAAACCATGGAATGCCTCTACCTCCTCTATCCTCCCATGGCATGGCAGTGGTAGGTGGACCTCTATGCCTAGGAAAGATCAAACCTCTAGTCATGAGGCTCTTGAGACCCAACGGTCTCGCTGCTATCCTAGTACAAGCGGAGCAGTCAATCCCAAGCTGTGTAGCAATGTGGGTCACTATCCCACCATACCCAATATTCCCGGCCCTCTTGTTCTTAAGCTTACTCATGGTGGAGGCTAAGAGGGTGGTGCAGTCGGCGGGTCTACCATGTAGCATGGCGTAGAGGAGAAACAGCTCATCGTTCTTAATTTTCTGCGGGGTCTCGGTCCTAGGAAAATAGGCACTCGGAAAGTACCCTATGAGCTATCTTCAAGGCTAAGTGGTAGATGAGCTTAGCCTTGGTATCATCCGGTTGGTAGCGGTCCTCGTTAGCGTAAATTATGGCAATCTCCTCCCAAAAATCCTTAGCGTATACACCGCTAGGGAAGCAACCATTGAAGGTCTCATGGAACCCAAAGAAGGCTCCGAACTGCTGGATGGAGAACTCATAGTCCGTCTCTATCAATCTAAAGGACACCGTCCTGTCCATATGGCTATGCTCAAAGGATATAACAAATTCCCTCGTGATCTCCTCATAAGCATCCGCTCTAATAGCGGAGAAGATAATCAATCCGGCTCTATCCAAGAGCCAAGTCAAATCGGTAACCATATTGAGTGGCTCTAACTCCTATAGCAAGAGGTATCTTGGTCCAATGACCGGTCTTTCCTTGATCTTGTCTAAGGCATCGAGGTAATTGGGATGAATAGTGGGGATCCTAGGGCATGGGGGTGATGGTTCACTAGAAGGGTTATGAGAAGATGAGGAACTATCACCCTTTCTCTTCTTTTTCTTTCCTGCACTTCGTTTAAACATTTTCCCCAAAAACAGAAAAAATCACGGTTTGTTCTTCCTATTCCACGGCCGTGGAAGTCCCAGAGACCGTGATTCGTCTCAGAAATTCTCAACTCTCAACCAAATCAACAGCAATCTCAACAAAACATGTCCTAGACTAGTTCCAATCTCAATCCTATGCAAATGTTCTAAGTTCTTGCGGAAATTTAACCCAAATTGACAAAGGAGAGAAGAATAGTAAGAACCTAGGTTTTTGGATCTTTGAATCCAAATTCCACTTTCTTGATGGATTGTTCACTTGTTTTGTTGATTGGATATTGTAGATGAATGAATTTGCTCCACTTTTGCACCAAGAATCGTTCGAAACGATTACCGAATGAAGACTTGCGAGTTGGGGAAGGGGTTTCGGCGTTTAGGGCGTGGAAAGAGGGGTTTTTGTGAGGTTTTTGTGAAGGAAGGTGGTTTATATAGTGGCCGTAAAATTTTTTGAAAATCACGGTCACTCGGGGGTTTCCACGGCCGTGGAAATATACGGAACCGTGGTTTTTGGTGATTTTTCTCAGATTTTGAAGAATTATGGTCACTGTAGCCTCCACGACCGTGGTTTAGGGCGTGGAACTCTCAGTAATGTGCCAAAATCCAAATTTCGTCAAATTCCTTCAACTTTTTCCTCTCCCGTTGCCTATTCCATTGCTCCTACATCCAAAAACACGACATACCGGAAGGTATCGAAGGCAAAACAAAACAAAAACGTCTAAACTAATCTAATCTACGAATGACAAACAAAAACATAAGTGCAATACCTTGGGTTGCCTCCCAAGAAGCGCTTGTTTAAGGTCCGTAGCTAGACCGTTCTTGCACTTACTCGAGTGCGGTAGGTGCGAACTCCTCAGCTTGGAGTTCCGGTGAGTACTTCTTGAGTCGTTGACCGTTCACCTTGAAGCTTCCGCCCTTTTCACCCCATACTTCAACTGCACCATGGGGAAAAACACGTTTGATTAGATAAGGTCCGGTCCAACGAGATTTAAGCTTACCTGGAAAGAGACGAAGTTTTGATTTGAAGAGGAGAACTTGATCTCCTTCTTTGAGGTCTTTTGGAATGATATGCTTATCATGTCAACGCTTCGCTCTTTCTTTATAGATCTTGGCGTTTTTGTAGGCGTTTAAGCAAAGTTCTTCAGGCTCGTTAAGGTCCAAGAGGCGCTTCTCGCCCGCTTCCTTTATGCTGAAGTTCAACCACTTTATTGCCCAATACGCCTTATGTTCCAACTCTACCGGTAAGTGACAAGACTTCCCATACACAAGGTTGTATGGTGTCGTTCCTATGGGAGTCATATATGCAGTCCGGTATGCTCACAATGCATCATCTAGCTTCAAAGACCAACCTTTCCTTGTCCTTGAAACTGTCTTCTCTAGGATTCCTTTAATCTCCCGGTTCGAAATCTCCACTTGTCCACTTGTTTGTGGATGGTAAGGGGTGCCGATCTTGTGAGTCACCCCATACTTAGCTAGTAGGGCTTCGAATTGTCGGGCAATGAAGTGAGAGCCTCCATCACTAATGATAGTCCGTGGTGTCCCAAATCGTGGGAAAATGGTTTTGTTAAAGAACTTAACCACAACCGTGGCATCATTAGTAGCAGAGGCAATTGCTTCAACCCATCTCGAAACATAATCTACAGCTAGAAGTATGTATTGGTTTCCACAAGATGATGGGAAAGGTCCCATGAAGTCTAATCCCCAAACGTCAAAGATCTCTACCTCTTGGATGTTGTTAAGAGGCATTTCGTTTCTCCTAGATATGTTCCCTGTTCTTTGACAAGCATCGCAGTAGGAAACAAAGGTTTGCACATCTTTTAATAAAGTAGGCCAAAAGAATCCGGATTGCAATACCTTAGCGCTAGTCTTGTTCGAGCTAGCGTATCCTCCACAAGGTAGTGAATGACAATGACGGATGACGCTTTGCATCTCGTCTTCCGGCACATATCGTCGAATGATGCCGTCAGGACCTCTCTTAAAGAGGAGAGGTTCATTCCAAAAGTTTCCCGGACATCCTTAAAGAACTTCTTCCTTTGTGCATAGGATAATCCGGGTGGTAATTCCTGACAAACTAAATAGTTAACAAAATCAGCAAACCATGATTCGTTACCTTTACTAATCTTGTCGATGCACTCCTTTATGATGTGTAAATGCTCGTCCGGAAAGGAGTCATCTATGGGTAGATGGTCGTCCTCTAGATGTGGTAGACGACTTAAATGATCCACAACAGAATTTTCCGAACCCTTCTTGTCACGGATCTCTAGATCGAATTCTTGTAGGAGAAGAAACTATCTAATTAGCCTTGGTTTCACATCCTTCTTTGCAAGTAGATACCGGATCGCAGCATGATCCGTGTATACAATCACCTTTGCACCTACATGATAAGAGCGAAACTTATCAAATGCATATACAATTGCTAGAAATTCTTTTTCGGTAGTGGCGTAGTTAAGCTGCGCTTCATCTAGCGTCTTGCTAGCATAGTAGATAGCGTGGGTTCGTCCTTCCTTTTTTTTCCCAAGCACAACTCCTATAGCGACGTCACTTGCATCACACATAACCTCGAATGGAAGATTCCAATCCGGAGGTTGAATGATCAGGGCTGAGATTAGAGCTTCCCGAATCTTATGGAACACATCTAAACAATCCTGCGAGAAATCAAAAACTGCATCCTTCATTAATAGATTAGTAAGCGGTTTTGATATCTTAGAGAAATCCTTTATAAAGCGTCGATAAAATCCAGCATGTCCTAGAAAGCTTCTTATCCCTTTCACCGAAGATGGGGGAGGGAGCTTTTCTATAGTCTCTATCTTAGCCTTATCTATTTCAATCCCTCTACTAGAGATCAAGTGTCCTAATACAATGCCTTCTTTCACCATAAATTGACACTTCTCCCAATTAAGAACTAGGTTAGTGTCTTCACACCTTTGTAGTACAAGAAAAAGGTTAGAAAGACAATTATCGAAAGTGGAACCATAAATAGAAAAGTCATCCATGAAAACCTCTATGATTTCCTCTGTATACTCCGAGAAGATAGCCATCATGCACATTTGAAAGGTGGCTGGGGCATTGCAAAGCCCGAACGGCATTCTCCTATAAGCAAACGTACCCCACGGGCACGTGAATGTGGTCTTCTCTTGATCGTCCGGATGTATCGGGATCTGAAAGAAACCACTATAACCATCAAGATAACAGAAATGTGAGTGTTGTGCTAACCTTTCAAGCATTTGGTCGATGAATGGTAATGGGAAGTGATCCTTCCTTATTGCGTTGTTTAGCTTGTGGTAGTATATGCACATCCTCCATCCCGTCACGGTTCGTGTAGGAATGAGCTCATTGTTCTTGTTGATGATGACTGTCATTCCTCCCTTCTTTGGAACAACCTGTACGGGGATCACCCACTTGCTAGCGGAGATAGGGTAGATGATACCTGCATCAAGTAGTTTAAGAATTTCCTTCTTCACAACCTCCTTCATGGTCGGATTTAACCGCCTTTGAGGTTGTCGCGAAGTTCTAAAATCTTCTTCCATTAGGATCTTATGCATGCATAGTGAAGGTTTGATTCCTACTAGATCCTCTATAGTATAACCTAAGGCTTTCCTATGTTTCTTAAGAACAACCATAAACTTACTATGTTCATTTATACTTAGATCGGAACTAACGATTACTGGAAAGGTAGAATTAGGTCCTAGAAATGCGTACCTTAGATGTGCGGAAAGTGGCTTCAATTCCATCACTATTGGACTCTCTAATGGCTCTTGAGGAGTGTCCAATGCTTCCTTAGAAGCTTCTAAGGGTGGAGAAGTTGTTGGAGAAGAATCAAGAGAAGTGGAAGAAAGAACGTAATTGTCCTCAGATTTTCCTAAAATTATGGCACCTCTGTTTCCTCCACGGCCGTGATTTAGGGCGTGGAAGTCAATTACGGCACCTCTGTTTGTTCCACGGCCGTGGTTTTGGCCGTGTAACTTATTGGAGTCCTCTGAATAGCTAATTATAGTCATGTTGGTGGAAACCACGGCCGTGGAATAGCACGACTAGCCGTGATTCCTCACGTTTTCTGACCCATCGTAGAGTTTTTCAATCTCTTCTTTATACACTTCCTTTTGCTTCTCTAAAGCTTCAATTTCCTCATTGCATTCCTCTCCTTCTCCTATGTCCATAATGTTGATAGTGATCACCTTTTGCAAGGGATCTTTGAAGAGAATCGAACTTACTTCCTCTCTAGATAGCTCTTCGTCATGGATGTTGAATATGTCCTCTTCAAGAGCTGGTTCTTTCATCAAAGTGGAAAGAACGAACTCTACCTTTTCCTCTCCTATGTCGAAGGCGAGTCTAGCATTCTTGCAATCAACCATACAAACGGATGTTGCAAGAAACGGTCTTCCGAGTATGATCGGGACCGGACTATCTGCAGGAATGTCAAGCACAACAAAGTCTATTGGAACATAGAACTTACCAAGCTTGACCCAGACGTCTTCAACTATGCCGACAGGACGAGTTATGGATCGATCCGCCATGTATAACGTCATCTTCACCGGTTTAGGTTCACCTAAACCGATCTTCTTGCATAAGGCAAGCGGAATGATGCTAACGCTTGCTCCTAAATCACATAATGCATCATATGTGACATCTCCCACTCCTATGGGAACAGAAAATGACCCCGGATCCTTCAGCTTTGGGGGCATCTTTTCCTTCATCGTCTTAATGAGATCCGACGAATCCGAACTCATCTTGACTTCTCCAAAGTCTTCTAGTTTCCTCTTGTTAGAGAGGATCTCTTTTAAGAACTTTCCATAAGCTGGCATACCTAAAATTGCATCAATGAAAGGTATATTAATATGTAGTTTGCTCATGAGTTCAATGAACTTACCGAATTGTTTGTCTAAACGCGCTCTGCTCTAGATTGTGGGAATGGTAAGGGAGGTTTGTAAGCTGGAGGAGGAATGTAGATGTCTTCCTTCTCCTTCCCCTTTTCTTTCTCTTTTTCGACGGGAACTTCCACAAACTTAGGCTGCGGGTCGGAGGTTGTTGCTCCGCTCCTAGTTGTGATAGCCATCACCCTTCCTTTCGGATTATCCTCCGTCTTTCCTGGAAGTTTTCCTTGATTCCTTGGAACTTCCTCAGCATTGCTAAACATTTGGTTTTCTAAAACCTTTTGGGCTTTATCAACCTTAGTAATGTGACTCTCCAATCCTTGAAGCTTTCCCAAAATTGTTTCCAACATGGGATCGGGCTTCTCTTTCCCCGAAGTGCTTCTACTGTTAGATGTTTGCCCCTGACTTTTCAAAGGAATGGAAGAAGAAGATGGTGGAGTTAGTGAATTTCCTGAATTGGGATAAGAATTACCGGAGTTTTGTTGTTGGTTGGAATGCCAATTGTTGTCGTTTGAACCCTGTTAGCATGAAATATTGTGATACTTTAGGCACGTTTTCTAAGCGTATTTGATTCATATTGATAGTCTTTGATTGAGCATTGTTACATTAGTGAGCTAGTTCGCCTATATTATCGATATGGATGTCTACACTGGTTCTATGTTGATTATAGGTGATTGGGAGTCATTTCCGAACGGAATCGAGTAAAGAAGAGTCGATTGAGTATGTCCATGGATTAAGGGCATTCTTAGGAGCAAATTGGAGTTCAGCTTGAGGAATGCACGAGGCTAGGGAAGAATCACGTTCTTGCCCTAAACCACGCTCTAAAATACGGCCGTATTACAAACCACGTTCAGTTCCACGGCCGTGGATCCTTGCAAAGAGAGGCGTGATGCATTCCAGTAACTATTACGGTCGTGGAACATATGGTTCAAACCGTGACCCATTCCACGCTCTAAATTACGGTCGTGGAAACTTCCACGACCGTGATCTTGGCAATCTTTTTCGCCACATTTTGAAGCCACGATCTTTTGAAGATTGGGCCGGACCCATATTTTATCTTGCCCTATAAAAAGACGGACGAAGCAAGATTCCGTCATCCCCGCTATCTCGCTTTAGGCTTACACTTGCGACAAGACCGCTTATCGACGGCATCCCCGCTTACCCTCGTTTAGAGGCATTTGGAGATCTCGTTGGAGATCAAAGTTCGTGCTTGGATTTGCCCTAATCTCGCACTTGGTGGAGATTATCGTTGGGATTTCCATATTTCCCAGATTTACGGAAGATTCGGAAGGTTTCTTGCAAGAAGACTTCTCTTCTTGTTTAGGTTTGATTTGGAAGACGGATTGACATCCCGTTCTTCCTTCTTTCCTAAGATTGTGATTGTTTGCTTTATTCTGAATTTTGTGACGATACTTGTTCTTGATTGTGACTTTGAGATTGGTTTGAAGTTTATTGAAAGTTTTCGGAAGTTTTCATCTTTCTATCTTTTAATTCTTGAATTGATATCAACATGACTGTTATTGGCTAAAAACCCTTAACAATTCTAAGGTGAAGGGTTGATAGTTGTGGCTTAGATGATGATAGATCGATCGTAAACAGATTAGACCCTGAGAGTTTGAGAGAATCGTCGGTGAACCCTAAATTACGGGCTGTTCTTGAGTTCCACGATCGTGGAATCTCAAGATCCAACCGTAATTTCCCTTAAGTTTACGAACTTGCTTTTACTTTAATCCAAAGTTAAAGATTTGCTTTAACTTAGTTTAGACTTGTCTTTTCTAGGTGGTAGTGAAGCCTCAACAACCTCTACCTCGATTGTGAGTGTCACAACCTCAATCGGTTAAGTTAGTCTTGATCCTTGAATTACAAGTTTGGGTATTTGATATTAATTCTCACCTTTAGAATCTTTCTATATTGAGCCTCAACAACCTGTATAGAGAGTGCCTTATAGGTGAGTCATATAAGGTTTTTGGAACTTCACCGTACGATTACCTTACATTAGCGTACCTTCGCATATCTCAACTCTGTCTTTATATCAATAGCAAGTCTTGAATCGATTGCCACAGCTGGATATCCGGATCTTTAGGATTGTTGTTTCCCCAATATTTGCAAAACTCTCATATTTGCTCGCTTGATAATCTGCAATTGAATTTGTTCCCACCCAAATCCCTGTGTTCGATACTCTGGAATTCTTGCTTAACTACGTCGATCCGTACACTGCGGGTTCGCTGCTTGATTCTAGTTTTATAAATTTAAAGCTTATTTGCACACACCTTTAAGGGCGAACAAACCCCTATTGTTGTTCCAATTGTTATTCCAGTTGTTGTTGTTCCAATTATTCCGGTTGTTGTTCCGGTTGTTGCGATTTGTGTTCTCATTCCCATTGTGGTTATTGTTGTTTCCTAAATAACCAACATCTTGCTCCTTATGCTTTGGAAAGCTAGCCTTGATGACTTCCTTCAATTCTTTAATCTCGGTGTTGAGAGAAAAGATTTGAGTTTGAGGAGCTTGTGTTAGCTTTGCTCCTTGCTCCACTCGATTTGCTTCTACTTTCCAGTGAGAATACTTCTCAATGACTCGGGCTTGCTTCTCAATGAAGTCCCAAGCGTCATCTTCCCTCATGTCCATGAATGTGCCACATGAAAGGGATTGGAGCTTGAATTGTGTTTCCACATCCAGCCCCTTATAGTATATCTCCAATAGCTCCAATTTGGAAATGCCATGGTGTGGGCAATCCAATAGTAAATCCTGAAATCTTTCCCAAGACTGAAACAAACTTTCATTAGATCTCACAGAAAATGCATTAATCTTAACTCTCAACTCCGCCGTCTTGGATGGCGGAAAAAATTTGGTAAGGAACTCCGAAGAAAGATCCTCCCATGTGTTGAGTCTTCCATTTGGAAGAGCTTGATACCAAGATAAAGCTTTCCCTTTCAAAAAGAAAAAGAATGGCTTGATCTTGTAATTGTTGGTGGTTGCATTCTTTAGCTTCATTGTCTCCATCAAAGAGAGGCGTGATGCATTCCAGTAACTATTACGGTCGTGGAACATATGGTTCAAACCGTGACCCATTCCACGCTCTAAATTACGGTCGTGGAAACTTCCACGACCGTGATCTTAGCGATCTTTTTCGCCATATTTTGAAGCCACGATCTTTTGAAGATTGGGCCGGGCCGATATTTTATCTTGCCCTATAAAAAGACGGACGAAGCAAGATTCCGTCATCCCCGCTATCTCGCTTTAGGCTTACACTTGCGACAAGACCGCTTATCGACGGCATCCCCGCTTACCCTCGTTTAGAGGCATTTGGAGATCTCGTTGGAGATCAAAGTTCGTGCTTGGATTTGCCCTAATCTCGCACTTGGTGGAGATTATCGTTGGGATTTCCATATTTCCCAGATTTACGGAAGATTCGGAAGGTTTCTTGCAAGAAGACTTCTCTTCTTGTTTAGGTTTGATTTGGAAGACGGATTGACATCCCGTTCTTCCTTCTTTCCTAAGATTGTGATTGTTTGCTTTATTCTGAATTTTGTGACGATACTTGTTCTTGATTGTGACTTTGAGATTGGTTTGAAGTTTATTGAAAGTTTTCGGAAGTTTTCATCTTTCTATCTTTTAATTCTTGAATTGATATCAACATGACTGTTATTGGCTAAAAACCCTTAACAATTCTAAGGTGAAGGGTTGATAGTTGTGGCTTAGATGATGATAGATCGATCGTAAACAAATTAGACCCTGAGAGTTTGAGAGAATCGTCGATGAACCCTAAATTACGGGTTGTTCTTGAGTTCCACGACCGTGGAATCTCAAGATCCAACCGTAATTTCCCTTAAGTTTACGAACTTGCTTTTACTTTAATCCAAAGTTAAAGATTTGCTTTAACTTAGTTTAGACTTGTCTTTTCTAGGTGGTAGTGAAGCCTCAACAACCTCTACCTCGATTGTGAGTGTCACAACCTCAATCGGTTAAGTTAGTCTTGATCCTTGAATTACAAGTTTGGGTAATTTATATTAATTCTCACCTTTAGAATCTTTCTATATTGAGCCTCAACAACCTGTATAGAGAGTGCCTTATAGGTGAGTCATATAAGGTTTTTGGAACTTCACCGTACGATTACCTTACATTAGCGTACCTTCGCATATCTCAACTCTGTCTTTATATCAATAGCAAGTCTTGAATCGATTGTCACAGCTGGATATCCGGATCTTTAGAATCGTTGTTTCCCCAATATTTGCAAAACTCTCATATTTACTCGCTTGATAATCTGCAATTGAATTTGTTCCCACCCAAATCCCTGTGTTCGATAATCTGGAATTCTGGCTTAACTACGTCGATCCGTACACTGCGGGTTCGCTGCTTGATTCTAGTTTTATAAATTTAAAGCTTATTTGCACACACCTTTAGGGGCGAACAAGTTTTTGGCGCCGTTGCGGGGGATTTGGTTTCGGCCGAATTCGGTAGCCGGTTGTCAAGCTTGGGAGCTTGCTCTCGTTATTTGATATCTTTTTGAGTGCATGCGCAGGTCTAGGAACACCGAAGATCTCTTACCTCTTGATCAAGAGCTAGAGAAAACTTTAAGGCAAAAGCGCAAGGAAAAGAAGATGGCTGAAGAACACGAACGTGATCTTCAAGCGGGGTTGGCGGAGAAGGAAGCTCAACTCCAATGGAACGAGAATCTCCGCCGGGATGAAATGGATCGTCATCAATCTGAAGTTAGCAGACTACAGGATACGATGTTCCAAATGAGGATAGAGTTAAGCGACCTTAAGAATAAAGGAAGCAAGAAATCCTCAAGGAGGGGATCAAGATCTAGAAGAAGAAGAAGTCATTCATCCGCTGATGATAGTGACTCTTCCATGCCGCCACTAGAAGAAATTGATCCCACGATCAATGCGAATCCTTTTTATCCACAAGGAGCTGCTAATCGCCGTGTTCCACCCAAGAACGCAAGGATAGAGCGTGTGGACGATGAGCCAAGAACTCTTGGCCAGCGGATGGATCCAACGCAACAACCACGCCGCTTGGGCGTGAATTTTGATGCTGAAGATGTACAAGGGTTTAGTTTCAACCCTCAAGTTATTACTCTTGTTCGCCAAAACCAATTTGGCGGGACAAGCGCTGAATCTCCACACCAACACTTGCAAAACTTTGAGTGTATGATGGAGACGATGAGACCGAAGAATGCTACTACCAACAGCTACAAGCTCAAGCCCTTCTTCTTCTCTTTGAAGGGAAAAGCGTTGTCTTGGTACCAAGCTCTTCCTAGTGGGAAACTAGACACGTGGGAAGACCTTTCCGCGGAGTTCCTCACCAAATTCTTTCCACCTTCCAAAACGGCGGAACTTAGAGGTAAGATTAATGCTTTTTCCATGAGACCTAACGAAAGTTTGTTTCAATCTTGGGAAAGGTTTCAGGATTTGCTCTTGGATTGCCCTCATCATGGCATATCCAAGCTTGCCTTGCTGGAGATTTACTACAAGGGGCTGGATGCGGGAACGCAATTCAACCTCCAATCCCTCTCATGTGGAACGTTCATGGACATGAGAGAAGATGACGCTTGGGACTTCATTGAGAAGCAAGCAAGAGTCATAGAGAAATATTCCCACCGGAAAGTGGAGGGAAATCGTGTGGAGCAAGGAGCAAAGCTCACACATGAAGCTCAAAATCAGATTTTCTCCCTCAACAATGAGATCAAAGAGTTGAAGGAGGCTATCAAGACCAACTTCCCAAAGCAACAAGGGAAGGATGTTGGTTATTTGGGCAACAACAATGGCGGCGATAACAATAACCGGAATAACAATTGGAATGGAAACAACAACAACCGGAACAACAATTGGAACAACAATAGGGGTTCAAACAACAATAATTGGCGCCCTAATCAACAAAATTCCGGTAACTCTTACCCTTCCAATTCTAATTCACTAACTCCACCTTCCTCTTCCTCTACTCCTTTGAGAAGCCAGGGGCAAACATCAAATGGAGGAAACACTTCGGGAAAGGAGAAGCCCGATCCCATATTGGAGACGATTTTAGGAAAGCTTCAAGGGTTGGAGAACCGCCTCATCAAGGTTGATGATCAAGTTTCTAAGGTTGATAAAGCTCAAAAGGTTTTAGAAAACCAAATGTTCAACCATGCGTAGGAAGTTCCTTGGAATCAAGGGAAGCTTCCAGGAAAGACGGAGGACAACCCTAAGGGAAGGGTTATGGCAATTACGACTAGGAGCGGAGTGACTACTACCGATCCGCAGCCTACGTTCGTTGAAGTCCCCGTAGAGAAGAACAAGGAGAAGGGGAAGGAGAAGGAAGATGTCTATGTTCCTCCTCCAGCTTACAAACCTCCCCTACCATTCCCTCAATCTAGAGCGCGAGCGCGCCTAGATAAACAATTCGGTAAGTTCATAGAACTCATGAGTAAGCTGCATATTAATATACCATTTATTGATGCTATTGTAGGTATGCCGGCTTATGGCAAGTTCTTGAAGGAGCTCCTCTCTAACAAGAGGAAGCTAGAAGACTTCGGTGAGGTCAAGATGAGTTCGGATTCTTCGGATCTCATCAAGACCATGAAGGAGAAAATGCCCCCAAAGCTGAAGGATCCGGGGTCATTTTGCATTCTCATTGGAGTGGGAGATGTCACATACGACACTTTATGTGACTTAGGAGCAAGTGTGAGAATCATACCACTTGCATTGTGCAGGAAGATCGGTTTAGGCGACCCTAAACCGGTGAAGATGACGTTATACATGGCGGATCGATCCATCACTCGCCCCGTCGGTATTGTGGAAGACGTCCCGGTCAAGCTAGGTAAATTCTTTGTTCCCATTGATTTTGTCGTGCTTGACATTCCTGCAGATAGTCCGGTCCCGATCATACTCGGAAGACCGTTTCTTGCAACTTCCGGCTGCATAGTCGATTGCAAGAATGGTAGACTCGCTTTTGATATAGGAGAAGAGAAAGTAGAGTTTGTTCTTTCCACTCTAGTGAAGGAGACAATCTTCGATGAGGATATTTACGATGTCCAAGATGAAGAAGGTCTATCTAGGGAGGAGGTAAGCGCGATTCTCTTTAACGATCCTTTACAAAAAGTTATCACTATGAGTCTAACAGATGTAGGGGAAGAAAAAGAGTGCAAAGAGGAAATTGAAGCCTTGGAAGCACAAGAAGAGATGCATCAAGAGGAGTTTGAGAAACTCCACGATGAGGCTGAGAATGTTAGAATCCACGGTCATACCCTGTATTCCACGACCGTGGATTTCACAACCAAAACCGTCCTTCACTCCAGGGAGTTATACGGTCGTAGAGAAGATATGACAACCGTATTTCCCTTCCATGCCCTAAACCACGGCCGTGGAGGACATGATCCACCCGTAATTTTGGCCGTGGAAGAGAGTGATCGGAACGCTTCTTCAACTTCTTCTGATTCTTCTCCAACACACTCAACATCCTTAGAAACTTCTAAGGAGACATCGGATGCTCCTCAAGGATCGTTGGAAGCTCCGAAAGCGATTGAATTAAAACCACTTCCTACTCATCTAAGGAACGCTTTTCTAGGATCTAATTATACCTTTCCAGTTATCGTTAGTTCCGAACTAAGCATAGATGAACATGAACAGCTCATGATTGTCCTTAGGAAACATAGAAAAGCCTTAGGCTATACTATAGAGGACTTAGTAGGAATTAAACCCTCCCTATGCATGCATAAGATACTAATGGAGGAAGATTTTAGAACTTCAAGACAACCTCAAAGGCGGTTGAATCCGACCATGAAGGAGGTTGTCAAGAAGGAAATTCTTAAACTTCTTGATGCAGGTATCATTTATCCTATCTCCGATAGTAAGTGGGTGAGTCCAGTTCAAGTAGTTCCGAAGAAGGGAGGAATGACGGTCATCACCAATAAGAACAACGAACTCATTCCTACCCGAACCGTGACTGGATGGCGGATGTGCATAGACTACCGCAAGCTCAACAACGCAATGCGGAAGGATCATTTTCCATTGCCATTCATTGATCAAATGCTTGAAAGATTAGCACAACATTCACATTTTTGCTACCTTGACGGCTATAGTGGTTTCTTTCAGATTCCGATACATCCGGACGATCAGGAGAAGACCACATTCACGTGCCCGTGGGGTACGTTTGCTTATAGGAGAATGCCGTTTGGGCTTTGCAACGCCCCAGCCACCTTCCAACGGTGCATGATGGCCATCTTCTCCGAATACATAGAGGAAATCATGGAAGTCTTCATGGACGACTTCTCCGTATACGGTTCCTCTTTTAACGATTGCCTTTCTAACCTTTCTCTTGTTTTGCAAAGATGTGAAGACACTAACCTAGTTCTTAATTGGGAGAAGTGTCAATTCATGGTTAAGGAAGGAATTGTATTAGGTCACTTAGTCTCTAGTAGAGGGATAGAGGTAGACAAGGCTAAGATAGAGACCATAGAGAAACTTCCTCCCCCAATTTCGGTGAAAGGGATAAGAAGTTTCCTAGGACATGCTGGATTTTATAGACGTTTCATTAAGGACTTTTCTAAGATATCAAAACCTCTCACTAATCTATTGATGAAGGATGCGGTTTTTGAGTTTTCACAGGAATGTTTGGATGCGTTTAACACCATTCGGCAAGCTCTAATTTCAGCACCTATTATCCAACCTCCGGATTGGACTCTCCCCTTTGAGATTATGTGCGATGCTAGTGACGTAGCTATTGGAGCTGTTCTTGGACAACGAAAGGAAGGGCGAACCCATGCCATATACTATGCTAGCAAGACGCTAGATGAAGCGCAGCTCAACTACGCCACTACCGAAAAAGAGTTTTTAGCCATTGTCTATGCTATTGACAAGTTTCGCTCTTATCTTGTAGGTGCAAAGGTGATTGTCTACACGGATCATGCTGCGATCCGGTACCTCCTTGCGAAGAAAGATGCGAAACCAAGGCTAATTAGATGGATTCTTCTCCTACAAGAATTCGATCTTGAGATCCGCGACAAGAAGGGTTCAGAAAATTCTGTTGCGGATCATTTGAGTCGCCTAACACATCTAGAGGACGACCATCTACCCATTGATGACTCCTTTCCGGACGAACACCTACATATCATAGAGGAGTGCATCAACGTGATCTCCAAAGGTAACGAACCATGGTTTGCTGATTTTGTTAACTATTTGGTTTGCCAGGAGATACCACCCGGACTATCCTACACACAAAGGAAGAAGTTCTTTAAGGACGTCCGGAAATACTATTGGAACGAGCCTCTCCTCTTCAAGAGAGGTCCGGATGGCATCATTCGGCGATGTGTGCCGGAAGATGAGATGCAAAGTGTCATCCGCCATTGTCATTCACTACCTTGTGGAGGACACGCTAGTTCAAACAAGACTAGCGCAAAGGTATTGCAATCTGGATTCTTTTGGCCTACCTTATTTAGAGATGTGCAATCCTTTGTTTCTTGCTGCGATGCTTGTCAAAGAACAGGCAATATCTCTAGAAGGAATGAGATGCCCCTCAACAACATCCAAGAGGTGGAAATTTTCGACGTTTGGGGAGTTGATTTCATGGGACCATTCCCATCTTCTTGTGGAAACCAATACATACTATTGGCGGTAGACTACGTTTCTAGATGGATGGAAGCAATTGCCTCTCCCACAAATGATGCCGTGGTGGTGGTTAAGTTCTTCAACAAGACTATTTTCCCGCGATTTGGGACGCCAAGGACTATCATTAGTGATGGAGGTTCTCACTTCATAGCCCGCCGCTTTGAAGCTCTTCTAGCTAAGTATGGGGTTACTCACAAGGTCGCTACCCCTTATCATCCACAAACTAGTGGACAAGTTGAGATCTCAAACAGGGAAATCAAAGGAATTCTGGAGAAGACGGTTTCAAGGACTAGGAAGGATTGGTCCTTGAAGCTTGACGATGCATTATGGGCGTACCGGACTGCGTACAAGACTCCCATAGGAACCACGCCATACAATCTTGTGTATGGGAAGTCTTGTCACTTGCCGGTAGAGTTGGAGCACAAAGCGTTTTGGGCTATCAAGTGGCTGAATTTCGGCATGAAGGAAGCAGGAGAGAAGCGTCTCCTAGACATCAATAAGCTGGATGAACTCCGCTTGAACGCTTATGAAAACACTAAGATCTACAAGGAGAGAGCAAAGCGTTGGCATGATAAGCATATCATTCCAAAGGACTTCAAAGAAGGAGATCAAGTTCTCCTCTTCAATTCAAGACTTCGCCTCTTTCCAGGTAAGCTTAAATCCCGTTGGACCGGACCTTTTCTAATTAAGCGTATTTTCCCCCATGGTGCAGTTGAAGTATGGGGTGAAGCGAGCGGAAGTTTTAAGGTGAACGGCCAACGACTCAAGAAGTACACGCCGGAACTCCAAGCTGAGGAGTTCGCGCCTACCGCACTCGAATAAGTGCGAGAATGGTCTAGCTACGGACCTTAAACAAAGCGCTTCTTGGGAGGCAACCCAAGGTATTGCATTTTCGTTTTTGTTTTCGATTCATAGTTTAGCTTAGTATAGACGTTTTTGCTTTGTTTTTGCCTCGATTTCTTCCGGTATGTTCGTGTTTTTGGATGTAGGATCGATGGAGAAGGAAACGAGAAGGATAATGTTGAAGAAGAGCGACGAAATTTGGACTTTGGAGCTTTACAGAGGGTTCCACGGTCTAAATTACGGTCGTCATAGCTACAGTGCCCGTAATTTCCAAAAGCCTTTGAAAAATCACCAAAACCACGGTTCCGTACACTTCCACGGCCGTGGAACACCCCGACAGACCGTGATTTTCAAAAATTTTGCCTGTGACTATATAAGCCACATTCTTCACAAAAACCACCCAAAACCCCTCTTTCCACGACCTAAGTGCCGAAAACCCACGACCCTCTCTCAAATCTTCGTTTCCTAATCGTTTTCAACGATTCTTCTTCCTAAACTGCTGCAAATTCAACCACAAACAAGATCCAAGCGACGAATCAAGCAGAAATTCATCAACGAACGCACAATTCGGATTTTTCAATCCGAAAAATAGGTTTTTTTCTCTCTTCTTGATTCTCGCCAATTTGGTTCGTTTTTGCTAGAGATTTTTAGGAAGAACTGATTGAGATTGGAAGGAATTAGACTAGGACTGCCTGTTGTGGAGATTGATTGCTGATTTGCTGAGATTTGTGATTTTCTGAGACGAATCACGGTCTCTGGGAAATTACGGCCGTGGTTTCTGAAGAACATACCGTAATTTTGAGCAGAATGGATTTTGTGAGAAGAGTTTCAGGGAGGATAAAAGAGAAGAAGAGTGGTCAGAATAAGAAGAGGAAGGGTAATCCCTCCTCCTCCTCATCCTCTAGGGCACCACAACCCTCTTCCCCTTCACCTCCATCCTCACCTTCACCTCCATCTTCACCCCCTCACCCTAGAGTCCCGACCATACACGACGACCATCTTGATGCACTTGATAGGATCAAGGAGAGGCCAGTGATTGGCCCTAGATATTTGTTGTTGGAGGATCTAGCTCCTCTCAACATTGTGGAGGATCTTACTTGGCTCTTGGATAGAGCCGGATTAGTTGTCTTCTCGGCTATCCGAGAAGACGCTTATGAGGAGATTACACGGGAGGTTGTGACGTCTTTCGAGCACAGCCACGTAGATAGGACCGTCTCTTTCCGTCTCATGGAAAGAGACTACCATTTGAGTATCCGTGAGTTTGGGACCATTTTCGGGTTCCATGAGACCTTCAATGGTCGATTTCCGAGTGGCGTTTACGCCAAAGACTTTTGGAAGGAGGTTGCGATGATATACGCCGACGAGGACCGTTGGTAACCCGCTGATACCAAGGCTAGATTGATGTACCATCTAGCCTTGAAGATAGCTCACCGTGTTCTTTCGGAGTGTCTCTTTCCTAGGACGGAGACGCCCCAAAAGATCAAGACGGATGAGCTATTCTTGCTTTACTCCATGCTCTATGGACGCCGTGCAGATTGTGCTACTCTCTTGGCTGCTACGATGAGCAAGCTCAAGAACAAGAAGAAGGGAAACATCGGATATGGTGGGATAGTTACCCACATTGCTAGGAGCTTTGGTGTCGATTTTTCTGCTTGCACCCGCATACCGGTCGTACCTTTAGGACTCCATGCCTTCATGGTTAGGGGTCTCATCTTCCCCACACATAGAGGTCCGCCTTATGCGGGCATGCCTTGGGAGAGTAGGACGGGCAGGGGTATAGAGTGGCTGCCGGAGTACTCCATTATGGCGGGACGCCATAAATGGAAGGAGACGTTCGCTGCTATGCATGCGAACAGGATAGTAGCTCCCCCTTATGTCCCACCACCGGTTGTCGAGGAGGAGGATATGGGAGATCAGTTTGAGAGTGGAGGAGGAGCCGAGCAGGAGTTTGGCACGTTTCCGGATCAGCCGGAGGTAGCCCCAGATGTACCTAGACGCTCTCCACGTCCAGCTAGAGCCTCAGGCTCGTCTTCTCGCCGCGCTAGCGTGAGTGAGAGGCCTACGTGGATGACCACACCTCCCACATGGTATGGCGTTCCCCCTCCTTGGTCCACAGAGCAGCCAGCAGCACCACCACCAGCACCAGCACCATCCGACGCCCCAGCATGGTACAGTCAGGCCCCGGGATGGTACGAGCAGATGCCGGATTGGGCTACCGGACTTTCAGAGAGAGTAGGAGCGTTGGAGATCCGAGACGATGCTAGAGACGGACGCTTAGACGACCTCGACCACATGATGAGGGATGTCTACCGCTAGCAGTTTGGGCGGTTCTATGATCCTAGCTTCTCTCCATTCCCGCCTCCACCAGCGCCGCAGTGATTGAGGATTGACTGTTCGCTTTAGACATTCCACCACCACTTTGTGAGTTTCTTTTTCTTTTCTTTCTTTTCTTTCTTTATTTTGAACATTAGGGTCAATGTTCGTCCTAAGTATGGGGTGGGATGTACTAAAAGTTTGTAATAACTCTACTCACTATGTTTGCTTTCATTCGAGACTATCATTGCATGTTCATTATGTGTTGCACGTTTCATTATTGCATTGCATGAAAAAGAACTTGAAAAACCCATAAAAATTGAAAATATTTGAAAATTTTGTGCTTCTAATGAATTGAGATGATTTCCATGATAATCACTACTTGTGAATTGAGTTTGATGACAATTGCATGCTTAAAAGAATTGTGAATTGAAAAGAATTTGAATGAACGAATTATACCTCTTTTGCAAGTTTCATAATGTGAAGAATGTTACCTAAATCATGTTGAGAAATTGAAGTTGAAATCACACTATGAGTTCTTATACTTCTTGTTGAGATGATTAAGGCAATTCGATTTTTCTTTCTTCTTTCTTTTGATCATTTAACTCCTCATTGAAATATTAACCTCCTTTACCTATCCGGGAAATTTGGAGAAGTGAATGAAAAAGGCATGTTTGATGTGGGAGGGCCATGAGAGCAATTATTTGCAATCAAAAGAATAGAAAGAAGTTGTAGGTTTGGGGAAGTCAATCATGACGATGAGTAACTCGGCACCATTCACATAGCCGGGTGTTTGTGTCTTGCCAAAGTCGGATTGAGTGATATTCCTAGCGGATTATGGTATGTGCGCTAAGGGTTTGAGGCATCTCATGAAAATTGAGAAACGTCAATCTCCTAGGCTTCGTTTTTTGTGCACCTCTATCCATAACTCCAAAAGTGAAGTCGAAAAATGAAGAGAAGAGAGCGAAGCTCTAAAGTGAAAGTGTGCGGAAACCGCAAAAGAAGAAGAAGTAGTTGTCCACTTTCCCGGATTCAAGCACCACATTCCCTAAAGGTTTCCTTCCCCTCCACATTCTAGACCTTTTCTTTGAAAGTCCTTAAGATCAAAAGAATGTTATATGACTTGGTGATCTAAATTGAAGTTTCTTATGATTGATTTTGATAATGTTTGAAGGTTATGATGCTTGTTTAGAAGTTTGATTGATTCATGAGTTTCTTTGCATTTTACTCTTTGATTAAGTGTATGAAAGTTTGATAAACGATTGAAGCAAGGTTTGAGAATGATCTATTCTTTAGAAGGCACATTCATCCAAAAGAAGGTACACATATTTCATCCTAACTCTTATTCTAAAAGTTTTTTTTTGAAAGACCTTGCTTAGGGACAAGCAAGTTGCAAGTATGGGGTTATTTGTTAGCATGAAATATTGTGATACTTTAGGCACGTTTTCTAAGTGTATTTGATTCATATTGATAGTCTTTGATTGAGCATTGTTACATTAGTGAGCTAGTTCGCCTATATTATCGATATGGATGTCTACGCTAGTTCTATGTTGATTATAGGTGATTGGGAGTCATTTCCGAACGGAATCGAGCAAAGAAGAGTCGATTGAGTATGTCCATGGATTAAGGGCATTCTTAGGAGCAAATTGGAGTTCAGCTTGAGGAATGCACGAGGCTAGGGAAGAATCACGTTCTTGCCCTAAACCACGCTCTAAAATACGGCCGTATTACAAACCACGTTCAGTTCCACGGCCGTGGATCCTTGCAAAGAGAGGCGTGATGCATTCCAGTAACTATTACGGTCGTGGAACATATGGTTCAAACCGTGACCCATTCCACGCTCTAAATTACGGTCGTGGAAACTTCCACGACCGTGATCTTGGCGATCTTTTTCGCCACATTTTGAAGCCACGATCTTTTGAAGATTGGGCCGGGCCGATATTTTATCTTGCCCTATAAAAAGACGGACGAAGCAAGATTCCGTCATCCCCGCTATCTCGCTTTAGGCTTACACTTGCGACAAGACCGCTTATCGACGGCATCCCCGCTTACCCTTGTTTAGAGGCATTTGGAGATCTCGTTGGAGATCAAAGTTCGTGCTTGGATTTGCCCTAATCTCGCACTTGGTGGAGATTATCGTTGGGATTTCCATATTTCCCAGATTTACGGAAGATTCGGAAGGTTTCTTGCAAGAAGACTTCTCTTCTTGTTTAGGTTTGATTTGGAAGACGGATTGACATCCCGTTCTTCCTTCTTTCCTAAGATTGTGATTGTTTGCTTTATTCTGAATTTTGTGACGATACTTGTTCTTGATTGTGACTTTGAGATTGGTTTGAAGTTTATTGAAAGTTTTCGGAAGTTTTCATCTTTCTATCTTTTAATTCTTGAATTGATATCAACATGACTGTTATTGGCTAAAAACCCTTAACAATTCTAAGGTGAAGGGTTGATAGTTGTGGCTTAGATGATGATAGATCGATCGTAAACAGATTAGACCCTGAGAGTTTGAGAGAATCGTCGGTGAACCCTAAATTACGGGCTGTTCTTGAGTTCCACGACCGTGGAATCTCAAGATCCAACCGTAATTTCCCTTAAGTTTACGAACTTGCTTTTACTTTAATCCAAAGTTAAAGATTTGCTTTAACTTAGTTTAGACTTGTCTTTTCTAGGTGGTAGTGAAGCCTCAACAACCTCTACCTCGATTGTGAGTGTCATAACCTCAATCGGTTAAGTTAGTCTTGATCCTTGAATTACAAGTTTGGGTATTTGATATTAATTCTCACCTTTAGAATCTTTCTATATTGAGCCTCAACAACCTGTATAGAGAGTGCCTTATAGGTGAGTCATATAAGGTTTTTGGAACTTCACCGTATGATTACTTTACATTAGCGTACCTTCGCATATCTCAACTCTGTCTTTATATCAATAGCAAGTCTTGAATCGATTGCCACAGCTGGATATTCGGATCTTTAGGATTGTTGTTTCCCCAATATTTGCAAAACTCTCATATTTGCTCGCTTGATAATCTGCAATTGAATTTGTTCCCACCCAAATCCCTGTGTTCGATACTCTGGAATTCTTGCTTAACTACGTCGATCCGTACACTGCGGGTTCGCTGCTTGATTCTAGTTTTATAAATTTAAAGCTTATTTGCACACACCTTTAAGGGCGAACAAACCCCTATTGTTGTTCCAATTGTTATTCCAGTTGTTGTTGTTCCAATTATTCCGGTTGTTGTTCCGGTTGTTGCGATTTGTGTTCTCATTCCCATTGTGGTTATTGTTGTTTCCTAAATAATCAACATCTTGCTCCTTATGCTTTGGAAAGCTAGCCTTGATGACTTCCTTCAATTCTTTAATCTCGGTGTTGAGAGAAAAGATTTGAGTTTGAGGAGCTTGTGTTAGCTTTGCTCCTTGCTCCACTCGATTTGCTTCTACTTTCCAGTGAGAATACTTCTCAATGACTCGGGCTTGCTTCTCAATGAAGTCCCAAGCGTCATCTTCCCTCATGTCCATGAATGTGCCACATGAAAGGGATTGGAGCTTGAATTGTGTTTCCACATCCAGCCCCTTATAGTATATCTCCAATAGCTCCAATTTGGAAATGCCATGGTGTGGGCAATCCAATAGTAAATCCTGAAATCTTTCCCAAGACTGAAACAAACTTTCATTAGATCTCACAGAAAATGCATTAATCTTACCTCTCAACTCCGCCGTCTTGGATGGCGGAAAAAATTTGGTAAGGAACTCCGAAGAAAGATCCTCCCATGTGTTGAGTCTTCCATTTGGAAGAGCTTGATACCAAGATAAAGCTTTCCCTTTCAAAGAGAAAAAGAATGGCTTGATCTTGTAATTGTTGGTGGTTGCATTCTTTAGCTTCATTGTCTCCATCAAGATCTCAAAATTCTGTAAATGTTGATGTGGAGATTCAATACTCGTTCCTCCAAACTAATTTTGGCGAACCATGGTAATAACTTGTGGGTTGAAGCTAAACCCCTAAATATCGGCAGCATCAAAGTTCACACCTAGACGGCGTGGTTGCTGAATTGGATCCATCCTTTGGCCAAGAGTTCTTGGCTCTTCATCTACACGAGCGGCTCTCGCACCCCCATCCGGGACACAATAATTGGCAGTCGGTCTTGGATTATTCTGATTTGTATTGATCGTCGGATCAATGTCCTCTAGTAGTGGCATGGAAGTGTCGCTATCCTCATCGGATGAGTCGGTTCTAACCGATCTTGCCGGTTTCCTCCTCTTCTTCTTCTTGGAATCGCTCATCTCCAGCCTCATTTGAAGCATCATGTCCTTGAGCTCATCAATTTGCAATTGATGACGGTCCGATTCTTCCTTGCGAGTCTTCTCGCTCCATCTAAGTCGAGCTTCGGAATCCTCCAACTCTGCTTGGATATCCCGCCCCTTATTTTCAGCCATCTTTCTTTCTTTGAGCTTCTTCCTCAAAGTCTTCTCAAGTTCTTGATCAAGAGGTAAGAGGTCTTTGTTGTTTCTAGACCTGCGCATATACCTAAGGTAACCTGCAAATATCACTCAAAGGAGATATAAAATAACAAGAGCAAAGCTCCCAAGCTTGACAACCGATAACCGAATTCGGCCTAAACCAAATCCCCGGCAACGGCGCCAAAAACTTGTTCGCCTCAAAGCGTGCGTGCAATCAAGCTTTAAATTTATAAAAACTAGAATTAAGCAAGCGAACCCGCAGTTTACGGATCGGCGTAGTAAAGCAAGAATTCCAGAGTGTCGAACTCAGGGATTTGGGGGGAACAAATTCAGTTCGCAAATCGTCAAGCAAGTAAATGTAATAAGCTTTGATAATATTGGGAAAACAGCAACCCTAAAGATCCAAGTATCTAATTGTGGCAATCGATTCAAGATATACTAAAGAACTAAGGATAGAGTTAAGAGTTGCAAAGGTATACTAAAGTAAAGCAATGTACTGTGAAGTTCCAAGGCTTTATATGACTTATCTAAGGACACCCTCTATAAAGGTTGTTGAGGCTTCAGTATAGAAAGGATATAAAGACAAGAATTAATCTCAAATACCCAAACTTGTAACCCAAGGATCAAGACTAACTAAACAGATTAAGGTTGTGACACTCGAAATCGAAATAGAGGGTGATGAGTCTCACTACTACCTAGAGAAGGGCAAGTCAAGACTAGATAAAAGCTAATCTTTAACCTTGGATCAAAGTAAAAGCAAAGTTTGTAAACTAGGGTAAACCACGGGTAGATCTTGAGTTCCACGGCCGTGGAAGCTCAAGAACAGACCGTGATCTTGGTTCGTCGACGAGATCTCTCTAACTCTCAGGGTCCAATAAATTTACGATCGATCGATCATTATCTAAGCCACAATAATTAGCCCTTCACCTTAGAATTGCCAAAGGGTTTTAGCCAATAACCATTGTCATGATATCACAAATCAATTTAAGAAGAATGAAAGATGAAAAACCTTCGAAAACTCAAATATAACTCAAGGTCAATCTCAAATCCAAAACACAAATCAGAGTATTCAATGGATTCGGAATAGAGCACAAAACCTCACAAAATCAAAGGCAAGTATGAAGAATGGGACGTCAATCCGTCTTCAATAACAAAACCTAGAAAAAGGGCGCAACTTCCGCCACACACGATCTTCCGAAATCCCAATTGCCGGTGCTACCGCTAAGTCCTTCTCGAACTCTCTCAAAGCGATCATCCGCAAGGCTCAACGATCCTCCGCAAGGCTCAGCGATCCTTCCCGAAACTCTCTTCTTTGACCTTTTTATAAAAAAGGATAAAATAACCGTCCGGCCCATTGTGTAAATGATGTGGCAATAATTGGTTCGTCAAAAGATCACCTAAATCACGGTCTCAAGGGATTCCACGACCGTGATTTAGGGCGTGGAATTGGGTTACGGTCTCATATGACTTCCACGACCGTAGTTTAGGCCGTGTAACTCTCTGGAATGCTCCACGCTCATGATGCCAAGATCCACGGTCGTGGTTTAGGGCGTGGAAGTGTAAATTGCTTGTGGTTTCCTTTGTATCGTGCCATTCCTCATCATAGCATCTCCTTTGGCTTCTTTGATGTGTTCCTAATCCTTGGATGTGTTCAAATCCTCTCCTATCTCTCTCAAATGGTCCGGTTTTAGCTCTTATTCACCTATAATCAACATAAAGCTAATGTAGACCTCCATATCGAAAATATAGATAAACTAGCTAACAAATGCTTCAATGCCTTATCAATGAACACTATAATGAACAAAAAACAACTAGAATAAGTGCCTAGAATATCGCAATATTTCATGCTAACAGTTACCTCATAGCCAAGAAGGAAGCTAAGCCAAGATTGATCTGTTGGGTTCTACTTCTAAGTGAGTTCAACTTAGAAATTCGGGGCAAGAAAGGAGCGGAGAACCTTGTGGTTGACCACCTGAGTTGGTTGGTGCAAGATAAGGAAGATCCAGCAAAGGAGAAGGCAGTTTTCCAAACGACTCCTTTTACACAACCCTTTGTTGTGTAACCGCCCCCGCAACCATAGGAGACCGCCCCTGCTCCTCCCTTGTCGCTGCCTATGCGGCTTGCTCTAGCTGACCCGCGGATAACACTGTATAGGTATTGTATAAGTTGTATTCTTTCAAACCTTGGTTTGCTGACCTTGTGAATTTCCTTGTTAGAGGTGAGTACCCCTAGACTTCACCAAAGCTCAGAGAGAAAAGGTGAAAGTCGAGACTAGGCACTACGTCTGTGACGATCCTTATCTATGGAAACATTGCAACAATCAAGTAATTCGCCGTTGCATTCTGGGTAATGAGGTTCAATCGTTCTCTCTTTCTGTCATTCGGAAGCATGTGGGGGCATTTTGGTGCTAATAAAACGGCTAGAAAAGTTTTGGATACGGGTTTCTTTTGGCCACATATCTTTCGAGATGTTTTTGCGTTTGGTAAAGTGTGTGATAGGTGTCAAAGAATAGGTAATATCTCTAGGAGGAATAAAATGCCACAATTATCTCTTATTTTTTGTGAAATTTTTTATGTTTGGGGGATAGAAAGGATCAAAGGATGAGCCAAAACGGTTAAGGTTGTGACACTCGAAACCAAAATAGAGGATGTTGAGTCTCACTACTAACTAGAAAAGCTAAGCCAAGGCCAGGTTAAAGCAAATCTTTAACTTTGGGTCAAAGCAAAAGCAAAGCACGTACGACAAGGGAAACCACGGCCAGATCTTGACGAACCACGGCCGTGGAACTCAAGAACAAGCCGTGGAAAAGGTCGACGACGAAGTTTCTCGCAACTCTCAGGGTCCAATCTATTTTGGTTCAATCTATCATCATCTATGCCACAACTATCAACCCTTCCCCTTAGAATCACTTAAGCTTTTTAGCCAACAATCATTATAATGAATCCAATAATCAAATATGAAAAGGAGAAAAGGTAAAACCTTGAAATCTCAATAATAAACTCAAAACAAATGTCAATCAAACACAATAATCGCCAACTGTGTTCAATGGATGTAAAGTAAGGTAAGAATCTCTCACAAATCTCAAGTAACAAAGAAGAACGGGATGTCAATCCGCATTCAAGTTGAAACATTAAGATCTTCTCTAAGTACGTAATCTTCAAAATCCGTCCTTCTCCGAATCTTCCCTATACGCAATAGTATCTTCCGAAATCTCTCGGAGAAATGACTCGAAATGTCGCTGGATGCCAGAAGTTCGTTTTCCTCCTTTCTTCAGCCTTCTTATAGGAGAAAAATAGGGTTACAAAAGCCCAATAACCGCTGTTGACGTGGCAAATATGACATGTAGCGACCATTATAAGAATTGTAATATCCGGAATTTTTATTCCGTTTAATTCCGAATCAAATCGGACTTCGAGCCGTTGATGGTTTCTCAGTCTATCTAGTATTTCTTTCTCCACAAATTTTATCATTTTATGTAGAATTTAACTCACATAAAATGATAGAATTATATCAAACCCTAATTCTTATAATTAATTCTTAACGACGACTTTTGACGAGACCATGACAAGGCTGAGACGAGATCATGACAAGGCTGAGACGAGATCATGGCAAGGCCCAGATAACTTGTGACAGCCCAACTCCTTGCCTATTAGTGTTGTTGAAGACAACCACCAGCCCATACCTTGCTTCAGCCCAGCCAACGCCAGCCCACACTCTCATGCTTCAGCCAGTGCCAGCGCCAGCCCATACCTTGCTTCAGCCCACCTAGAAGCAGCCCAAGGGATTCACTGCCTGAACTGTCAGCCTCTTTCTCCCCATCTGATTGTAACACTGCATAAATAAAATATTAAAGAGCTATAACAGCCTATATTCACGCCAGAAGAGAAGGAAACTGCAATGTTCTTCCTGGCTTCCAGATTTATGCTGCCCAGTCATCCTTCCTTGCTTCTAAATATACGTAAAACACTCCTCCCCTCCTTCTGTTTTGACTCTTGGTTATCAGCAGCCCCATCGGTGTTCAGCAGCCCCCTCGAAACAGCAGCAGCCATCGGAACAACAGCAGCCCCATCGAAGCACCAATCTTGCACAGCAACAGCCTCTTCTGTGCACTTCGACGCAGGGAACAAAAGCCTTCCCACTGCGGCTGGTGAGTCTAATCTCTCGACCTTCTTTGCCCCTTTTAGTTGCCGCCTCTACCCATCTGAACGTCCCCTTCTGCAGTGGTAGTCGAAGCCTTATTGCGGACTGTCTTTAGCACAATAGTGAGGACGTTTCTGCATACGTTCGATAGAGAGCCTTCCCCATCACCAGAATCTTTCCTAAGTTGCAATCAAGATCTCCGTAAGGGGTAATTAGATCTCTTCTCCCTCCCTTGAATATGTATCTTCTTTAATCGAATAAGTTAGGGTGTACCGTGTGTTGCTGATGAACGTAGGACATTAGGATCAATAATTAGTTTGGGTTAGAAGAGGGTGACAAAAATAGTAGAAACACATCTGCTGTAAATAATAGTGTTTCCTTAAGTTTTGACAAATGTTAGGGATTATATTGAAGATCCACCGTTGAATTTTTTATATATCATAGAGGGATATATGTAGTTTAATGTGTTAATATTTGAGAATAAATGAACGGTCGGATTGAAAATTATAGGATCACAAAGTGGAGTAGTTGAGCTGTTTTTCCAGCATTAATTTTTGACTAAGTATAGGAACATTTTAGTGTAGTAGCCGACTTTAAGGATTTTTGTAGAAGGAATAATTGAACAGTTTTAGGAAATTCTTGCTCCTATGAGTAGATTAGATATCATAGATAATTTAGAGATTTATTTTAGAATTTTTAGAAATTTATTTTAATTTCATATTTGAAGCTGTAGTTGGACCTTAGTGACTTTTCGGGAAATAGAAAAGTGGGTTGTTTCTCTAGTTGCTACCTAAAATCATCCTAGGGAGTAGAATATGGTTAGTTAGCCTCAAGTAAGAATTCAAGTACTTATTCCGGGTTTTTGGAAGTTCCGGGACCAAGGGTAAAATAGTCATTTTACCTTAAATAAGCACTGTGCAAATAGGATCTTACATCTTAGGAGTTTTAGACTTCTAAGTACCTAGGGAAATGTGTTGACCCACGTGCCCCCTTTGACAGGCAACTGAGTTTTTGCAGTTACCGATTGAGTGGTGGTTAAGAGAGAGTCGAGATTTGATTTTGGTAAGTCCACGGACTTACTTAGTTGGCTTCTTGCATGTGTGTGATGTGTGTGAGTCGTGTTTGTTAGTTAAGATAAATAACGAAACCGTAATACGCCGACTTTAGTATATTGTGTAATTGACTCAAGTGTATGATAACGGGTCGTGACATCATCTGCCTAGGTCTTGCAAGAGTCTAGGAGGTTCCCTGCGACCAGCCCAATCAGGTAGACGGTCAAATGTATTGGTACCATTCCGCGTTGGTAAACGGGGACAGGGGTGAGGTTTGGGAATCCCTCGTGTCACAAAATAAGTATCATTAGTAATGATGTATCACTTAATTAAAGATAACAAAAGGAATGAGTGTTGCATGTTGATTGTGTATGTTGTGTGTTTATGCTTTTACCTTTATACTTATGCATAGATTGTTAGCTAACGGTTTTATACCGCTTGTAGATGCCTTGCAGGTTAGGGAGGCGATCGAGTGATCCGGTGGTAGTGGGCAGCCGGGGTCCGTGCATTATAGGACGGGACTGTTATATTTTATTTCATGACTATTGAGACTGATGTTGGTATTTTGGTTTTGAGACTTGGCTGTAATGTTTTCAGATTTGTACTTTTCCTTTCGCTCATGATATAAAACTCTATGTTTTGCCTTTTTATTTATGTCGTGTTGTATGGTCCGATGAAGTTGTTGCCAGGCTAAGGGTCAGGACCCATTGTGAGGTCCCAGCTCGTAGCATTTCGAGTCCTCTAAGATTCGGGGTGTTACAATATGGTATCAGAGCCCTAGGTTGGCAATAACGGCACTCGCTATTTTCAAAAAAAAAGGCTGAATAAACAAATAAACGGAAACCGCAAGGGTTCCGAACTTTTAAAATGAATTTTGTTTTCAAAACCATGAGCATAAACGGGTTGGGATAGAATGAACGAACCGCCACTACCTCCGCTGAACTCGATAGCATAGTTTATTGAACTCTTGTTATAACTTGTAATTTTAGTTACGCTGTGACCTTTAGAATTGACCTAGAGTAATAAGATAGTATGTCCTTACTAGGAACTAAAGTAGTCTTATATTGATCACGACTCTATCAGATGGCACGTATGAGAGCGACAGCTTACGTCGGACGAGGAGAGGGCCGACCTCCCCTTCCTCTAGGAGCTCAGAGATAGGGACGTGTGGGTAGGCCGCAGAGGGGCCGAGGTCGGGGACGTGTTCATGTTGTAGATCCGCCAGCTGCGGATGTACCTGCTGAGGAGGTGGCTGAGAGTATTGTTCCAGAAGTTAGGGATGGGACCGCTGCTAGGTCCGGAGTACGGAGTGTAGGGCCTGTTGATTTTGGCCGTGTATCAATTGGAGCATCGGAGTATCGAGCTTATGTCTAGTAGGTGCAAGAGGCATACAGGGCCGGAGCACCACCTCCAGCACCGCCAGTGCCAGCTAGGTTAGTAGAGGTCTCTGAGAGGGTGACTCAGGTGGTAGTTCCACCGGTGGTAGCTGCACTAGTGAGGGTTGTCGAGGATGACCGAGTGAGAGACGAGCTGAGGGTACCGAGGTCAGATGAATGGTTGAAGACTTTCAACCATCAGCGAGTTCCCACATTTGACGGGAACATTGGACTTGAGGTGGAGCATTGGATTAGTCATGTGGAGTGCGCGCTAGAGGCGATTCGCTG
This sequence comes from Fagopyrum esculentum, assembly GCA_033239045.1. Taxonomy (NCBI): domain Eukaryota; kingdom Viridiplantae; phylum Streptophyta; class Magnoliopsida; order Caryophyllales; family Polygonaceae; genus Fagopyrum; species Fagopyrum esculentum. Next base: position 96,251,008 of record BSUD01000006.1, on the reverse strand, counting down.
CCCTGAGAGTTGTAAGGTGGAGTTGGTTCAGACCTTGTTTAGGGACCAGGCACAGTACTGGTGGAGGACAGTGCGGGGCGGAGTGTCCCGATTTGAGCAGTTGCTGAGTCTCGTGAGGGAGACTTTTTGTCCTACCTCGCTGAGAAGGGACCGAGTACAGGACTTCTTGGAGGCAGGTTTTGAGGATGTTCCGACAGTTGAGGCCATTAGGAGGTTCCGGGAGGAGTTGTCATTATTGGGTCCTGCTGCACCGCTTGTGGACCAGCACGTTTATCTGTTCTCCCGGAGATTGCGGGAGACTACCCGCTCCTATCTAGCAGGGTTCCGCTGTGATTCCTTAGCCGATTACCAGGATCGGGCTTCAGCGTATGAGAGGGACTGACTGGGTCACAGGAGAGCTATGCAGTTTGGAGGGTCAGACAAGAGACAAAGGACCGGACCAGTCAGCACTGGAGTAGGAGGTCCAAGTTATAGGCGTGGTCAGTCCCATGGCCGTTCTAGTTACCAAGTGGTACCGCCGACGGGATCTAGAGTACGTTAGTGCTACAACTGTGGGGAGAATGGACACATTAAGCCGGAGTGTAGGAGGCCACCAGTTACATGTTTTACTTGCGGCCAGCTGGGCCACAAAGCTACCATCTGCCGACAGGGCAAGGTAACATCACAACAGGGGTCCTCACCTGCAGGTACCTCAGGAGGAGGACAGAGGCAGTCTCAGTATCAGGAACGGGGTCAGCAGCAGCGAGCTCCTAATAGGCATATTCAAAGGGTTCTGCTCAGATTCCAGGTAGAGGTAGAGGGTGTGGTGGAGGCACTTCACAGACTAGGGGTACTCAGGCTCGAGTCTTTGAGTTGAGGAGCGCCGTAGAGCCAGCAGCACCCGCAGCCACAGGTACTATCACGACTTATGGATTTCCAGTCCGAGTACTTTTTGATACGGGTGCGACACACTCTTTCATATCCGATGATTGCATAGATAGGTTGACCTTAGGTATAGTAGAGGCGGAACCTTTCCTTATAAGGTTACCCGATGGGAGTAGGGTTCGCGGTACTCGGGAGATTCACGATTGTCCCATCCACTTGGTAGGTCGTGACTGGTTAGCCTACTTCCCCTTATGCACTTAGTGCATGAAGAGGTCATACTTGGGATGGACTGGATGGACCGCCATAGAGATGTTCTGGACGTCAGTAAGACGATGGTGACGGTCACTACGGAGTCTGGGCAGGAGGAGGTCTTTCGAGGGTGGGACCTCGGAAAGATCGGGACAATCATTAGTGCGGTCCGAGCCGCAAAGCTCATAGGTCAGGGATGCGAGGCCTTCTAGTGTTACGCCATGAAGGAGGAGACGAGTTCATCTTTAGCAAAGACCCTGGTAGCTTGTGAGTTCGAGGATGTCTTTGGCGAGCCGCCTGGCTTACCGCCGCAAAGGAGCGTAGATTTTGGGATTGAGTTGGAGCCCGTCACGAAGCCGATCTCCAAGGCTCCATACCACATGGCACCAGTCAAGATGCTTGAGCTTAGGAAGCAACTCGAGGATTTGGCAGAGAGGGGATTCATCCGACCCAATGTGTCTCTCTGGGGTGTACCAGTCCTCTTCGTCAGGAAGAAGGATGGATCCATGAGGCTTTATATCGACTATCGAGAGTTGAACAAAGTCACCATCAAGAACAAGTACCCGTTTCCGCGTATTGATGACTTGCTGGATCAGTTACAGGGAGCTACGGTGTTTTCACGTATTGACTTGAGGTCAGGATATCATTAGCTGAGAGTACGGGAGGAGGACATACCGAAGACGGCATTTCGGACCAGATACGGTCATTATGAGTTCGTGGTGATGCCTTTCGGGCTCACTAATGCTTCTGTTGTCTTCATGGTGTTGATGAATGGCATCTTCATTGACTTCTTATATCAGTTTGTGGTAGTTTTCATCGACGACATCTTGGTATACTCCCGGAGTAGGGAGGAGCACGCCAGACACCTGAGGACGGTGTTGCGGGTTTTACAAGATAGAGAGCTATTCAGACTCTTGAGGACATGTGTGCTTGATTGGGGTCAGGTATGGCCCGACCATCTCCCTTTGGTGGAGTTTTCTTATAACAATAGTTGGCACACGACTATTGGGATGGCTCCTTACGAGGCACTATATGGACGGAGGTGTCGTACACCTCTGTGTTGTTATGAGCCTGGGAGGATGAGTGGTGTGGCGCCCGAGCAGGTGCAGGATGTGATGGCTCGGGTAGCATTGATCCGAGAGCGGATGTTGACTGCACAGAGTCGTCAGAGATCTTATGCTGATAAGAGGTGCAGGCCTCTAGAGTTTAGGGTTGGCGCCCAGGTATGGTTGAGGGTGTCACCTACGAGGGGTGTTCGACGTTTCGGCATTAAGGGGAAGTTGAGTCCCTGATATGTCGGGCCCTTTGAGATCCTTGAGCGGATAGGAGAGGTGGCCTATAGATTGGCATTGCCACCCTGATTGGAGGGAGTCCATCCAGTTTTCCATGTGTCTCAGTTGAGAGAGTATGTGCATGACCCGAGACACATAGTGAGCCATGATAACCTAGTGGTCGAGCCGGATCATACTTTTGTAGAGCACCCGATAGCAATTTTGGAGAGAGGTACGAGACGCCTTTGATCGAAGGTAATACCCATGTAGAGAGTGCAGTGGTCGAGACGAGGGATCGACGAGGCCACTTGGGAGACGGAGGATAGTATCCGGCGGAACTATCCCGAGTTTTATGTGGATCTAGAGACGTCTATAGGACCGTCAGGTAGTTCTACATCCTTGTTTGGTTGCTTGCAGTGATTGTATGTGTGATATGTTTGATATGCTTGTGTGTGAACCATAGGTGGTCTTGATGTAGTAACTTGTTAGTCATAGGGCTTACTTACGTTTTATGATCTCGGGAACTAACCTAAGTTTCGGGACGAAACTTATTTTGAGGGGATCTGATGTAACGACCAGTTTTTTTTCTCGTTACGCTTTGATAGGGTTAGAGAAGTTTAAGAAACAAATAAAAATTTAGAAAATTTAGTGAGACTAGGACATACCAGTTTATTTATGGAAGTCGTTTAATTAAGTACCTTGTTCTAAGTTCCGGGACGAAACTTATTTTAAGGGGGTACTAATGTAATATCCGGACTTTTTATTCCGTTTAATTCCGAATTAAAACGGACTTCGAGCCGTTGATGGTTTCCCAGTCTATCTAGTATTTCTTTCTCCACAAATTTTATCATTTTATGTAGAATTTAATTCACATAAAATGATAGAATTATATCAAACCCTAATTCTTATAATTAATTCTTAACGACGACTTTTGACGAGACCAGGACAAGGCTGAGACGAGATCATGACAAGGCTGAGACGAGATCATGACAAGGCTGAGACGAGATCATGGCAAGGCCCACATAACTTGTGACAGCCCAACTCCTTGCCTATTATTGTTGCTGAAGACAACCACCAGCCCATACCTTGCTTCAGCCCAGCCAGCGTCAGCCCACACTCTCATGCTTCAGCCAGTGCCAGCGCCAGCCCATACCTTGCTTCAGCCAAGCTAGAAGCAGCCCAAGGTATTCAGCGCCTGAACCGCCAGCCTCTCTCTCCCCATCTAATTGTAACAGCTGCATAAATGAAATATTAAAGAGTTGTAACAGCCTATATTCACGCCAGAAGAGAAGGAAACTGTAACGTTCTTCCTGGCTTCCAGATTTACGCAGCCCAGTCATCCTTCCTTGCTTCCAGATATACGTAAAACACTCCTCCCCTCCTTCTGTTTTGCCTCTCGGTTTTCAGCAGCCCCATCGGTGTTCAGCAGCCCCATCGAAACAACAGCAGCCATCGGAACAGCAGCAGCCCCATCGAAGCACCAATCTTGCACAGCAGCAGCCTCTTTTGTGCACTTCGACGCCGGGAACAGAAGCCTTCCCACTGTGGCTAGTGAGTCTAATCTCTCGACCTTCTCCTAAGTTGCAATCAAGGTCTCCGTAAGGGGTAATTAGATCTCTTCTCCCTCCCTTGAATACATATCTTCTTTAATCGAATAAGTTAGGGTGTACCGTGTGCTGCTGATGAACTTAGGACATTGGGATCAATAATTAGTTTGGGTTAGAAGAGGGTGACAAAAATAGTAGAAACAAATCTGTTGTAAATAATAGTGTTTCCTTAAGTTTTGAGAAGTTAAAAACTGTCAATATTGTAGACCAATGTTAGGGAGTTATATTGAAGATCCACCGTTGAACTTTTGATAGATCATAGAGGGATATATTCAGTTTACTATGTTAAAATTGGAGAATAAATGAACGGTCGGATTGAAAGTATAGGATCTCAAAGTGGAGTAGTTGAGCTGTTTTTCCAGCATTGATTTTTGACTAAGTATAGGAACATTTTAGTGTAGTAGCCGACTTTAAGGATTTTTGTAGAAGGGATTATTGAACAGTTTTAGGAAATTTTTGCTCCTATGAGTAGATTAGATATCATAGATAATTTAGAGATTTATTTTAAAATTTTTATAAATTTATTTTAATTTCATATTTGAAGTTGTATTTGGACCTTAGTGACTTTTCGGGAAATAGAAAAGTGGGTAGTTTCTCTAGTTGCTACCTAAAATCATCTTAGGGAGTAGAATGTGGTTAGTTAACCACAAGTAAAAACTCAAGTACGTATTCCGGGTTTTTAGAAGTTCCGGGACCAAGGGTAAAATAGTCATTTTACCTTAAATAAGCACTGTAATAATTTTTGCAAATAGGATCTTACATCTTAGGAGTTTTAGACTTCTAAGTACCTAGGGAAATGTGTTGACCCACGTGCCCCCTTTGACAGGCAACTGAGTTTCTGCAGTTACCGATTGAGTGGTGGTTAAGAGAGAGTCGAGATTTGATTTTGGTAAGTCCACGGACTTACTTAGCTGGCTTCTTGCATGTGTGTGATGTGTGTGAGTAGTGTTTGTTAGTTAAGATAAATAACAAAACCGGAATAGGCCGACTTTAGTATATTGTGTAATTGACCCAAGTGTATGATAACGGGTCGTGACATCATATGCCTAGCTCTTGCGAGAGTCTAGGAGGTTCCCTGCGACCAGCCCAGTCAAGTAGACGGTCAAATGCATTAGTACCATTCCGCGTTGGTAAACGGGGACAGGGGCGAGGTTTGGGAATCCCTCGTGTCACAAAATAAGTATCATTAGTAATGACGTATCACTTAATTAAAGATAACAAAAGGAATGAGTGTTGCATGCTGATTGTGTATGTTGTGTGTTTGTGCTTTTACCTTTATACTTATGCATAGATTGTTAGCTAACGGTTTTATACCGCTTGTAGATGTCTTGCAGGTTAGGGAGGCGATCGAGTGATCCGGTGGTAGTGGGCAGCCGGGGTTCCATGCATTATAGGACGGGACTGTTATATTTTATTTCATGACTGTTGAGACTGATGTTGGTATGTTGGTTTTGAGACTTGGTTGTAATGTTATCAGATTTGTACTTTTCCTTTCGCTCATGATATAAAACTCTATGTTTTGCCTTTTTATTTGTGTCGTGTTGTAAGGTCCGATGAAGTTATTGTCACTAAGGGCCGGGACCCATTGTGAGGTCCCAGCTCGTAGCATTTCGAGTCCTCAAGGATTCGGGGTCTTACAAGAATCACGGCCAAGAACAAACTTCCACGCCCGTTGAATGCACCGTGGAACCACTTCCTTGCTCTCGACATAGTTTTCCACGACCTCAATAAATAAACCACGGCCGTGGTTCTTCATGTTTGGCCGTGGAAACTATAAATCCTTCGTAAAGTTCTTTACTTGTGTTCTTGATTCTTCATCATCAATTTTTTTTTCTTCAGTGTTCTTCGGTGTTCTTCGAAGATCTTCATTGTGTTCTTCAGTGTTCTTCATCGTTCATCATGTTCTCTGATGATGATCATCAGTTTGATTTGTATGGAGAATAGTTGCCTTCTCCACAGGAACTAAAGCTCTATGCGGCCAAACAAACCACCCGGAGGTACCAACGATATTCACAAGATCGACGGAGACCATATTTTGAGGATGAGGAGTGGTTGCCTCCTTCGATCCCACCAAGGCTGACCTTTTCCATGGATGGGTACCAACGGTATCCACACCAAAAAGAATATTTTGAGGATACCTTTGTTGCCCCACGACAATGTGCCTACCTTGAAGAAGATCCCTACAAGAAACAAAAAGAAGAGAATAAGTCTTTAAGGGAAGAGATTGAAAAATGGATGCGGAAGCTTAGAAATGGATGCGGAAGCGTTCGGTCGATCCGATCTAGGTAGATTGAATCATCCACGAAGTGGAGTAGATAGAGTTGATCCTTCCGAAAGGATCCTCGAGTACGAAGGCTTGGATTAAAGACTAGATCCAAGATAGAACTTTAAGAGGATGGAAGGAGAAGTGATGCCTAAACCAAGTAAGAGGGTTTTCCTTCTCAACACTTGGATTCGACTTAGACATATCTTACAATGAGCCAAGCATCCCCTTATATAGTGGATGGAGGTTAAACCAAAGGTTCAAAAATAAATGACGGAATTAAAAGCCATAATTAAGTTTTGAAAATAAAAAGCCTAAAATATGAAAGGTCGGAATTTAAGTCACGGAATTAAGTTCCGGAATTAAAGTTCTGAATATAAAAGGTCTATTATTAAATAGCCGAATAAGAATAAATGTCTTCAAAAATGGTGCGGGTCCTTCTAGTCGGAAACACGGATGGCATCGCCATCCGGGGGCGTATCAACCTTCATCTTTTGGGCCTTCATCCTTGTCTTTCCCTTCAACCAAATTTTTAGCAGCAACGAATAAACTAGATCCATCATTACATCAATAATAGATCCAAAAGCATAGGGAAGTCGTTACTACAAAGAATGTCAACACATAGACAACAGGGAGCAAGACTTTGGAATTTTCTACTATGACAAAATAGACCTCAAACAAAGACGATGAGCGAGAATGAGATACAACTCTTTTCTCATAACATGGACGACAACATTGATGTCATTGTAAATGTTTGAGTGGTTAATATATGTTCCTGCCAAATGATAGCGGACTCTTTGGCAGAGTGATTTTTTTTAAAAACTGTTTACATGGACGCGTATTTGACTTTGTTATTCCATTTAACAAAGTAAACTATTCATATTTTTCGTATGATTTTTTTTCTTTTTTTTCTTCTCATAATTATATAAAATTATTTGTTGTTTATTCGGCCATTTTTAATGTATTTTGCTATCTCACATCGGTTATCAAGTAAGACTGACAATTCGAGAACTTGTATAAATATAAGGTTTGAAGATTAAACATCTATATATATAATATTCTAAAGTTGTATACGTTAACGCTGATGTGGTGCAATATGGAAGTAGTATTTCAAAATGGAGCTATCAAAATTCAAGCCATAAAATCTTTTTTTTAGTGATTCATTAATATTAAAACGATTTTGTAGTTAAAAAAATCCTTGGTTTAATTTAGTTATTATTCATATTTTGTTTAACAAAATCAAATATTTATTTTTCCATAAAATCTTTTACGTAATTGTGCACCTGATGTTTTATTTTTTGAACGAGTTTCCTTAATTTTTTGACAACCCACCTTGATTATCAAGTAAGGTTGATATGTCGAGAACTTATATAAATAGATGGTTTGAAAATTAAACAAATCATACATTTCTTGGTTTTTGACTAAGTTCAAGTATAATTATTATTCATATCGAATTATTACATATTATGCGAGTCGTTGATATAATGTATGTGGGTCGTCAACCTAACGTACGTGGGTCGTTGACTTAACATATGTGGGACGTTAAACTATAGTTATGTGGGTTGTTGACCTACAACAAGAAGAGAATAAGTCTCTAAGGGAAGAGATTGAAAAATGGATGCGGAAGCGTTCGGTCGATCCGATCTAGATAGATCGAATCATCCACGAAGTGGAGTAGATAGAGTTGATCCTTCCGAAAGGATCCTCGAGTACGAAGATTTGGTTCAAAGACTAGATCCAAGATATAACTTTAAGAGGATTGAATGAGAAGTGATGCCTAAACCAAGTAAGAGGGTTTCCTTCTCAACACTTGGATTCAACTTAGACATATTTTACAAATGAGTCAAGCCATCCTTATATAGTGGATGAAGGTCATACAAAGAGCCCAAACATAAATGACGAAATTAAAAGCCAGAATTAAGTCACGGAAATGAAAAACCTAAAATATGAAAGGTCGGAATTTAAGTCACGGAAATAAGTTCCGGAATTAAAGTTCCAAATATAAAAAGCCTTATTATTAAATAGCCGAATAATAATAAATGTCTTCAAAATGGTGTCGGGTCTTTCTAGCCGGAAACACGGATGACATCGCCATCCGGGGGCGTATCAAAGGTGAAGTTGGAACGGACAAATGAAATTTTAAAATACTGGTGAAATGTGTAGTGTATTTTTTTGTTGGTTTTAGATCGGAGGTGTAGGAGGTTATAACTACGTTTCATAACAAAAAAAAAAAGCATTACAATATCAACAAGTCATTTAAAAAAAAGATTTTATGGCGTTAATTTTGATAGCTCTTTCGAAATAATGATTGCACATCGCGCCATGTCAACGTATACAACTTTAGTAGATTATATAGATATAAATGTTTAATCTTCAAACCCTATATTTATACAAATTCTCAAATTGTCAGTCTTACTTGATAACCAACGTGGGATAACAAAATACATTAAAAAAAGACCGAATTAGAAAAAAATGGTGGAAAACAAATGATTTTATAAATAATTATGAAAAGAAATGGTGGATAACAAATGATTTTATAAATAATTATGAAAAGAAAAAATATTATACCAAAAATATACATATTTGATTTGTTAGATGAGATAACAAAGTCGATTACATATTCATAGGTCAATTATTTTTTAAAACTATATAGACAATGACTTACTATTGAACGACCCGCACACATTTAACAAATATCAATCCAATATAAATTATAATTATTCTTGAACTAAGTGAAAAGACCATAAAATGTATGACTTGTTTAATCTTCAAACTCTCTATTCATAAAACTTCTTAAACCATCAATCTTCCTCAACCGATTTGAGATAGCAAAAAATTAAAGAAACTTCTTCAAAAAACAAAACTTTTAGTGCATAATTATTTAAAAGATAATATATTCTTTTACAAAAAAAATAACATTTAATTTTGTTAAACAAAATAAAAATAAAAGTTAGATTAAAATAAGGATTTATTTTAACTAAAAAATCAATAAGTAATCAAAAAAATATTTAGGACGTTAGTTTTTATTTTTTTGGTGGGAAGGAGAGCCAGCGGTCTCCGACGCATCTAGACGCGCTTTTATTGATAGAAAAGAGGGTTAAGTAGTCATCACACGGGGATAGCCCGACCCCTTACATCGTCAAGTAAAAGAGCAACTACACCCTTTGGCAGGACACACAATACACTCAATCCAATCGGAAGGTTCAAAGTAGAAAAGGCAAGATAGTCCGCTACTCTATTCGCCTCACGGTAGGAATTACAAAATTGGATATTCCAATCTCTTTTGAGGAAGTCATGGCACACAAGTACCAGACTAGCAATGGGATGGTGAGAGCCAATAGGATTTTTTTAAGAGTGTGACTACCAATTCGGAATCAGTTTCCATGATTACCGATCAGTATCCTAACTCCCAAGCCAACTTGAGGTCATGGACCATTCCCTAGAGCTCAGCTAAAGGGACATAACATATGCCTGAGTTGATGTTCGCCTTAAAACGTGCATGCAATCAAGTCTTAAATTTATAAAACTAGAATAAAAACAAGCAAACCCGCAGTGTACGGATCGGCGTAGATTAGCAAGTATTCCAGAGTATCGATCACAGGGATTGGTGAAACAAAATCAGTTTCAAGTAATCAAGCAAGTAAAGTGTAAAGCTTTGCAAATATTGGGGAAAACAGCAACCCTAAAGATCCAGGTATCCAACTGTGACAATCGATTCAAGACATACTATATATATAAGGATAGAGTAGAGGATTGCAAAGGTATGCTAAGGTAAGGTAATGTACGGCGAAGTTCCAAAACCCTATATGTCTAACCCAAAGACTCTCTCTATAAAGGTTGTTGAAGTTGCAATATAGAAAGGATTTAAGGACTATAATTGATCTCAAATACCCAAACTTGTAACCCAATGATCAAGATAAACTCAAACGGTAAAGGTTGTGACACTCGAAACCGAAATAGAGGATGTTGAGTCTCACTACTACCTAGAAAAGACAAGCCAAGGCTAGGTTAAAGCTAATCTTTAACTTTGGATTAAAGTAAAAGCAAGGTTCGTAAACTAAGGTAAATCACGGGTAAATCTTGAGAACCACGGCCGTAGAAACCTAAGAACAGGCCGTGATTTAGGGTGTCGACGATATTTCTCTAACTCTCAGGGTCCAATCAAATTACAATCGATCTATCATCATCTAAGCCACAACTATCAACCCTTCACCTTAGAATTGCTAAAGGTTTTTAGCCAATAATCATTGTCATGATATCAATATTCAATTTAAGAAGAATAAAAGATGAAAACCCTCGAATACTCAATAAAACTTCAAAACCAATCTTCAAATCCGAAACACAAGAAGCAATGTTAATGGATTCAGAATATATAACACAAAACCTCACAATGATCTAAGGCAAGTACGAAGAACGGGATGTCAATCCGTCTTCAATATCAAAACCTAAGAAAAAGGCTAAACCTTCGCTGTAAGCAATCTCCAATCTCCAACAATCCGGCGTTTCCGCAACTCTCGGCGACTTCCAATCAACCCTAAACAAGAGAGCTGAAAACAAGGGAAGCGGCCGTTCCCGAAACTCTCTTTTCCAGCCTTTTTATAAGACGGGAAAAAGTTACCGTCAAGGCCCAAATGTAAATGTCATGACAAATAATGACACGTCAAAAGATCGCCTAAATCACGGTCTCATAGCTTTCCACGACCGTGGTTTAGAGCGTGGAAATAGATTACGGTGCCTTGTGACTTCCACGACCGTAATTTAGGCCGTGTAACTTACTGGAGTGCTCCAAACTCAAGTCCACGTTCATGATGCCAAGTCCACGGCCGTGGTTTAGAGCGTGGACTTCAAATCATCTTCTCCACGGCCGTAATTCAGGGCGTGGAAGTGTATATTGCTTGTTGTTGCCTTTGTTTCGTGGCATTCTTCATCCTAGCTCCTTCCTTAGCTTCTTTGATGTATCTCCTAATCCTCGAACATGATCGATTGCTCCCTCTTCTCTCTCAAATGCTCCTATTCACCTATAATCAACACAAAGCTAGTGTAGACTTCCATATTGACAATATAGATGAACAAGCTAACATTTGCTTCAAAACCTTATCCATGTACACAACAATAAGGGAAAAACAACCAAAATAAGTGCCTAGAATATCGCCATATTTCATGCTAACAGTTGACACTAAGGGCTTGTTTGGAAGCACCGAGAATCATTCTTGGTAACGGAATGATTCCGAATCAATCAAAAACTACGTTTGGTTAGAGGTCTTTTAACACATAAAAGTAATCTCATCCATTCCATTTCCTTTCTCTACCCTTATTCGATTCCATTCCGTTTCCATTCCACCGCTCCAACCAAACGGGCACTAAAATCTTCCACCCACCCTCCTGTGCTATTTCTAATCACACCTGCCGCAGAGGCGAGACCATTACAATTTTTTGCACCATCAGTATTGACTTTGATGCGATCAACAGGCGGGGGCTCCCACTTGATATAACTGATGCTCTTCCTGATGTTATGGGTTCCCTTGTTCTAGACCACCATGTATTTTTTAGCTCTTTCTCCAACGAACCGGCTTCTCCCCCATGAAAAGGATCTCATTGAAGATCTTGTCATTTCTCAATTACCATGTCCACCAGATGGTCACTGCAAATATCTCATTCCGCATACAAAAAATTATCAAATTTAGCAGAGGAAAGGATGCCACCTCGAATCCAGGATGCGAAGGGAGAGTAAAAAAATTCACCATGCACCGTCCGGCTTGAAGATTAGGTCATGTTCTTCTCGTAACTTCACAATTCCGGAACAAGTGTAAGTTTGTTTCAGTCATTCGTTTGCAAATGATACACTCGTCACTAGACGTAATGTGACGTCTTTTCCTCTCTTCATTACCCCAAACTCCACCCTTTATGAGCTTCCAGATAAAGCACTTGATCCGCTCTTGGACTCGAAGACTCCAAACAACCCGGTAAAGGTCTCCCTCGCTTTGCTGCAGAGCATCAGCTTGAGTGATCATGTTGTATGTAGAGGCTACGGTGTAGAGGCCATTCTGCGTACGTCCCCAGCCCAGCTCACCAGTATGGGAGAGTGTGCTCATATGTACTCAGGACAATAGAGTTCGTTATAGGTCTTACCGCCGCTAGTCTAAGGAGGGTCGAAGAAGGAAGTAAATTGCTCAGGCTTGATAGCATGAAATATGACCATATTTTAGGCACTTGTTTTGGTTGTTTATCCCCTTCTTTTGTGTATATGGATATAAGTTTAAAGCATTTATGAGCACATTCACCTATTATGTTGGTATAGAGATCTACACAAGCTTTGTTGTGTTTTTAGGTGAATAAAGGCTTGGATTGGAGAATATATGGAGTGAGTAGGAGTATTAGATCATGCTAGGCATTAAAGAGGATGCATTGGAGAAGTTAAGGAAGGAGAATGATTAGAAAGCTTTACGAAACAAAGGCTTTTACGAAGGATTTAGAGTTTCCACGGCCAAACATGAAGAACCACAGCCGTGGTTTATTTATTGAGGTCGTGGAAAACTATGTCAAGAGCAAGGAAGTGGTTCCACGGTGCATTCCACGGGCGTGGAAGTTTGTTCTTGGCCGTGATTCTTATAACGGTCGTCACGTGTCATATTTGCCACGTCAGCAGCGGTTATTGGGCTTTTGTAACCCTATTTTTCTCCTATAAGAAGGCTGGAGAAAGGAGGAAAACGAACTTCTGGCATCCAACGACATTTCGAGTCATTTCTCCGAGAGATTTCGGAAGATATTATTGCGTACAGGAAAGATTCGGAAAAGGACGCATTTTGAAGATTACGTACTTAGAGAAGATCTTAAGGTTTCAACTTGAAGGCGGATTGACATCCCGTTCTTCTTTGTTCCTTGAGATTTGTGAGAGATTCTTACCTTACTTTACATCCATTGAACGCAGTTGGTGATTATTATGTTTGATTGACATTTGTTTTGAGTTTATTATTGAGATTTCAAGGTTTTACCTTTTCTCCTTTTCATATTTGATTATTGGATTCATTATGATGATTGTTGGCTAAAAACCTTAAGCGATTCTAAGGTGAAGGGTTGATAGTTGTGACATAGATGATGATAGATTGAACCAAAACAGATTGGACCCTGAGAGTTGCGAGAAACTTCGCCGTCGACCTTTTCCACGGCTTGTTCTTGAGTTCCACGGCCGTGGTTCCTCAAGATCTGGCCGTGGTTTCCCCTATCGTATGTGCTTTGCTTTTGCTTTGACCCAAAGTTAAATATTTGCTTTAACCTAGCCTTGGCTTACCTTTTCTAGGTAGTAGTGAGACTCAACATCCTCTATTTTGGTTTCGAGTATCACAACTTTAACCGCTTTGGCTTATCTTTGATTCCCTTGGATTTGGGCATGGGTGTTTGAGAGTGATCCTTATCCTTTGATCCTTTCTATACTACAGCTTCAACAACCTTTATAGAGAGAGCCTTTGGGTGAGACATATGGGTTTGGAACTTCACCGTACAATACCCTACCTTAGATATACCTTTGCAATCCCGACTCTGTCCTTACATCTTTAGAATATCTTGAATCGATTGCCACAATTGGATACCTGAATTGTAACACCCCAAATCCGCAATACTCGGGATGCTACGGGTTGGGACCATACAATGGGTCCCGACCCTTAGCCTGACAACAATTTCACCGGATCTTACAACAAGACACAAATAAAAGAAAAACTGAAATACAATTTTTATGCAAATGATATGATCCCGAGAAACAACAAAAGACAAACTTCAGCCGAGTTCTCAAATCCAAAGACTCGAACATCAAAAACATAACAATATACAAGAAACAATACCCAAACACGACTCCAACCAAACCCCTCCTAAAATGTACAGAACCCCGCTGTCCACTCTTCCGGATCTCTCGGCCGCATTCCTAACTTGTAAGGCAATCTACAATAATCGGTATAAAACCGTTAGCTAATATTCGAAGCATTAGGATAAAGGTGAAAAGCACAAACACAAGTAAATCAACATAACACACAATGTACACCAAATCACACAAGTCCGGTTTATTATCTTTTTATTATTAAGTCGTATCCCGTTCTAATTCCACTTCTTTTGTGACACGAGAATCTCCCGAAACTCGCACCCATTTCCGGCATGGAACGGTACGGATGCCTCCGACCGTCTAACCAGCACGGCTAGTCGCCAAGAACCTCCTAGCTCTACACAAGAGCTAGGTAGTGATGTCACCGCCCGTTATCATACACTTAGGCCAAATAATATAAGGGTCGGTGGTCCTGTTTCCGGTTTAGTTGTTATAAATAATAAAGAATAAACACACGCCACCAAAAATACATCAATGCTAATACAAGGAATATGAGCTAAGTAAGTCCGAAGACTTACCTCGTCACCACACTCAACTCACAACACTCTCGCTTCCTTAGGGAGGAAGCCTGTAACCTGCTCACAAAAAGATAACTATATCAACAACAACCCACTCACAATTGAAGTCTTAGACTTCTATACAAATGATCTACGCAAGACCATTTGCCTCTCAATTCTAGGACCGCATCCTAGAATCCCTCATGCTCACATCACACTCAACACAAGCTCTCGGATCTCGCAAGATCATAACTCACAACGCAACTAGGATAAGCCAAACCTAAACTCCAAAATCCCACAAGATCATACAACCCCACCTCGAGCCTCAAAACGCTCACAAGATCAACCATATAACTTATTACCTTATAAAAACCTCACAAGATAACCAACACCTCAAGCTTAGAATCAACATCCATCAAACAATATCAAATCCTCGAAACTCATCTATGATTCATAACCACTACTTGGTATTCACTCTAAGTTATGCTAGGTCCAACCTAGCATGATACTAATACTAAACATAACTTAATCAAGTAAGATCATAAGCTCGGGGGAGAGGGTACTCACATGACGTCAAAAGACGGAAGACGAACTTAGACTCGTTAGGCCTTTACCGGGGCGCTTCCAGACCTAAAACCAAAGCTACACAAATTTAGCTAATACGCTAAATTTGATCGTAATATATAAGATATATTATTCTAAGGTAAACTCATTTTCAAAAGCAAACGCTAAAACCTGCAATTAAACCCTTGAGTCATAATCTCGAAATTGATCCAACGAGGGTATAAAATATAAGGAAAGTCCCGCTTTTAAAATAAGAATAAAACTCGCAAAAATAATTTCCATGACAAATAATATCATTCCAAAAATATGGGTCATAATACGTAATTAAATATTGGGTCAAGTTCCATAAATAAACCAATAAGAACACAATACGTAATATACATAAATATAAGATCAAACTTGTATATAAAATCCAAGGTTAAAACTCGTAAAAACATTTTCTGGGCAGCTCATGAAGTTCCATAAACTTTGGGATATATTCTAAAAATGTAAATAAGGGCCATAATCTGTAATTTTCCAGCAAAGGATATAAACGCAAGATTCCAAAACTGTGGGTCAAAACTGCAATATAAAATTCAGAAAGGGCAAAATAGATACAATCCAAAAATCTGGGTAGAGTATGCAAATACACAACATGGGTCAGTTTTGTAATTAACTAGAAAGAGAGGGGCCCCGATTTGAATGTCTAAAATAGGGTTTCTCAACCCCCCATCAATGGTTGCGGGACGGCGAGTGCACAGGGCGGCGGCCGCTCCGAGTCTCCGGTCGGTCGACGGTGAAGCACGGATAAGGGAGGCTGGGACTCCTTCGATCTGGCGGCAAAGCGACCCTATCCTGGCGGTGTGGCGGCAGGGAGAATGTCGTCTTCCCTGCTTCCTGATAGGGCTCGACAAGGATGGGCTGCGCAGGGGTCTCTCCGGTGTCGAGTGGGCTTCAGGGCAACCAAAACACCGAGGCGGCTGCTAGGGATTCCTGGTGACAGATGCAACAACATAGAGAGGGTCGGCCCTCCGGTTGCGAGGTGGAAGGCGAAGCAGATGGAGAAGAGTTAGAGATGCCAGAGGTGACTAGGGACGAGGCGGCGCTTGGGGACATCGGTTCACAGGTGTAGATTTAGGGAGAGTGTTGCCGCCATAGGTGGTTGCAGGAAAGGTGTCGAAGGCTCGCCTCCGGTGGTGTCTTCGCTTGTCGATCTTGCTGCAAGGAGAAGGGCTCGCCTCCGGTGGTGTCTTCGCTTGTCGAGTGAGAGGCAGGAGGTGCAAGGGAGAGATTGAGGCTGCGTGTGATAGAAGTGAGATGAGGGAGAGATTACAGAGAGGGAGATTGCAGAGAGATTGATAGGTAAAGTGAGAGGGGGTTGGCTGCTAGGGTCATCATTAGCAGAAGGGAGATCGAGGGGTCGTTGGACCTGCAGGCGAGGAGGGCGAAGGGTCGGCCGGCCTAGCCCTGGCGGGGAAGCTGCAGCAGCTCTCACCAATCCGCAAAACACACAGCAAAAGAAGACAAGAAGGGAAAAAAAGAAAGAAAAAAAAAGAAAAAGAATAAGAAAAGGGAGTAGGGCAAACTCGATTAAAAGCAAGCATTCGGAACGGGATTTTCGAGTCGGAAAACTTTCCCGAATTTTTTCTGAAAATAAACAAAAATATAAATATACTTGGGAAAGCTATTTTACGTCGTAAAATACTTTTTAATAAAATATTTAATCTAATAAAATATCGATAGAAGTCGGAGAAATAAATATCGAAAACGCGCCAAAAATTTGGGGTGTTACATGAATCTTTAGAATCGTTGTTTTCCTTATCATCTTTACAAAAGCTTTTTATTTTCCTGACGATTTTACAAACTTAATTTGTTCCCCACAAATCCCTGAGTTCGATACTTTGGAATTCTTGCTTTACTACGCCGATCCGTACATTGCGGGTTCGCTTTTGCTTAATTTCAATTTTATAAATTAAAGACTTTGACGCACACACTTTCGAGCGAACAAGGCTTGCCCAGTCCCAGCCAATGCTTTCATTCCATTAACTTGCAACAGTATGCATAAAATCATCGGGATTTATGTTGCTCAGAGCATGCCTCTGAGAGTCGTTGTCAAGCCACTTATCTCTCCAAAAGTTTATGGTGTGCCCATCTCCCAGATTCCATTTAGCTCCCTGTGAGACTACCTGATAGATACCATTAACCATCCCTTCCATATATGAGACGCCACTATGTGAGTACCAAAGCCATTTCTGCAGTATTTGCCTTGCAAAACTTTCACCCATAGAGTGTCTCCACTTTTGATATATCTCCAGTCTAGTTTCCCTTAATGAGCTTGATTTAAATCATGCATACTGCGTATTCCCAGCCCTCTTTTGGCACGTGGAAGAAAAAGTTCACTCCAGACCAAAGTGTGGATCTTCCTCCTTCCTTCTGCATGGCCCCAAATAAAGTCCCTTTAAGCTTTGTCAATAGTATCACAGACACTCACAGGCAAAGAAAGAGTTGTCATGGTATAAACCGGGATAGAAGATAGAACCGTCTTGGTTAAGGTCACGCGCCCCGCAAAGCTAAGAGTCTTACACCTCCACCCGTTCAGCTTGTTGTTTATCTTATCTAGGAGACCCGGAAAAATATCTTTTGTGAGACTCTACCTTGGAGGATAGGAACACCGAGGTAGTTACCTAGGTTTTTGGTTACCTCGATACCACTTGTCCTCTCAATGGTCGAGATAAGATCATTGGAACCCTTAGGTGAAACAAAAATTTTTGACTTTTGGACGTTAACCTTGAGACCCGAGGCCTTGCAAAACATATCAATAACGCTCATGACAGTCTTCAACTGACTAGTGGAAGCTTCAGTACAAAGGGTTATATCGTCCGCAAAGAAAAGATGTGAAAGCGGTGGTCCCCCTCTAGAGAGAAAGATAGGTTTCCAAGCACCCCGTTCAACAAAGTCCTGGATGAGATGACTTAACCTTTCCCCACATAACACGAAGAGATAGGGCGAGAGAGGATCACCTTGTCTAATTCCTCTTTCCGGCATAAATTGCTCAGTGAGCTCTCCGATCCAGATAACCTGCATTCTAGTAATGTTGATACACTCATGAATCATGTTAACCCATACCCTAGGAAAGCCTACTGTGGAAATAGTCTCTTTGATGAAGTCCCATCTAATGCGGTCATAAGCTTTCTCGAGGTCTAACTTAAGGAGCATCCATTGTTTACCTATTTTCTTCTTCCACGTGGAGTGAACAATCTCCTGCATCAGAACTATGTTATCTTGAATCAGCCTACCCGGAATAAAGCTCCCCTGAGTGGGTCCGACGAGACGAGCAATAAATCTTTGCAGCCGTTGCACAAGGACTTTGGAAATGGACTTGTAGCTGACGTTGCACAGAGCGATCGGCCTAATTGACTAATGAGCTCAGGTTTCCTGACCTTGGCTATAAGAGAGATGAGAGTGTCATTCATACCCGGGAGTAGCTTCTGACATGCAAAGAACCTCGAGATCTCCTCTTTTAAAGACACTCCAACAATGCTCCAATATTTCTGGTAGAAGATAGGTTGAAAGCCATCAATACCGGGGGATTTGTAGGCACCCATACTTTTGATAGCTTGCCACACTTCATCCATGGTGACCGGTTTACACATGTCGGTCCAGTCACTAGGCTCCAATATAGGAAAATATTTGTAGTCAAGGTTGCTTGAAGGGTAGGTGATATCTTTTTCAAAACTGTAGAGGTTTGTAAAAAAATTCACGGCATGGGCTTCCAGCATGTCCTGATCCTCTTCCCAAATATTGTTCTCCACTTTGAGACCCGTAACTCTATTTTGATTTCTTCTGATGATGGTGGAAGTATGCAAAAACAAAGTGTTTCGATCCCCAAATTCGAGCCATTATTCCCGAGATTTCTGAAACCACAAGATCTCCTCCTACTCTAGGATACTCTCCACCTTCGCTTTCAAGCTTTTCTCCTCGAGGATAAGTCTGGTTGAGTTGTTATGACTTAGCTTGGATTGTATATTAGTAAGCTTTTGTATAGCTTCCTGTTTCCTACGAAAAGCATTGCTAAAAACAACCCTATTCCAGTTAATAAGATAAGACTTAAGATTGAGAAGAGCTTCACTTACCCCCGGATTTAGGAACCAACAAGCGTCCACCATAGGTTGAACATCGGGGTGTGTCATCCAGGCAGCTTCAAATATAAACGAACGTCGCTCCCTTTTACTATTAACAATAGGCTTCAGGGTGAGAAGGATAGGTGAATGATCCGAAGAGAAACACGCAAGGTGACGGACTTGGGCGTTTGGCCATTTCAGGCGACCATCTTGGTTCATGAACATCCTATCTAGGCGTTTCATGATCTTACTCTTGTTAGCCTTACCGTTGTCCCATGTAAACTCAGGACCAGTATAACCAAGATCGATGAGCCCATGGTTAAGGACGAGCTCATTGAACGTGCCAGAATCAATGTGAAGAGTACCAGACCCTCCTTGATGCTCATGAATAAACTGTATGCAATTAAAGTCTCCACCACATATGATAGGATCCGAAATGTCATATAACTCCTTGTCTAGATCCCTCCAAAACTCTCTCCTACGCATATAAGTAGGAGCAACGTAGACTACGATGAAACTATAAGCTCCTGAAGAGCTCAGAATTCTTACATGTATGAACTACTTAGTACAAGCAGCAATAGATATGGTAATCTTGTCCTTGTTCTATAATAGCCATATTCCTCCTTCAAACCCTTCCGCTTCAACGCGAAAACATTCCGAGAAACTCCTACGTGCACAAATGTCTTTAGCTTTAGAACCGGAAACTCGGGGCTCAAAGATAACAAGAATGTCAATATTATGATGTCTACATAAGTAATTAATTGCACGTCGAAACCCGTTCTTACCGGCTCCAAAAATATTCCATAGAAGGCAATTCATAGGGAACTTTAAAAAGAGTAAAGAGAATACCGTATACCCCAATCAAGTAGCCTGGTGAGCTACTTCTTCAGTGTCCATGCTGGACAGATCTTCATTCATCAAAGAAGTATTAGAATGCTTACTCGTGGAGGCTTCTAGTCCCTCTGTTGACACTTCTCCTCTTTGGACCAAGGATTCACGAGCTTGGTCTTCTCCACCTTGGTTTTGGACGGTAATGGTCAGGGGAGCATTAGCGATAGTTTCCACCCTTTCCCTCATCATGATATCTGATTTTTTGTGCCAGTTGTGGTGTTCATATCGTGATCCCATGTTGGAGAATAGAGGTAGGTGTTGCATCCTCCTAGCGTTGTCTTTTAAGAGTACATGTTATGTTGATCATTTCTTCTTCTTTCTTGGCTCTCCAGGCTGCACGTCTAGCTTCATTCTTCATTCTTTGCCGTCGCTTCTTGGAGTTGTCCTCAATTTCTCTTCCCGTACCTTCTTCTACAATAGCATGAAAAATAGGGTTAGTTGTAGCATTAATATTAGATTTAATTACCTAGGGGGAAGCTCCCTTATTTTCGGATCTTCCATGTGTTGAGACAGGATGAATTGAAGTTTGCCGGCCTGCGTTAATATTTGATCCACCAGGTTATTGAAGCCCACTAGAGTGTGCTCCCTTAGACCCCTTTTGTTGGGCCGTTTGGCTTAGGCCCACTACTTCATATCCCCTCTTCTGCCCGTTGGTTTGACCTTGATGATTCGAACCCTTTATTTGAGGAAGCTTTCCTTGTACATTTTTATTTTGTGATGCGTTTTGTTGATACTCTTGCCCTAGTTGGTTTGTCTGGGGATACTTTCCTTTCTTCAATCTGTTCCGCCTAGCAACCATCATCCACGGGCCATATCTTGCATATTCTTCTTCCGGCGCCGGAGTTGCTTCTGCCTGAGAATCTCCTTCAGTGTTTGTTGACATAGTAGGGACAAAGTTGGTTTCTCTTGGCTTATAGTTCGTGTTTCCCTCAAATTCATAGTGAGATGCCAAATGCCCATACTGGCCACACTTGTAGCAGATAGTATCCATCCCTTCATATTCTATCGGACATCTCCTACCATTGATTATGATGGATTTCTTTAAAGGTCGAATCAAATCAATTTCAACACACCATGATAAATCTTCCCTTGTTGAAATGCAAGTTTTTGGATCGATTGAGATGAGAGTACCTACTCCCCTAGCCATATTCCATATGACTGTCTCATGGAACCACTGAACTAGCACTCCAGTAATTCGAATCCAGATTAGAGCAGAGGTAATGGGACATGATGTAATAAAGCCAAGAGACCATTTTTTCATTTAAGCACCCACCAAACACCACCCAAGGGCCACCAATAAGCACAAATAGAAGCTCATTTTCGTTTTGAAATCTAGCCAGAAAATAGTTGTTCTCCAAATCAATGAGTTGGACATTGGTACCACACTTTCACAATTTTGTGACCTTCCTTTCCATGACCGGAAAGGACACTGGAAATCCCAAGACCTTAAAGACAATTGAGTGCTTCCATCGTGAATCCAATTCCCGTGTAACGGCTTTATCAAACTCGATAACAGGGTCACCATCTTCGCCATTAGGGAAGGAGACATTGGTACTCTTACTTATTAGTTATCGTGTGATAGTATCTTCAATAGGTTGTTTGGCCTTTCAATGACTTCTAACCATGTTTTCATAAGTCCCCCCCTAAGTCAGTGTTAGAAACTTTGGATGGAGCCTCCGGCTGCTTATCAGAATGTGTATTGGTGACCGGGGAAGCTGTCATCGTGGATGGTACAAATGTATCATTTGATCGCTGTTCTTTTCCTTCTTAATCTCTGTCTGGGTAGTAATCTTAGATATCGGAACAATGACAGTATTTTCCTTAGCCACAGTGCTCTTGTCTCTAATCAAAACCACAACAGAACCTGTTTCATTCACAGTATCTTCCATAACCGTATCAATTCCCACACTAGATGCATTGGACTCCTCCGCCGTTGGCACCGCCTTTGGACGATCCTCCGGCATCAAAGAAGGCTTCAGAACACGCTCAAAGATCGCCAACCTAGACTTTTAGCTTTTAGGAAGAGAGCGTTTTCAGTAACTTTGAAAATTACTAGGAGTGATTAGAGACGAGAGCTCCATTTAAAATTACTATTTCTACTTCGCATCACGTTAGCGTTAACGCATAACATTAACATATAAATTATATAGATTTGATCTAATATTTAATTTATAGACTCTCTTTCTACATGTAAAATCCATTCATTAATTTGTAGACACTCGTTAGTGTTAACTTATAGTGTACTAGGTCGAGACCGCGTGCGAAGCACGGGGTTGTAATAATACGACGATGATATATTTGTATTTCATCAAGGAAATTACTACTTAGTGGTACCGTGTGAGTGATCTTTGAATACAAGTCTACAATTGTACTTTTAATTTCATTATTCAAACCAGTAAATATGTCTTGTATCATTAGGACTTTTGGTTTGAAGATAATGACACAAGATTGAAGTAATTAATGATAATAAGTTAATACTTCATAGAGAAGTTGAGAGTTTGAAAATTTATTTATTTCTTATTTAGGTTTATAAAAATTTTTGGCTCTAAAAATATAAAATTATGTATAATATCAAATTGTAAAACCTCATCAACATGTTTATTTTTATTTATGTCTATACGAGTTTTGTACTCCAAAATCTTAAAATATATTACATATTATCAAATTTTAAAACCTCGTCAAAGTTCACTTTAAAATGAGTATTTAATTACTCAAAAAGCCAAAATTATATTGTAAACCAGTAAATATGTCTTGTATCATTAGGACTTTTGGTTTGAAGATAATGACACAAGATTGAAGTAATTAATGATAATAAGTTAATACTTCATAGAGAAGTTGAGAGTTTGAAAATTTATTTATTTCTTATTTAGGTTTATAAAAATTTTGGCTCTAAAAATATAAAATTATGTATAATATCAAATTGTAAAACCTCATCAACATGTTTATTTTTATTTATGTCTATACGAGTTTTGTACTCCAAAATCTTAAAATATATTACATATTATCAAATTTTAAAACCTCGTTAAAGTTCACTATAAAATGAGTATTTAATTACTCAAAAAGCCAAAATTATATTGTAGTAAGATAAGATGATTTACATTTATATAAATCTCGTTACAAAATTAGGCGAAGTGCCCTATAGGAAAACTTGGTGGATTCATTTGAAAGTAGCAGTCCTCCGCGGCTCCGCCACCACCTCCGCTCTCTGTTACGGTTTGAAATTTAGGACTGCCTTTACTAGGGCATTCACGACCAAAACAACTCGGGGGCGTAAAACAACTCGTAATGGCGGAGGAAGAAGAGGCAAGTACTCTTATCGAAGATTGCAGAGACGAAGAAGAAGCCTTGATCGCTCTAGTTGAGCATCGTACCAAAGAAGTCGAACATCTTCATAAACGCATCTCCTACTACAACTCTCAGGTCCATTCTCTTTCCTTCTTCCCTCCCCGCCGCTCAATTCATACTTTTATTCGAATTCTCAACATCTTCTTTATTCTTTGCGCTCTCCTAATTCCTAATTTGGAGCTAAGACTAGTTACTTTACAGTATCGTTAGTTCGGCTTCGTTTGCTGCTTAATGTCAATCAACAATCTTCTATTGGGAGTGGTGCCTGAGTTCTGTGATATTTACTCTACTTTACTAATTAGTCATCTCTGCCCTAGGTTCAATAATCGCTCACCCTTCCCCTGATTATTGTCTGATCAACCGTTGAGCGTTTATTACAAAAAAAAAACTCAAATCTAACATATCAGTAGGATCGCTGGCAAACTTAAATTGTGGTTTGTATGGTAAGCCTTCCTATTCGCAAACTTTTAATAGCTATATATCATCACTGCGCAGCTTCAAGAATCTGAAAAGAGACTACATGATTCACAGTCCAAACTGGCTCGTATTCGCCGCCGTAAAAATGAAAGCTTGCTCAGGAAATCTAACGGATCATCTCTCAAGAATATCAAAGAGGAACGCCGATCAGTTAGTCCAATCCAGAAAGGAAAGGTCTCCTCGCAAAACCATCCTAGAAGCAAACCAGAACTTGTTATATCAAGGCCTGAGGCACAAGCTGATGTAGCCCGATTAAGTCGTTCCGAGTCTTCTGACTGGAAGTCAAAAGAGGACTTGGATTCTGAGATGCCCCAAACTAAATCTCAAACTTGTGGTACTAAGAGGAAAAATGGTGTGAACTCCGCTGCTTACAATTGTTTGATTGTGTCTAACCCTGTTATCTAATAGCCTCTTTTTGTATAACTCATAATTTCCCTTTTTTCTTCATTTCCATCTTGTGCTATCTTCAATGCTATAGAGTCCAGAGAACATACTGAAGTAGTACGTTTCATAAAGAGGCAGTCTTCTCCATGCTTGATTCACTGTAATGCCAGTACTCACATCTCTAGTCAACACAAAAGGAAGCTACGAAGCTTGATTTCATGTCCCGTCAATGGCAATCTATTTATGACCAGGTACTCTATCTTGCTTTCTGACTTATTTGTTTATTTCCCTTCTTTCTTGTTGTTGAACATGCTGGTTTAAGAGGGTTGTCCTTGTATGCCTTATGTTCTTTTCTTCTTTGAGTATGTTGCTTCTGAGGAAATTGTAGTTTTGGCCTATACAAAAGCTAATTAGTATCTTGCCAGAATTTCATCAAAATAATGAAAAATAAATCTTGTCAGATGCATTGATTATGTGTAGTTGAAGATCTATACGCTTATCCATCTTTTGTTAAATTTTATTGCTTTGCATGTCGTTGGCCAAGTTACTCTTATTTTTATTTTTAGGATACATGATGCTGCTATAAATTTAACTAACCTATAGTTGTTTGTTCTACTAAATTTTCTAGATGCAATTTGTATTTGAGCCCTTCATATGCCATGTTAAACCCCTGGTTGGTTCTGAACTTCTAGTTGGTTTGTAGAGCATTGTGTTTTTCCATTACTGAGAGGAATATCCAACAGATTTGTTTGATGATGATGATGCATGTACAGCATTGAGAAACATACTGAAATACTGTTATAATTAGTTCTCCTCTCCTTCCATGTTCTCCCTTTGCGGATTCCCGACCAACCTGCGATTTTCAGGGAGAAATTGGGGTTTTTTCTTGGAACGTTTAAAGCCTCCTGGCCGTATTCCCGTCTTGAACCCGTCCTGGACTCTTCTACTCCCAAACCTGTCTAGAAAGTTCCGTCCAGGACAAATACGGGCGGTTCCTCACTGTCTAGTGTCTAGAGATTCTAGACGGCCGTCCAAACCGTATTTAAGAACACTGTCCTTCTTTTGACAAGCCATTTGTTCTTGGAACATAGCAAATAATCCCGTAACCTTTGTTTTTGCAAATGATATAGTGTGAACCTTTAACCTTATAAAAATAATTTGAGCGAATTCCTCTGAAGTTGACATGATTGTTTCCAAGAAGCAAAGATTATATTTTAACAAAAGATAATGGTAAAAGTTTGTGGAGGCTGGAGACGGTGTAAAAGAAATTAAAAGGAGCAATGTGACATGAACTGTAATACTGTATTGCACACTAAAGCCTTTCTGTAGTTTGTTTTATGTTGTAGAAAGTGATGCTTGAAAGTGCCTTTTGGGATTTCATCTCCCTGAAATATCTTTGTTTTCATGTTAGTTCTTCTTGTTCCTTGCATTCTTCAATATGATTGTTCCATCATGTTATTTTGTCTCAGTGCCTTGGATGGAGTGGTCAACTTGTGGCAACTAGAAGCGAAAGGGTAAAATTTTTTGCTCATGTTTTCTTCCCACTTTACATTATTGTATTATATATGTAAGTGACGATGTCGCTGATTGGTAGGGCAATGCCTGTGAGAATAATCAAAGGCAGTATTGAGCTCTATCAAAACCATTAAAAAGTGAAAAAATTATGAAGTTTAAGGGGACGTATGAAGATAAGCTGAAAAATACTTATAGTAAAACAGTAAAGAACAATACTAAAGCTATCATTTTGCTTTGAAGATTACGGACAACAAAATAAGAGAGCCCTCCTTGAATGTATAAACCATTGTTTGTTCAAGACATTATCTTTTAGGAAGATGGGAGGCTGCGTTCTTCCTCCATCTATCTTGTAGGTCTTGTGACTTTCTTTCTTGTACAGCTAAGCTTCTTGCCTTCAGTTTTTTGAATGCTTTCTGGGTATCCTTCCTGTGTATAGCTCTTCTTACCAATAGGAATATGATGAAGAATGCAAGTGGGTTAATAGATGTAGGATTATGGACCGTGAAGATGATTCAGGTGTTATCTGTTGTCAGAAGTTTGCCTAACCAACAATAATGACCAGTCCTTGTAAAATGACAGAATTTCATAATCAAGAGTGTTGATATCATTGTGGGGGATCTGCTACATTTTTTAGTAATTTGCATTGAGTGAAACAATCCTGTTTCTTGAAATATTGTATTCAGTGTCAGCAGACTAACCTTTCTATGAATCCTTTCCCAGAAGGTACTCATGTGGATCTATGGCTTAAAACAATATGTTTGTGATAATATGTCCAGATCAGGTGCATCCCTCTTGAGTGCCACTGAGTGCTTATCTCCAAAGCAGAGGAGATGGCCAGAAGATGTATCATGGCATCCTGAAGGAAACCGTATATTTGCAGCATATAGTGCTGACGGTGGGGATAATCAAATATCAATCATTAACCTGAACAAAAATCACGGGGTAAGGCATAATATGTACTTTGTTTGGCTTACCTTGTGGATATATACCTTCTACTCTACTAACACTTCTTATATATATATTTTATTCAATTTTAGTGGGCTGGAAAAGTATGGAATAAACCCATAAGTAATTATGAGATCTATAGTTCTTGTTAGCATTAAGACTACTTTCATTTTTTCCAATGTTGAATTGTTGACAAGTAAATATCACCAGCACACGAGTTTGTGTAATAAAAAATTAGACACTCCACACTATATCACGTATGGAAAAACTCTCAAGTGCAATATGTGGGTGTGTGAATTGGGTGTTTAGTTCCTATGATGATTAAAAATTAGCCATTGTCAGCAACTACCTTATTTATTAGCAAATATCCTTTATTTTTATTTTAGGACTGATTACCCATGATTAATAACTCATTCCCTTCACCTAAATTACATCTATCCTAAATCATCATTTGGAAAAAAACTCTTAAGTACTATATGTGGGTGAATTGGCTAATTAGCTCCTCTTATCTTACATTATTAATTAAATACCCCACCCTTCTCTCCTTATATATCTCATGCTTTAGATAAAACAACATAAAACTATTTAAAAGAAAACGTATAAAGGAAATCAAATTAAAAAAAGGTGACTCTAATATATTGTGCGTAGGTAGATGAGTAAATAAACATAAGAAACTAAATCTAAAAACAAACTTAATCTTTATGCATGCACTAGAGTGAATCTAGTATTTACAAAAAACCAAAAAAATTCATACAAGAAATTAAATTGCATGATAAATTTAAACACATACAAGAATTCGATTTTTTGTATGTGCCATAATCTCGTATTTCTCAGGCGTACAAGACCCATTCTCAAAATTAAATGAAATGAAAAAAGTTCATAAATAACATATCAAGAAACAAATTAAAAGGTTAAATTTGTATACAAAAAACGTAATCTAAAAAGTCAAATGAATACAAGAAATTTTAAATAGACCGATATTTTAAAACAATGTGAACATAGTTACAAGAAAATTTTCAAATAGTACGATATTCGTTTTTCATTTATATTACAATAAATCACGAATTCTCAGTGTATACTATGCAAAACATGTATTGAGGAAGTCGTAACAAGCAAATTTAATGTGCATCACAAGAAATAAAGTGTAAAAATGAATTATATACTTGTAACTTAGAATTCTCATCATTATCCTGTACAAATTGTTGCAGAAAACCAACATTCTCCATTCATTTAGCCTCGTTCTCGAATAAAAAACCACATTCTTGAATCAGCATTGATGAAGAAGAAAAACCACGTTCTTGAATCAGCATTGATGAAGAAGAGGATAGTGAAGTTGAAAAAAACCGAGATATTTAAATCACAAGAGGAAAAATTAGGGGAAGGGTATTAATTGTGGATGTATTTAAGCCAAAATTTTGATTGAGGATAAAAATGACTGCGAACTTTAATCAAGGAGAGAAGTCTCAACCTACAAGGATAAAAAAATTGAAAATATTTATTGAGGGTATTTTGGTGCTTATCCACAAAAGGATATATTTTTAAAGTAATTATTGATGGAGACAAAAGCTAAAAGAGATAGTGAAAGAGGATAGTACAACAATTTTTCTCATAAATTTATGAATATACCGCACTATATCATTATGAACATACCACACTATATTATTATTTGGACAAGCCCACAAAAATTATGAAATAGTACTACTATTTGAAAATATAGTATGATATAATTTTTTGTGTATAGTATTTTTAATGTGATTGGTCGCCATTCGTTTTTAGATTTATTGGGTTGCAGATAAATCTACACTTAAGAATACAACACAGTCTTGGGACATTCAAGCAACAAATTTGAAGTTCTCTATGAGATAATTAAAGAAACACTTTTTACTAATTATATAAAGGAATGCCAATACCAGCAAACTGCAGTTAATCTGGACCGTTGGATCTAGACCATTGATCTATATGCTTCGTCTTCAATGGTTTAGTGTCTTGTCTTGATTATCAATTACAGCAAATTAAGTTGTTTCCCATACGGCCATACAAAAATATATTTACTCGTGTTTTTCCTTAGCACGTGCCAATTACGGCTAATTAGAAGCAATTAGATTACCCTTCCATAGCAATATTGCTATACTGCATCTCTTCCATCTTAATTCTCATTTAGTTAAGTGAGTTTTTTGTTAATATAGATGATATAATCAAAAGCTAGTAAACTTGAGCAATTAACAGAAATTTAATAGAACACGACATGCATTATAATTGACACGCTAAGAAGGTAAGGCAGGCGTAAATCATTCTTCTTTTAAATACTATATTATTGTGAAAATGGATGGCACATTTATGTATATAAAACCCCTAATTTTATCTCTTAAATTGAGTCGGACAAATATACATGATAAAACCTGTAATTTAATCTTTTATTCGATGCATATGTTGTGAAAGTTGATGCATTTTACGTATAGAATTTCCAAATTTCCCTAATTTAATTTCGGGTTCACTGAGGGGAAAATTGAGCATGTTGTTTTGTAGTTAGTTACTGATTTCTGATTTGGTGGGAATTCAGATTAATCTTGAAAAGGCAGTGAAGCAGTAAAAAAGGTTGAATCAGGTAGAATAGTACTATTACTACTACATATCAATGATGCATGTTTTATGTCATTATATCTGAATCTTAGAAATGATAAGTAGATTGAGTAAATGCATCTTTTGATGTAATTTCTCTGTTAGTTTGTTGTCTTGGAATACAATCGCATTCTTTTGAGGTGTAAATCACCTTTGCCATCCTTTCTGATTTTGTGACGCTTGTAATATTATACTGTAAATGTCATCCTTTTTGATTTTGGGTTTAAAATATTGGTGTTGATTGGTTGGCAGAGAGATCGTGTTACTTTCTTGGAGGAAAAGCCTCATGTGAAGGGCATAGTTAATAGCATAATGTTCATGCCGTGGGATGACGTGTGCTTTGTGAGTGGTGGCAGTGATCATGCTGTTGTACTCTGGAATGAAACAGATAGAGAAGACCGGTGGAAACCAAAGGCTCTCCACAGGGGCCTACATAGTTCTGCTGTTATGGGAGTTGCTGGATTATATCATAAGCAAGTACTTATGTCTGTTGGTTCCGACAAGAGGATAATTGGTTTCGATTTGCTGGCTGGAAGAGCAGACTATAAACATCAAATAGAAAGCAAGTGCATGAGTGTCCTCCCTAATCCAAGTGACTTCAATCTTTTCATGGTTCAAACAGGGTATGGAAATATCTCTTGATTTTTGTTCGTAGAACGGAAAGGAGTAGATTTTGGTAAGTTCTGATGATTAAATGCAAATTTCCAGGACACCTGAAAGGCAGCTACGCTTGTTTGATGCTAGGGTGAGCCGAATGGAATTACATGCCTTTGGATGGAAGCAGGAAAGCAGTGAATCTCAATCAGCTTTGATTAATCAGGCTTGGTCACCTGATGGTCTATATATTACATCAGGTTCAGCAGATCCAACAATTCACATATTTGATATCAGATATACTTCTGACAAGCCTTGCCAATCCGTCAAAGCTCATCAGAAACGAGTGTTCAAGGCTTTGTGGCACCATTCGTTTCCGCTTTTAATCTCTATATCCTCTGACTTGAATATCGGGCTTCACAAGATATCGTGAGGCCATCGTTTGGTACTGGTCATATAGGTGCTATACTGGTGTCTTTGTGCACCCCAAATTTTGGTTACGCCCTGGATGCTTGTTTTACGAAGAAGAATCATATAGTCCAAATGAGCAAATAGAGTTATTCTGATATCTGGGTTAGGATTCAGAACATCAGTAGGGTACTACTGTCTTCAGGCATATAAGTAATCATCACTTTGTTGTGTCGCTCTTAATCTTAGTGATTGTGCAAATTTTATATTATTATGGTATTTGAGCATCATGACCATAGGGCTATTCATTCCCGTATTGGCCGTATATCATGTGTTCAAATATTGGATCGGATATTCGGGAAATCTTTCTATGAAAGTAGTATCTGTATCCGCTCTGAAATTGTTTGGATTTCTGGTCCGAGAAGCGAAACAAATCGGATATCCGGATTAGACCACACTTTTTTTCTGTCGCATATTTTTTTTTTTATCAAATGCAATTACATTGTGGTTTATTTCCGGTTCATTTTCCTGTTTTATGCTAAGCTTAAAATTTTCAAATAAGAGTATATATATATATATATATATATATATATATATATATATATATATATATATATATATATATATATATATATATATATATAGAGGTTGACTCTCATGTAAACAACTTTTAACATGTAAAATGAGAATAAATTATATTCGTTAGATCGTTAAATAGATGGCTGAGATTAGACGATATTAAAGGATGAAAAAAACCATGGTATTAATGGAAGAAGATTCGCCTGACCTGAATCTATATATCCGGCGGTATAGTCACATATATTCGGCGGTATACTCACATATATTCGGTGTTCACACGATAAGAGTTGTTTACATATGAGTCAGAATCTATATATATATATATATATATATATATATATATATATATATATATATATATATATAGATATATATATATATAGATATAGATATAGGGTTAGGATCAAGTGAGAACAAGAGTTACGGTAAGAAATAAGAACAATTATGGATCGTCGGATCAATGCACGGATGACTTAGATTTAACATCAAAATAAGAAAATATTTATTGTAGTCTCATGCATATGGTAACAATAATATACACGATATGTTTATATGGAAACAAACTTTTTATTCTCTAATTAATGTTGTACGGATAACAAAATATATGTTCATGACATAGTCTCGTGCATATGAAAGTACTTGTATATAATCACGTTGTATTATGTAGCAAAATCATAATCGTGCATGCTTTTATATAGTCGTGCATCAATTTTGTGCATATGAATAAGCACATGCATCGAGTAGTCTAGGCGTGAATCAAATATTTTTTTAAACTTCTCAAAATGAATTTAAATATATTAATAAGTAAGATAAACACAAATGAACAAATAAAAACAAATATAATGATATGTAAGATAATCACAAATGAATTTAAGCACATGCACGAGTAGTCTTGATATGCACATATTGAGCAAAAATAAGCATATGCACGAGTAGCCTAGGCTCGAATCACTAATTGATCACACGACTGTGCATGCACGAGAATAACGAACATGATTCTTGTAATCATTTGTTTGTAATACGTTCAGTTCATCATCACATGATGCACGAATGAAAACAATAATATTGATTGCATCAGGAGTCTATTGAATGGTTATGTTCATGCACGATTAGTTCACCAGCACACATGCACAACTCCTACACCTGCACCAACACACACGCACGACTCAACGATTATATCGAAGTATTTTCATATGCACGAGACTATATTCATGTATATAAACATATATTTTGTTATCCGTAGAATATTAATTAGAGAATAGAAAATTTGTTTCCATATAAACATATCGTGTATATTCTTGTTACCATATGCATGAGACTACAATAAATTTGAATAGAATGCTTTCTTATTTTAACGTTAAATCTAAGTCATTCGTGCATTGATCCGACGATCCATAATTGTTCTTATTTCTTACCGTAACTCTTGTTCTTACCTGATCCTATCCCTATATATATATATATATATATACATATATATATATATATATATATATATATATATATATATATATATATATATATATATTTTAGTACAAGTGAGGAGAGATAGTTTCTTGATAAGAATTAAGAGAGTTGTGAGTCATTAGATGAATTTTAAATCAAAGGTTGTCACACACTCATCTTAATGACATTTTTGTAAATTGACTGAAAATTTGGGAAATCCTTGTGTTCAAAAATAGGTCATCAGTGTTCATACTTTTATATGTCATTGTTCATCTTTTTATTGATCGGTGTTCATAGTGTTTTTATTGATCAAAATGTCACGTTCATTTACTCTTTTGTGTTCATTTATGATGCATAAATGTTCATTTACAATATATAATACCAAAAAATAAAAAACTCATCACAAAACGTTAAAAGATGATCATAATATGTTATGATCAGTGTTCATACTTTTATACGTCATTGTTAATGTTTTTATTCATTAGTGGTCATACTTTTTATGTCATTGTTCATGCAAATATTATAAACTATTTTTCTATGAGGCATTTGGTCTAACAGTTTGCGTGCACAATAAAAGGATCATATAGATTGTTCAATTGGAGATATTAGAACAACTTATTATATATGTTTACATGTATTTTCTCAATCAAACCTATCAAACAAAAAAAATGATTCAAACAAATTTGATTTCGAAAACAAACATCAATTATAATAAAACCTAAACCTTAAGAATGGAAACCTAAACCGTAAGAGTAGAAATTCAAAAAAACAATACTTGAATCTTCTTGTATTCTCTTTGATTTCACCATTTTTATGTAAATGAAGCTTACTTGCTTGTGTGTTAGCGGCGAGAGAGAGAAGCGTGGGATGAAGAAACGGCGAGAGAGGGGGGTTCGAACCTCTGATTTTTTTAGCTTTTGATTTTTTTCTAGATATATTGTAATTACTAAAATGCCATTAATTAAAGGGCAATTTTAGTAACTAGGCTTTTTTGAGAAAATAGAGTAGTAAGTAGGCTTTTTAATGTTTCAATTAAGTAAATATACCCCAACCTTTTGTATTTATTTTCAAATTTTACACACTCTTCTCTCAAGGGGTACATTTACTAAACACAAAACTAGAAAAAACCTAGTATATCAAATTGTTTCTTAATTAAATCTTGTGTGGAAGCCTTTAATTTAAAACTCATCTGATGACTCACAATGCTCCTTACTCGAAGCTTCTCCTCACTGGAACCGGGCTCTCTCTCTCTCTCTCTCTCTCTCTCTATCTATCTATCTATCTATCTAT
Organism: Fagopyrum esculentum; assembly: GCA_033239045.1. Taxonomy (NCBI): domain Eukaryota; kingdom Viridiplantae; phylum Streptophyta; class Magnoliopsida; order Caryophyllales; family Polygonaceae; genus Fagopyrum; species Fagopyrum esculentum. Next base: position 96,217,233 of record BSUD01000006.1, on the reverse strand, counting down.
CTATCTATCTATCTATCTATCTATCTATCTATCTATCTATCTATCTATCTATCTATCTATCTATCTATCTATCTATCTATCTATCTATCTATATATATATATAGATCCTGACTCATATGTAAACCGCTCTTATCGTGTGAACGTGTAAACATCGAATATATGTGAGCATAACGCCGAATATATGTGACTATACTGTCGAATATATAGATTCAGGTCCGGTGAATCTTCTTTCATTAATAACATGATTTTTTTTATCCTTTAATATAGCCTAATCTCAGCCATCTATTTAACGATCTAACGGATACAATTTGTTCTCATTGAACACTATAAGGGTTGTTTACATGGGAGTCAAACTCTCTCACTCTCTCTCTCTATATATATATAAAGGTAAGGGAGGATAAACCTCTCGAGACTATTTGCCCTGTATCTGATGATGAATCCAAAAGTAAATTGATCAGATGAATTCTTTGAGGCGTCAAGATTAATTTTGACAAAGGTTCCAATCGGTCTTTGCCATTTGATGATTTTTGTTTTTCTTCTCTGGTTCGATGGTTTTGTATTATCACTAGGTAATTTTGGATTGACCTTTTCCCATTCATTTATTTCCATACTAGATGTTTCACGTCTTGGGATGCCTTTTGTTTGTTAAAAATTATTTGATTCCTGGTAAGTCAATTTTGCCACCAATTTACCACTTGTTGTCCTAGTTCTATTGGTGAAGTATTTCCTTTTATTTCCATGAGTATTGTCAATTATTTTTCGATATGTTATATCACTATTCTAAATGCACGTTACAATATTATAATTGTCAATAGATTGAAGAGTATAGGGCATTTAGAGAAGAGATGTTTCACACTTTTTGTATGGTGATTACAAAATTCGATGTGCATTATAACTGGTATTTTTTGTTTGTCTATATTTTCTTTTGTTAGGAACCATCAATCGATAGTTTTCATATAAAGTTTTTTAAACTTTGGGCATTTTGTTAATTTTCCAAATCCATGTTTTGTCGTGGGTTACACCGATCTTACGTTTTTGGATCATTTCCAATACAGATTTGGTAAAGAAGCATCATTTCTCATCAGCAACCTAGTATATTTTGTCTTGTATTGCATTCCTAGGTAGGTTATAGTTCTTTATTTTTGTAGTAATGTTATCTGGTAGAGTTGCATGTAGATGGTTTAGGAGTTGGTAGTTCCATTTTTTATTTGTGATATAACTAGCAACCAACGCTGTATCATCTATCAAAGTTTTGGTAGTCGTTATGCCCTGTAGTGATTGATCAGTAATCTATCGTTCTTTCCAGAACTGATTGTTTTTCCATCACCCACACGCAATCTAATACCTGTATCAAATTCTTCTTTTAGCTTCATTATTTTTTTCCCATTATCGTTATGTAGTTTTATCACATTTGTAATTCCAAAGGCAAGAGCCTTTTAGGTATTTTTGTACAATGGCTTTAACCCATATATTTTGTTTGGTTCCGCCATTATTTTTCACAATATTTTAAATTACACAGCTTTATCACATCTTCCACTTTTCTAATTCCGGTTTCCCCAGGTGATCTAGTTTTGCATACTTTTGCTAACTTATTAGTGGGTGGAAATTCGGTCCTTTATTCTAGAAGAAATTTCTATTAATATGATCTAGTTGTTTATGAATATTTGTTGGTAGCATAAATGCTTGCATTAGATAATTTCCTTTTGCATTGAAATTTGCTATTATTAAGGTTGTTCTTCCCTGTTGTGATAGAGATAAAGCTTTCCATTTTGCAAGTTGTTTTGATTTTTGAATAAAAGTATTAAAGATGTCTTTATTTAGTCTTCCGTTGATTATTGGGCATCTAATATATTTAGTCTTCCGTTGATTATGTAACACCCCGAATCCGTTGGACTCGGAGTGTTACGGGTTAGGATCTCACAATGGATCCTGACCCTAACCTGACAACAAGTTCTCTGGATCTTACAACAAGACACAAATAAATATAAAATCAAATACATAAAAATGTATAATCATATATCAAAATCTATACAAAACCACAACCGAGTACAAAACGGCAACTATTACACCCCAAATCCGCGGGACTTGGAGTGTCACATTGGGCTAGGATCTCACAATGGATCCTGACCCTAGCCTGACAAAAAGTTCACTGGATCTTACAACAAGACACATGTATATTAAAATCAAATACATAAAAGCTGAGTATGATACATGAAAAGAGTTTACAAACTCATAGCCGAGTACAAAACAACAACATAAACCACAACCATAAAAGATCCCACATCCCACGCATCCTAATGTACAGAAGTCCTCGGCTTGTCACACCATCTGGCTCACTCTGCAGTATTCCTAACCTGCAGAACACTACAACACGGTATGAAACCGTTAGCTACAGCAATGAAAATCATGAAGGTAATAGCACAACCACACATCAACATCTCAAACATGCAATGCCACACACATTCATTTATTATCTTTCATTACGTTATTCCATTACTAATTCAACTTCTTTTGTAACACGAGGAGCCTCAAGAACCCCGTCCCATCCAACGTAACACATGAGTTTTGCATGGGGGTGACCTTCACTCGTCCCCTCCTGTGAGATCATCTTCAAGGCACCTCCTCCTAACCAGCAAGCAGAGACCGGCGGTTACCGCCCGTTATAATACACTTGGGCCAAATAAATGTTTATGAATGGTCATCCTAGTCCGGTTTAGGTTATAAATGCACAATCATATGAACACACACAACCATCACAATCATACAATCCACAATTGCACGCTAAGTAAGTCCTATGGACTTAACTGATATACTCGTAACCTGTACCACGTCACAACCCCCCTTGGGGAAGTAATCAACGCCTGCAACAACAAGGCACACACAATCACATACTGCAAAGGTTAGGAGACTCGTCTCACTAACCACAACCAACCTATATCTCAAATCTAAACCTCAGATCCTCAACACATTCATAAATGCCTAAGGCATATCCTCAACATAGCATCTCATCATACTCGTACACATACTAATCCTTAAAGCCATAACCGATATCCATAACATCATCATGATCCTCAACTCATTCTGACACCTAGCATGCATCTAATCAGTATTCCTCAATCTCAAATTTAATCCTAATGTAATTAATTAACCTTTAATTAATTAATTAAATTTCACCAGAATAACGTTTTGCCCGCAAGCCATTTCTAAACCCACCTGTCATCAGATTTCATCAAACAAACAACCCATAAACACCAGAATAACGTAATGATTATAAAGGAATTTCTAATTATCCATTTTGAAAAGCCTAAGATCAATTTAGGCCAAATCGCAGTACGGAAAACGAATAAATTCGTAACTTATTCGTTACTAACCCGATTGACAATTTGAAAGAAGATTCGGAATCACAACGACGTAGGCTACGCATGTACAACATCAAATTCACCGGAATCTGAGCGACGGAACTGTTCTGGTGACATATATGCTCGACCAGGTCTTCATCTGCTCGGAAATGCAGAAACTTGGTACCGATATGAAGAGAATGAAGAGAGGAATCCAGAAACTCAAACGGAATTGAAATCGGATTAGAAACGGAGAGTAGATCTGAGTTTGAAGTTTGAGAGAAATCAGACCTTTTACGAGGAAACGTGAAAGGAAATGAATTAATAAACGATTTTCCGCTATTTATAGTGAAGTCGATAATTATCCTTTACCGAAGTCGATAATTTCCTTTTATCGATCCAATGGCGGGCTGAACCCCTTCTCCAAACCTCTCGAAATTGGAATAATAGATCTTGAATATTGTAGGGATAATTATTCCACAATTGCCTCGGAAAACGTGTTTTCCTAAGCCGTCTTTCTTAGCCTTTAAGAAACGAAATAGCGACTCTTTTGTCCGTTTTGCCTTTCCATGTTATTTCATATCTAGGACATGTCCGATGTCCTGATCATTTCTCTCAACTGCATTTTTATTAATTGGAGCTCCCAAATGCTCCAAATAATACCGGAGGGTAAAAATAATTACCCGGGAGAAAAATGAAAATTTCACCATAAGCCCAAAATTATGCCAGGAACATAACGGTGAGACTTATACTCAACACTTAAGCAATCTTCGCGAGTTATATGTCAATTACTAACACTGATTAAGTTAATCAACATTAATTAGAATTCGAAAATCCTAGCTATTACATCAACATCATATACATATGTATACATAAGCATCCCAAAAACCCACACATCCTAATGTACAAAAGCCCTCGGCTGATCACCCATCTCGATCACTCTGTAGTCTTCCTATCCTGCAGAAGATCTACAACACGGTATACAACCGTTAGCTAACAGTTCATGAATAAGAATAAAATCAATATCACATACAAACACGTCATCACATCACAATATGCAATTCTCACACACATATCCGTTTATTATCTTCATTATGTTATACCATTACTAATTTAACTTATTTTGTGACACGAGGAGCACCCAGAACCTTGCCTATGTCCCCTTTCACATAGTTTTGGAATCGGGGATCAAGCCTCCCACCCTGGAGTACGATAAACGCTCGCTAAGTAAGCCCAAATGACTTACCTGTCACAAGGTAAACCTCAACCACGTGGTCACAGTTTCCCCTTGAGGAAACGATCAATGCCTGCATCAACAAGGCACACACAATATCCAACACTGTCCAAGGCTAGGAGATTTCACCTCCTACACCCCATGATCATACCCAATTCATAACCCAAATCTAAACCTCGATAACTCAACACAGCTCACAAATGCCTAAGGCATTTTCTCAACATAACAATATCATCAAGCTCATCAAAACAACACTAGACTAGCCTCACTCTCAAGCTAAAGCCATAAGGAAAGGAAGAACACATACCACACTTGATATATCCTGGACAAGACGCACCTCCGTAAATGGGAAGGCGCAGGAGCGGTGACACGCCGTAGGGGCAGTGGCTCTCATCCGCAAGGGCCGTGACATTAATATGCTGCGGGGGAGGCGCTGTCAAGGCGCGGGGGCGGCTACACAACAGAGGGGCGATTTTCTGACTTCTCTTAGATCTCTCGCTCGACCTTCTTCTCATCTATGGTGCCAAAGGCAACCATCAACATATACATACATACACACACACACACACACACACACACACACACACACACACACACACACACACACACACACACACACACACATATATATATATATATATATATATATATATATATATATATATATATATATCAGCAATTGTCCAGCAAATGTACACAAGATCAAAGTTGTGGGAATTCCATCTAAGGAAGGAAAAAAGAAGAAAGGAAGAAGGAGAAGAAGAAGGAGAATAACCTACCTCTACCAACCAGAACCAAGACTCAAAAGGTTGAGCTCCTCAAGCCACAACCAATAACATCAGTAGAAACATCATCTCATCCATCAAGAACACAACCAAAACTCACACTTGAAGAACTTCAAAGAAGATCCAAGGAGAGAAACCAAGGATAAGAAGAAAGGAAGAAGAAGAACCTGAGGGGATGGAGCCTGAATATGAAATAGGAAACCCTCATCTGAAGGTGAGAAGGAAAACTTATAAAGGAAGCAAAGGGAAAAGCAAACGGTCAAAGAAGACGGCGCCCGACCTCAAAACCGCAGGGGCGGGTCACCAAAGCTGCGGGGCGGCACCGCACCTGCGGCCAAGCCATGACGCAGGGGCGGGATCCCTAAAAGGCTAAGAGTATTACATCAAATCCCCTAAAAACAAGTTTTGTCCCAAAACTTGAACATTTACCAAATCCTCTCGGACCCATACGCCGAGGTATACACACTCTCTCTATCGGAGGTATCACATCTCCGCTCATAAGGTATCAACCTATCACATTTTATAACCTCAAACACAAGCACGGAGGAATCATCTAGTCCAGCAACATAATCACAATGCTACCCAAAGACATAGAGGAAAACCATCTCTAGCCAACCCATAACCACATCACAAAGGCATGGAGGAAAACCATCTCCAGCCAAACTGCACTCATAACACAAGGGCGTGGAGGAAAACCGTCTCCATCCAAACTATATCCTCAATACAATAGCATGGAGGAATAACCATCTCTAGCTAGACTATAATCCTATCTCGATGGCATGGAGGAAGAACCATCTCCATCTATAATCACAACTCGCACTAGCATAACAAGATCACAAACACACATCACAACTAGCACGAAAACACATCATAACACATCATAACACATAAGCACATAACTCGGTCTCGTCCCCAGCTCTAGTTCTATGCCGAAGTCCACGCTCCTCTAAGGCGGCAAACCGGATGGCTCGTCAATGTCCAGAAATTTGCAAACCACGTGAATATCTCTAACACAAGACTCTCTCCCTCCTTTATGACATAACACCAGAAGGCCTCGCAAACCTATGCAATCAGTCTCGCTGCTCGGACTGCGCTAATGACCATACCTGTCTTTCAAAGGTCCCAACCTCGGAAAATCTCGATCTGAACCGACTTGGTAGAAACCGTCACGGTCCTCCTACCTGCATCTAACACAACACGATGTCTATCCATCCAATCCATACCCAAAATGCTTCCTCATGCACCAACGGCATGACAAATAAGTCCACTAACAAATCACAGTTTCCTAAATGTATTATGAAACCATGTACCTCTCGGGTACCTCACACCTAACCCCCATTTGGTAACCCTATAACGAAGGGTCTCCTCTCTATCGTATCTAAGGTCAGTCTATCAACACATACATCAGATATGAAAGAGTGCGTAGCTCTCGTATCAAATAAAACTCTAACAGGTAAACCATTAACCAGAATGATACTTGTAGCAGCTGGTGCTGGCGGCTCCTCAACTCAAAAACTCAACCTCATGCTCCTTTGGTATCAGTAGTACCTCCATCTTGACCTCTGCCTCTACTTAGTCCTGAAGCAAAACTTTGAGTAGCAGGATGATCTAGGACTCTCAATTGTCATTGCACCTGGTGTTGAGGCGGACTCTGCCCACCTCCTTCCGCACTAGCAGGGGAAGAACCCTGTTGTGACGACGCCTTTGTAACACCCCGAATCCGCGGGACTCGGAGTGCCACATTGGGCTAGGATCTCACAATGGATCCTGACCCTAAACTGACAACAAGTTCACTGGATCTTACAACATGGCACTGACAAATATAAAACAAATACATAAAACTGTATAAACTGTACAACTAAAAGGTAAAACAACATAGCCGAGTGTAAAACACAACGCCGCCACACATGAGGTAACAAAAGATCATCCTCACGCAGGAGGGAAAGGTAAGCAAACCCAAAAAAGCCCACAACATCCTATGTACGAGAGGTCCTCGGCCTGCCACTCTCCTAGATCACCCAACAACACGCCTATCCTGTGGGGCATCTACAACATGGTAATAAACCATTAGCTAACCAACATATATAGAGTAATGCATAAGCACAAACACAATCATAGAAAGATAAACACATCATCATGCTATCACACATTCACCTAGTTTATCATCTTAATATAATGGTCATTCACTCCATCGTATATGTATATAGATAGATCGAAGTATGTGACACGAGGACCGATACGGGACAATCAATAAAACATAGGTCATTATAAACAACATCTCATGTTATCATAGCAAACATATAAAGCACATACAACTCATGCAAACACCCAATATAAGGATGGTAGCTAAGTAAGTCCTACGGACTTACCTCAACCTCGTACACAACTCAACCACAAACAACCTCCACTCCTAAGAGAGGGGCACTGCCTAATAACAAGGCATAGAAAGATATCAACCTCTAATCATCAAAGGGGTCACACCTAGACCCAAAGGGATCCATAGGGATCATACTCAACCTCAAAACCTCAACTAACATCAACCTAAGTCCTTAAAGCCGTACAAGGCATAAACCGATCATAACCTCAACCAAACACATCCTCACACCTCTAGCATGATCCTATACACTCACACTAGGAAAGGAGGGAACAAAGGCATCCTAAGGAAAGCCTAGAACCAACACACACCTGCAGAACCAAGTGAAGAACCTTGCTGATGTAGGTGGGCGCAGGGGCGGATCTCAGGTGGCGCAGGGGCGGATCCTGGCCGGCGCTGGGGCGGCTGCAAGGTGGCGCATGGGCGGCTTGACAACAGAAGACACCACCTTAGCTCTTTCTTCACATCTTCCTTCGATCCTTTACTCCTTCTTCACTCCAACATCCACATACATACATGACATACATATATATATACATCAACATAAGCCAAACATGGATGAAACAAGATCCAAACCTAGGAACTCTAAGCTAGGCTAAGGAAAGAGAGGAAAGATGAAGGAAAGAAGAAAGAAAGAAGAAAAGCCATGAAAGCTTACCAACTAAGCTTTCTAGGAGATCAGCACAACACCAACACAACCTCAAGCTAGCTCATAAGGCTCAGCAACAACAACCATCAACAACAACAAGCAAAGCTATCAAGATCGCTCACAACATCAACAAAACTTCAAGAAAAGATCAAGGATGATCAAGGGAGAAGAGAGGAGAAGATGTACGTAGGGAGAGAGAGTTGAAGCAGGATTGGTAAACCCTCATCAGGAGGAAGAGATGAAGGTTATAAAGGGGTAAAAGAGTAAAGCACGGGTCAAAGGGTCAAAGAAGACGGATGCAGCTCACAGAGCCGCAGGGCCAGACTTTGTGAGCCGCAGGGGCGGCCCAAGAAAACCGCAGGGGCGCCTACAGGGTCACGCAAGGGCGGTCCAGGCTAAAATATGGCCCTCAACTCACTCTCTCAGCAACTCAACAACTAGGCTCTTACATCTCACCCCCCTAAAAACAAGTTTCGTCCCAAAACTTGCAAAATCCTAAAACCTCTCGGTCTTAGAAGCCGAGGTATAACTCTCTCTTCCTATCGGAGGTATAACATCTCCACTCAGAAGGCCATAACCGATACAAATCTATAACCTTAAAAGTAAACATAGAGGAATCGTCATCTCCAAAAAACAGGGTCATAACGCTACCCAAAGGCATAGAGGAATCACATCTCTCGCCATACCACATCACAAGGCATAGAGGAAGCACATCTCTAGCCAAACCATAATCATATACAACGCATAGAGGAATACCATCTCCATTGAAACTATGTCCATCAAGTAGGATGGAGGAATGAACCATCTCGAGCTGGATCCTAATCACACTCAATTAGCATGGAGGAAAGAACCATCTCCATCTATAACATACATCACGCTAGCACAAAAAGATCTAATAAGATCATAAAACATATCATAGCTAGCTTGGAAAGCACATCAAGCATATAAGCACATAAGCACATACTCACCAAGATAGCACTAAGATCTACTCATCGACCCTAGGTTCATCTATCTCAACATAGAACTCGGGATAGTTCCTCTGGATACTATCCTCTGTCTCCCATGTAGCCTCCTTAGGTCCACGTCTCGGTCACTATATCCTCATCATAGGAATGTCCTTCGAACGCAGGCATCTCACACCTCGTTCTAAGACTGCAATAGGATACTCAGCAAAGGTGTGGTCCGGCTCAACCACCAAATCATCGTAACTCACAATGTGCCTCAGATTTGGTATATACTCCCTTAGCTGAGACACATGGAACACAGGGTAAACACCCTCTAATCATGGAGGCAAAGCTAATCTGTAGGCTCCCCTTCCAACTCTATCCAGTATCTCGAAAGGAACGACATATCGGGGACTCAACTTCCCCTTTATGCCAAAACGTCTAACGCCACGCGTCGGAGATACTCTCAACCAGACATGAGCTCCTACCCTGAACTCTAGAGGTCAACGCCTCTTGTCTGCATATGAATTCTGGCGACTTTGTGCAACCAACATCCTCTCTCTGATCAGCGCTACTCGAGCCATATCATCCTGAATTTGCTCTAGCGCTATCCCACTGATACTGCTAGGCTCATCCCAACATAAGGGTGTACGACACCTATGTCCATACAGTGCCTCATAAGGAGCCATCCCAATAGCTGCATGCCAGCTGTTGTTGTATGAGAACTCAACAAGTGGGAGGTAATCAGACCATCCCTGTCCCCAATCCAACACACAAGCTCGCAACATATCCTCCAGGGTCTGGATGGTCCTCTCAGACTGACCATCTGTCTAGGGGTGAAACGCAGTCGTGAAGTGTATACTCGTCCCCAAAGCAGTCTGAATCTGCTGCCAAAACCAAAGGTAAACCGTCCATCTCGATCAGAGACGATCGTCCTCGGTACACCATGGAGTCTTACTATCTGTCTAGTGTACCTCTCAGCTAATCTGCTCACTAGCCACATTTCTCTGATAGGAATGAAACGTGCCGTCTTCGTCAGTTTGTCAACCACAACCCAAATAGCATCAAAACTCCTACTGGGTCTCAAACCCGTCACAAAGTCTATGGAGACATCCTCCCACTTCCACTGCTGTACTGGCAGTGGATGGAGCTCAGGTCTGCAATCCTCTATTTTGACCTGCTGGCAGGTCGCACACTAAGCTACAAATCTGGCTACATCGGGCTTCAGCCCTCCCCACCAATATGAACGGAGTAAGGTGTACAATGAGCCTCCTGTAAGATCCTTTGTCTCAACTCTGCATCTGCAGGATCACAAATACGGTCATGACGCCTCATCACTCCATCAGCTCCAATTGAGAACTGTGGTGCCTCTCCACGAGACATCCTTTCTCTAATCCTCATCAAGGTCGGGCAGGTCCCCTGCTTCTACTGGATCTCATCCAACAGACAAGGTAACACCTCTAAAGCATATAACTTGGCATCCTTATCAGGAACTGGATGTCCACTCTAGCCAAGCTAGATCTCTCTGAAGCTGAGGCTGTACTGTTAATCTGGAAATCGCCTTCTCTCGAGGTGTCTTCTAGCTCAAGCCGTCAGCTACAACATTCGCCTTTCCAAGATGATACAAAATCTCAAGGTCAAAGTCCTTGATCAACTCAAGCCATCGACGCTGGCGGTTATTCAACTCCCGTTGCGTGAATATATACTTCAAACTCTTATGGTCTGTGAAGATCTGACATGTGGCACCATACAAGTAATGTCTCCAGATCTTCAAAGCATGAACTACCGCTGCCAACTATAGATCGTGATTCGGGTAGTTCTCCTCATACGTCTTCAGCTCTCTAGACGCATAAGCAATCACTCTGCCTCTCTGCATCAACACACATCCCAAGCCTAGCTTGGATGCATCATTGTAGACCACAAAATCATCAAAACTCTCTAGATGTGCCAAGACAAGAGCAGATGCCAAACACCTCTTCAACTCCTCAAAACTCTAGACACACTGGTCGGTCCACACAAACCTGGTAGTCTTCCTCAGAAGACTTGCCAGTGGACGGGAAATCACAAAAAATCCCTCCACAAAGCGTCTGTAACAATCGGCTAGGCCGCGCACTTCCTTGACGTTCGTCGGTGTCGTCCATGCAGCAACAGACTCAATCTTCGTCGGGTCAACCATAATCCCATCGGCGGAAACGATGTGTCCAAGAAAAGCAACCTCAAACATCAAAGCACTTAGAGAGCCTGACATACATCTCTCTATCCCTCAGAATCTGCAAGACCGTCCTCAGATGATCGGCATGCTCCTCTCTGCTACGAGAGTATAACAGTATGTCGTCAATGAAGACCACAACAAACTGATTCAAAAAGTCGATGAAGATACTGTTCATCAACTCCATAAAAACAGTTGGGGCGTTCATCAGCCCAAATGGCGTCACTACAAACTCGTAGTGTCCGTAACGGGTACGAAATGTTGTCCTGTGTACACATGGCTCTCTTACCATCAGCTGGTGGTATCCTGAACGTAAATAAATCCCGGAGAAGATTGTCGCTCCCTGAAGCTGATCAAGTAGATCATCAATACGAGGAAGTGGATACATGTTCTTGATGGTCACCTTGTTCAGCTCTCTGTAATCAATGCATAACCTCAACGATCCGTCCTTCCGCATGAAGAGGACAGGTGCACCCCATGGTGAAACACTAGGGCGTATGAAGCCCTTCTCAACCAACTCCTCAAGTTGCTTCTTCAGCTCCAACATCTCGACAGATACCATACGATATGGGGCCTTCGAGATGGGTCTCGTACCAGGCTCACCCCTCGATACTGAAGTCCACACTCCTCTGAGGCGGCAAGCTCGACGGCTCAACAAACACATCTACAAACTCGCAAACCACTGGAATATCCTCCAAAGCTGGACTCTCTCCATCCTTCATGGCCTAACACCAGAAGGCATCACATCCCTGTGCAATCAGTCTAGCTGCTCGTACGACACTGATTACAAAACTTGTCTTCCTAAGGTCCCAACCTCGGAATACCTCAATCTGACCAACCACAGTAGAGACTGCAACAGTCCGTCTACCAACATCTAAAACCGCACGGTGTCTACACATTCAATCCATACCTAATATGACTTCTTCATGCATCAATGGCATGACTAAGAAGTCAACAAGCATAACACGAGTCCCTAAACGAAGGGGACAACTACGTATCTCACGGGTACCTCTGACCCGACTACCATCAGGTAACCCTATAGTAAAGGGTATCCCCTCTATGGTAGCTAAACTCAAAAGCTCAACACATGTATCAAAAATAAACACTGTCGTCCCTTATCTGCAATCAGTGCAGACGAGGGGTAACTCTGTCGTCTCTAGTGTCGTCTAGAACTAGATGCTCCTCCAACTCCACTGGTCTGCCCAGTGCGCTGCCTCTTCTTAGACCGTCCCGTCTGAGAAGCTCTCCTCTGACTAGCTCGCTCCCTCTCAAAAGCAGAAGCCTGGTGTTGATAATCAGCTAGGGATTCACAATGGAATCCCGCCATGTATGAACGTGTGCTCTCCCTCAGACGACGAGAGAATAGATACACATGCTGGTCCTCAGATGGTACAGCTCACCCAACAAAGCTAGCTAAATCTGGAAGCGGCGGATGACGTCTGCAATAGCTACATCCTCAAAACCAGCTTCCAAAAAATCATGCAGCTTCTCCCTCCTCAGTGAGATAGGGTAGAGTTTCTCTCTAATCATGCTCCTCATGTGGTCATAACTAGTGGCTCTGGTCCGTACAGTCCTCCACCACTGATGTGCAAGGTCACGGAATAGAGACTGGACTAGCTCTATCCGTCTGACCTAAGGACATCTGATGGACTCTAAAGCTGAGTCTACATGTCCTATCCATACCTCAGTCTGCAACCCAATATCCCCTAAGAAGGGTGGCACTCCAGGCTGATGAAACACCTTCAACGAGGCATCTGGTCGAGGCCCTCTGGTCTCCTCTACATCTCGAATAGTCTCAACAAAACGTGCCGGCATAGCTGGCACCTGTGTGGCTCCCAAAGACATCTCAGAAGATCCCTCATGCCCTGGTAGATCTGGGGCTCGTCTGCTAGCTCTAACAGCCTCCTCAAAATGTCTGAGGTACTCTCTAAACTCTGGTCCCCCATGGAGAGACGATCTGCGTCATCAGACTGAGCTCGATGTGAATGGGGTCTCTTAGATCCACCACTCCCCGTCTCTGGGACGGCACTCTCTACAACCTCCTCATGTATCTCCTCCACCATTGGTGGATCAGCAGCGAGAACTGGTCCCTCACCTACCACACCCGGAGGACGGGGTGGTCTACCTCTGCCTATAGCGACATTAGCTCTAGTCCGAGCCATCTGCGGGGTATGCACACCTAACTTATAAGGCTCTATATAGGCCATATGTATATATATATACCTAACACATACACATACATAATCGATAATACATACATACATATCTATACTGCAGAGATCCATAGCAGAAGTGGCGACTTCTCGTACATTCTAACCCAAACCACATTTAAAACTAAAAACCTTTTTAAAACGTCAGACCCCTTTCGGGTTTTGTTTATTTTATCTTTCAAACCTCATTGCAGGTAGCAAGTTCCATTGTTGTCAACCTAAGGCTCTGATACAAACTCTGTAACACTCCGAATCCACAGGACTCGGAGTGCCAAATTGGGATAGGATCTCACAATCGATCCTGACCCTAGCTTGACAACAAGTTCAATGGACCTTACAACATGACATTGACAGATATAAAATAAATACATAAAACTGTATAAATTGTATGTAACACCCCGAATCCGCGGGACTCGGGATGTCACATTGGGCTAGGATCTCACACTGGATCCTGACCCTAGCCTGACAACAAGTTCACTGGACCTTACAACATGGCACTGTCAGATATAAAACAAATACATAAAACAGTATAAACTGTATAACCAAAGGTAAAATAACAACATAGCCGAGTATATAAAACGACATCCTCACACAGGAGGTACAAAAGATCATCCTCACGTAGGAGGGAAACACAACAACCCAAACCAATCACCTGATGTACAAGAGTCCTTGGCCTGTCACCCTGCCAGATCACTCAGCAGCGTCTAACCTATAAACATCTACAACACGGTATGAAACCGTTAGCTAACCATACATATATAAGGTAATGCATAAGCACATACACAATCAGGAAAGATAACACATCAGCATGCTATCACACATTTACCCATTTTATCATCTTTGTATAATGGTCATTCACTCACATCGTATATATATATATCCATAGAGGAAAATATGTGACACGAGGACCGATACATCCTCGCCTCTGAGCCTGCTAGCCATCTGGAGTGGAATCGGTCACACAACCCGTGTACCCTATGGGAGTGGTGTTGTGCCCTCCCCGTCTACCAAGTTTGCCCTGACTCAAGAGAACCTCCTAGACTCCACGGTGGGATGAAAGGTAAAGGTTATCACAGCCACGCATACGAGGCAATCATATAAAACATAGGTCGGTATAAACGACATCTCATGCTATCATAGCAACACAATAAACACCCACCACTCATGCAAACACCCAAATATAAGGATGGCAGCTAAGTAAGTCCTACGGACTTACCTCAACCTTGTACACAACTCAACCACAACAACCTCCAATCCCGAGAGAGGGGCACTGCCTAATAATAAGGCATAAAGATATATCAACCTCTATTCATCAAAGGGGTCACACCTAGACCCAAAGGGATCCATAGGGATCATACTCAACCTCAATCAAAACAACTTAAGTCCTTAAAGCCGTGCAAGGCATTAACCTATCATAACCTTAACCAAACTCATCCTCACACATCTAGCATGATCTTATACACTCATACTAGGTAAGGAGGGAACAAAAGGCATCCTAAGGAAAGCCTAGAAGCAACACACACCTGCAGAGCCAAGTGCAACACCAAGCTGGTGCAGGTGGACGCAGGGGCGGCTAGGAGATGGCGCAGGGGTGGCTCACTGCTGGCGCAGGGGCGGTCTAGAGATGGCGCAGGGGCGGCTGGTGTGCAGAGACACACCACTTCAGTTCCTTTTTCACTCCTTTCTTCGATTCCTTTACTCCTTCTTCGTCCAACATATATACATACAGAAACATACATATATATACATCAACATAAGCCAATCAAGGGTGGAGCAAGCTCCAAACCTAAGGATCTAAGCTAAGATAAGGAAAGAGATGAAGAGATGAAGAGAAAGGGAAGGAAAGAAGAAAAGCCATGGAAGCTTACCAAATCAAGCTCTCTAGGAGAACAACACACCACCATCTACACCTCAAGCTGGCTCATAAGGCTCAACAACCTCAAACACAGCAAAGCCAAGCAAAGCTAGGCAAGATCTCTCACAAAGTCACCAAACTCACACATGGATCAAGAAGAGATCCAAAGGAGAAGAGAGGAGAAGAAGAAGGGCGTAGGGAGAGAGAGATGAAGCAGGAAAGAGATTGAGTAAACCCTCATTTGAAGGAAGAAGGCAATATAAAGGAGAAGGGGTAAAAAAGCAAGGCTCGGGTCAAAGAAGACGGCTGCAACAAACCACAAACCGCATGGGCGGCTGGCCTGGCCGCAGGGGCGGCTCACAGACACGCAGGGGCGGCCATACAGGGGCGCAGGGGCGGCCCACTGCAACTCCAAAGGTAAAAGGCAGCTGCGTCTCTGCTAAGGCACAGGTGCGGAATCTCTCGAAGACTAAGGCTCTTACACTGTACAACTAAAAGGTAAAACAACATAGCTGAGTGTAAAGCACAACGCCCTCACACAGGAGGTAAAAAAAGATCATTCTCACGCAAGAGGGAAAGGTAAGCAAACCCAAAAGCCCACAACATCCTATGTACGAGAGGTCCTCGGCCTACTACTCTACTAGATCCCCCAGTAGCACGCCTATCCTGTGGGGCATCCACAACAAGGTAATAAACCATTATCTAACCATACATATTTAGAGTAATGCATAAGCACAAACACAATCATAGAAAGATAAACACATCAGCATGCTATCACACATTCACCCAGTTTATCATCTTAATATAATGGTCATTCACTCCAAATCGTATATGTATATAGATAGATAAAAGTATGTGACACGAGGACCGATACATCCTCGCCTTTGAGCCTGCTAGCCAGCTGCACAAGTATCGGTCACACAATCCGTGTACCCTATGGGAGTGGATTGCGCCCTTCTTGTAAAGTAAGTCTGGCCAAACGTCAGAGAACCTCCCAAACTCCACGGCGGGATGAAAGGGAAAGGTTATCACAACCACGCATACAGGGCAATCAATAAAACATAGGTCGGTATAAACGACATCTCATGCTATCATAGCAACCATATAAAGCACACACAACTCACGCAAACATCAAATATAAGGATGGTAGCTAAGTAAGTCCTACGGACTTACCTCAACCTCGTACACAGCTTAACCACAAACAACCTCCACTCCTGAGAGAGGGGTACTGCCTAATAACAAGGCATAGAAAGATATCAACCTCTAATCATCAAAGGGGTCACACCTAGACCCAAAGTGATCCATAGGGATCATACTCAACCTTAAAACCTCAACTAACATCAACCTAAGTCCTTAAAGCCGTACAAGGCACAAACCGATCATAACCTTAACCAAACACATCCTCACACCTCTAGCATGATCTTATATACTCACACTAGGAAAGGAGGGAACAAAGGCATCCTAAGGAAAGCCTAAAACCAACACACACCTGCAGAACCAAGTGAAGAACCTTGCTGATACAGGTGGGCGCAAGGGCGGATCTCAGGTGGCGCAGGGGCATATCCTGGCCGGCGTTGGGGCGGCTGCAAGGTGGCGCAGGGGCGGCTGGACAACAGAAGACACCACCTTAGCTCTTTCTTCACATCTTCCTTCGATCCTTCACTCCTTCTTCACTCCAACATCCACATACATACAGAACATACATATATATACATCAACATAAGCCAAACATGGATGAAACAAGATCCAAACCTAGGAATTCTAAGCTAGGCTAAGGAAAGAGAGGAAAGATGAAGGAAAGAAGAAAGAAAGAAGAAAAGCCATGAAAGCTTACCAACTAAGCTTTCTAGGAGATCAGCACAACACCAACACAACCTCAAGCTAGCTCATAAGGCTCAACAACAATAACCATCAACAACAACAAGTAAAGCTATCAAGATCGCTCACAACATCAACAAAACTTCAAGAAAAGATCAAGGATGATCAAGGGAGAAGAGAGGAGAAGATGTACGTAGGGAGAGAGAGTTGAAGCAGGAATGTTAAACCCTCATCAGGAGGCAGAGATGAAGGTTATAAAGGGGTAAAAAGAGTAAAGCACGGGTCAAAGGGTCAAAGAAGGCGGTTGCAGGTCACAAAGCCGCAGGGGCGGCCCAGGAAAACCGCAGGGGCGCCTATTGGGGCACACAGGGCGGTCCAGGCTAATCCTAGCCCTCAGATCACTCTCTCAGCAACTCAGCAACTAGGCTCTTACAGCCTTGCCCTGACGTCAATAAGTAGCTCGATGTCTTAGTTTTCCACAAGAGAAGTACGTCATTGGTGCTCTTAGGGAATCAACTCGGAAATGCCCAGACTCTCCATAGTTGAAACACTAATGTCCTCTCTCAGAAGTCTGTGCAGACACTGGGTAACTCGAGCGGCCTTGAGTCTGGCCCTGCCCGTACCTTGGTGCTCCTACACTAGTTTGTCCTGTTCGCTGTCTCTTCTCAGACCTTCCCATCTAAAAATCCCTCCTCTGACTAGCCCGCTCATGCTCGTAAGTCGAGGCTCTATCTTGATAATCTATCAGAGAACCACATTGTCTTCCGTTTTACCATCTTTTTGAGGATGACTAGAGGTTGAAAATAACAACCTTGTACCTAGCTTTCCCCAAAGAGTCTTCCAAAAGAAACTAAGGAGTTTATCATCCATATCACCCCTACTAGTCCTAGGTACTGCATGCAGCCTAACAACTTCCCTAATAAACAAGTTAGCCACATTATAAGCATCATCAGTCTTATGACAAGCAATAAAGTGAGCCATTTTAGAAAAACGATCAACAACCACAACATAGAATTTTTCCCCTTCTTACTCCTAGGTAATCTTACAACAAATTTCATACTAATATCAAGACATGGTGGAGTAGGTGTAGGTAAGGGAGTATATAAACCATGTGGTTTCCATATAGCCTTATCTTCCGAACACACAATGCATCTCTTAAGCATGTTCTCAACATCTTTAAGCATATGAGGCCAATAAAAGTGTGAATGCAGCATGTGATAAGTCTTATTTCTACCAAAATATCCCATTAAACCTCTTATATGATCTTTGTCAACAAGTAATAGTCTAAGAGAACATCTAAGAATACACACTTTAGCCTCTTGGAACAAAAAACCTTCGAAAATATAATTTATCACGCAACAGAGGCACATTTCGGTCCAAATCTCAAGCGAGATTTCTGGCATAAGGCCGAGAATTACACTGCGTATAAGTATCACCAAAATTAATGTCATCCATGTATAGATCCTTAATATAATAGAAACCTAAGACCTTAGAATCCATAGTAGTGATCAAAGAATATCTCCTAGAAAGGGCATCACCAACAACATTTTCATTTCCTTTCTTATACTTAATGATATATGGAAAAGTTTCTATTAGCTCCATCCATCTACCATGCCTCATATCCAACTTATCTTGACTCCTAAAGATCAATAGAGATTCATGATCCTAAGGATGAATTCATTAGGCCAAAGATAATGTTGTCATGTCTTGAAAACACAAAATAAAACATATAATTCCTTATCATAAGTCGAATAATTTAAGCATAATCCTTTCAATTTTTCACTTAAGTAGTTAAGAGGCTTACCTTCTTCCATGAGCACTCCTCCAATGCCAATCCCCAATGTGTCAAACTCAACCTCAAATGGTTTAGTGAAATTTAGAAGTGTTAGAAGTGGTGCATATGATAATTGCTTCTTCAACTCCTTACTTGTTTTCTCTTGCGCTTCTCCCCACTTGAATTGTACTTGCTTCTTCGTGAGAGACGTGAGGGGGGTTGAAATTGTACTAAAATCTCATACAAAACATCTATTAAACGTTGCTAGTCATGAAAAGATCGGACATGGCCGATTGTAGTAGGTGTAGGCCATTCTTGGATGGCTTTAATCTTCTCCTTATTCACCTCTAGACCTCTTTTACTCACTACAAATCCAAGGGAAGCAACTTCATTAGTACTAAAATCACATTGCTTAATATTAGCATATAAAGATTCAGTTCTAAGAGTTCCTAGTACTCCCCTCAAATTTTCTTCATGCTCCTCAAGTGATTTGTTGTAGATGATGATGTCATCGAAGTAGACAAGCAAAAACTTTCCAATAAAATTGCACAAGACATGATTCGTCAATCTCATGAACGTGCTAGGAGCGTTAGTGAAACCAAAAGGCATCACCAACCACTCATAAAGACCAAACTTAGTCTTAAACGCTGTCTTCCATCATCTTTTTCCCGCACATCCGGATTTGATGATATCCACTCTTAATATCAATCTTGGAGAACAAGGTAGCTCTAGTAATATCATCTAGCATGTCATGTAATTTGGGAATGAGATGACGATACTTGATAGTAATGTTATTGATTGCTCGATAATCAACACATATCCTCCAAGTATTATCCTACATAGGTACCAAGAGAACTAAAACTGCACATGGACTCAAGCTTTCTCTAACATATCTTTATTCAAAATCTCTTGCACTTGATCCCGAGTTTCTTGACTTTCTTGAGGACTCATCATATATGCTGGACGATTAGAAAGTGTAGAACCTAGAATAAAATCAATTTGATGCTCAATGTCTCGAAAAGGTGGAAGAACTGCAGGAATCTCATCTAGAAATACATCACAAAACACATCCAAAGTCCTTAAAATGTTATAGGTAAGGTAGGATTGACTTCATCACTTAAAGTCATGAGGCTTTTGAATACGCTCAGCAAAATAGTATCCAACGGAAAAAAATAATCAAAAAACTCCCGTTTGGATGTTAAAAGGACTCAATTAGTCTCAACAGAAGGGATCTTAGATGATATATCTCGAGCAAGATTTGTGCTACGGCGCCGAGATTCTGTTGAACTTGGCTGAGGTTTCGAACTGGATTGAGAGTTCTTTGAATTGCGGAGAGATTCTTCAAATCGTGGGCGAGATTTTGTAGTTTTACCCGAGATTTATTCCCTGGAATGCGTTTCTCGCTCCTTTTCCTTGCATTTCTTCTTTTTGTCATAATGTTCTGTAATCTGCAAAGAAGTCATATGCTTAAGAGTGATTGTTTCTCCATTGAACTCAAATGAATGTTTATTAGTAAAACCGTCATGTTTGACTTTTCTATCGAATTGTCATGGATGCCCTAATAAGATATGACATGCTTGCATGGGCACAACATCACAAACAATATTATCCTCATACTTTCCTAAGGTGAAAGTAACTCTAGCTTGTCTATTAACTTTCATTTCACCACAGCCATTCATCCAATTCTACTTCTAAGGTCTAGGATGATAGAAAGTAGTGATTTGCAACTTAGTGATCAATTCATCACCAACAATGTTGCAACAATACTACCATCAATAATCATATTGCACACCTTTCCTTGAACAAGACATCTAGTATGAAAAAGGTTTTCCCTTTGATTATCCTCACATGGAGCTATCTTTGCATGCAAAGTTCTATGAGCAATTAAAGATTCTCCACGAAATTCACAACTTCATAACTTTCACTAGCGTTATCATGTTCATGAAATGCATTAAGATGGGTATGATCATTTTCACACTCTTCCTCACTTTTATATTATCCTTGTTGATTTAGAAACAACACTCTTTTATTAGGACAATCTCTCATATAGTGACTTCTATCTTGACATTTAAAGCATACAATATCTCTAGAACATAAAGTATAGTTAGATGCTCCATTTATTATCCTTTGAAGGTTCATTCAAAGGGCGAGACTGCGTAGAAGATTTACGGGTTGCTGGATCGGGAGCTCGACTCTTGCTCTCGTCTTTCTAGGAATCTTGGGCATAATCTCGGCCGAGATTATCTCAGTTTGGACGAGATTTCCTATCTGGCTTCCACGAACTCAATCCTTGAATTTGTCCTTTGATTTTCTTTTCTACCTTTATAGCCAAAAGCAGTAAGTTAGTCATTGTAGCATATGGATATAAATCAATTAAATTAGCAAATGAAGGATGCAAAATTCTTAAAACCGAGCCATAATGGACTTCTCCTCGTCTTGAACGTGAGCCTTCATCATTGTCATTTGCATGATAATGTATACTTTCTCTTCAATCATGGAACCTTGCTTGAGGTTCTCCAATTGTTGCCTCACTTCCCTAGCATAGTGTTGAGGCACAAATCTGGCTTTCATTATGGCCTTCATTTGTTCACAAGTGTTGATGTCCGTATCTTACGTTCTTCTCCTTTCTTTGACAAGATGATCCCACCAAACTAAGGCATGCCCTTGGAACTCTAACACAACAAGTTGGATCTTCTTTTGCTCACTAAAATTATGGCAATACCAAATTTGTTCCATTTTAGTCTCCCATTCAACCGTTTCTAAAAGTGATCATGAGGTCACTTTGATTTGTGCAAACCCCATGTAAACGTCCGGGTCGCATTTGCCTTCGAAACTTGGAATTTTGACCTTAACCTTCCCAATCCCGTCATTATCTGGGGGAGGTCTATAAGGATCATAGTCACGACCTCTCCTAGGATTATGATGACGTCTATGATAGTCTCTCCACATGTCTTCTTCATACTCGTCTCCTAATTCCTGATAATCACCACTTAAGTGTGGAATGTTAGATGCGTTAAAAGGAGGATTGGGATGAGTCATACATGGCCCTTGGGGGGCTTTGGAGGTGGAACGGGGGCTAGTGGCATAGGTGGATGGTGTGAACTCCCACTAACTTCATATACTAATCTCGGGTCAAATCTCAGGCGAGATTCTAGCCGAGATTCTTCATTGGGATGAGATTCCAGCTTCTACACCCGTTCAGCTAACGTGGAAACCATAACCATGAGTTGTTTAAGCATTTCTATGGTTTCCGGTCCTGAGGAGGCACTCTTTTGTGATCATCTTGGGCTGTTCCGTCCTGACAATTACACAATCACACAAAGTAACAATAAACTTGTGATGTTAGTGAAAACGAAAACGCCTTACTTGTTTTCTCTCACACTCATACTTTGTTGTGATATTGCAAGCTAATTTGATGTAATTTTTTTGTATGGATTAATACTCCTCTAAAATCAATGACTTGGTCTCAACTAGAACTCCTTGGATGGATCAAGTAGTCAACTTGGTTCAGCAAATGTTTTTATGTGGGAAGATAGTTAAGGAACTCTTGTTGGAAGTTTCTTCACACAATTGACACAATGTAGAAGGAATATTGCAAGTAGACACAACTAGTATGATAAAGATATAGATACTAACTAACACACCCAAAGAAATTAACTCATCGTGTTTAGAATAGAAAGAGGCTTAGAAAAGGCACACAAGAGATTAAGAAGAGAGAATTACGTACCTTTAACCTATGCAATTGGAGAGAGAGATAGCCAGGTTTGGTTTCGATCTCGACTGAGGCAAATCTCGGTCAAAATTGGATAATCTCGGCCGAGATTATCTCAGATTGGGTGAGATCGATGTTATTTGGTTGGTTAAGGCTAAGATTGGCTCAAGGATGGTGTATAACTTCTTCTCTGGTTATAATCTTGCACAGGTGCACTTGAATTCTTCAGATTATGCCTCAAAAATTTCTCGAAAATTCGCAACAGTAGCGAACCTCGGGCAAGATCTCGGCCGAAATTTTTGCAATTTGTTGCTGAGATTTTCGATTCAACGATGAACGAAGACAATCAGTAATAAACTCTGGAATATACTACTCCCTTGTTGCCTTGTTGATCCTTCTCAGTTGGATCGCAACACTTCATTTACTCAAAATGCTTCCTTTAACCTTGTATAGCAAATTGATGAACGATTTGGAAATTTAGGGTTATGTATTGAGGCCTTTTTGGGGAATTACACGAATAACCACAGGGGGTGGATATTTTGATTTATTGCAGGTGGGGAGGGGAAAATATATAGGTATTAGGATAGATATTCGGTTAGGATTGAATGACTATGATAAGATCTCACCTACTAGACAAGATCTCAACAATAATGTAAGAGCCTAGTTGCTGAGTTGTTGAGAGAGTGAGCAGAGGGCCAGAGTTTAGCCTGGACCGCCCCTACGTGAGCTTGAAACCGCCTATGCGGTTTGTCTGGGCCGCCCCTACGGCTCACAGGGTCCGCCCTTGCGGCTCGGTGTGTTGCAGCCGTCTTCTTTGACCCTTTGACCCGTGCTTTACCCTTTTACCTCTATTTATATCTTCATCCCTTACCTCTGATGAGGGTTTATATTCTCAGACTCTCTCTCTCTCCTTACGTACACTTTCTTCTCCTCTTCTCCCTTGGATCACTTTGGTTGAGTTTTGTGAGTTTTGGTGAGAGATCTTGCCTAGCCTTGCTTGGATTTGATGTTGCTGATGTTGTTGTGCCTTGTGGAGCACACTTGAGGTTGTTTGGTGTGGTGTTGATCTTCTGGAGAGCTCAGCTTGGTGAGTTCCATGGCTTCTCCTCTTCCTTTCTTCATTTCTTCATCCTTTTCCTTCCTTTCCTTAGTTTAGTATAGTTTCCTTAGGATTGGATCATGTTCAACCATGTTTTGGCTTGTGTTGATGTATATTGTAACACCCCAAATTTTACAACTTAGGGAGTTACTGGTTAGGACCGCACAGTGGGTCCCGACCTTAGTTTGACAACAACTTAACATGATCTTACAACAAGGCACAGATAAGGAAAACCAGAAATCATAAAATAGTTCTTAACAATGTATGAATGTGACCAGATCAACTAACAGCCGGAAAACTTAATATAACAAAGTACGGAAAGAACGACAAGAGACAAAGTCCAACTGTAAATCCCACAAAAAAAGAAACTGTAAAACATCCTAAAGTACGACACCCCGGCTGACCACTACCGTCTGGATCACTCGGCATCTGCTCTAACCTGTGGCAAATCTACACAACATATCAACCGTTAGCTAACTATCCAAATATAAGTGGAATGATAACAACACAAACACAAGCAGAAACAAAAATAAACAAAACATCATGCTGGCACTCAACTGTTTATTATCTGTTATTTAAGTGATTCACATTATTCAATTTAAGTTGTGGCACGAGAGCTATTAACAGCTCTCGCCTCCGTTCCTTATCCAACTGGGTGTAGGTCTAGCTGACCTCCGCCGGTAGCATCACTACAAACCGAGTATGGACTAGTCCCTAAAGAAACCCCCAGCGCTCGCAAGCTAACTGAGCAGAATGCCACCGCCCGTTACTCTTAGGCCAAGTATAGGTCGGTAATTATATATCACAACCTATCTCTCTAAACATTTCAATCACACACCACTATCATCATTCATGCTCATATTTAGAAGTCAGCTAAGTAAGCCCAAAGGACTTACCTGATATAAAGCTCGACTCTTTGTAAACCACTCGCTCTGTAAACTGTAGCAACTCAGTTGCCTGCCAAAGGCGATAAGTGCATTAGCAGACTCTCACGTAGTTAGAAGTCTAAGACTTCTAAGATCGAATAATGTATTAAGACATAACTAGTTACAATATTAATTTAGGGTAAAATGACCATTTTACCCTTGGTCCCGAAATTCCCGAAAATTCTAAAATTCATGTCTAAACTCCTATTTGAGATTCTAAATTCATATTCTAACTCCTAAAGTTTCGTTTGGTCCCAACTGACATTTTTCCTATGTTTCTATTTTTCGGAAGATCGTAAAGGTCTAACTTCGATTCCAAATATAAAATTCGTACAAGCTTATAACAATTCCGAATTAAATCTCTAGATCATCTATGAGGTTCTATCTAACCTTAGGAGAAAGAATTCCTCAAAACTGTTCAGCCATTATTTTTGTAAAAATTCACAAAGTTGGCTACTACACTTATTATTCCTATACTTAGCCAAAAATCTATGTTTACCAAAAACTGCTCAACTACCTAACTTCGGGAGCTTATAACTTCTAATCCGACCGTTCATTTCCTCTCAAATTTTTATACCATATACTACGTATAACCGTCTACAACATATCCAAAATTCAACGGTGGATCTTTATCCAAACGCTCAAACATTGGTCGACAAGGTGGGCAGTTTCTAACTTAAAAGCTGAAGAAAAAAATGAATTTACAGCAGTCCTACCATTTTGTTTAAACGACTCAGCAGCTACCTATCACTAACCTAACCCTGTTCAAGGCCAAACTACAGCAACTCATCAATCTAGCCTTAAGGAAACGGTATACATACATAAGACCATACATTATCCTTCCCATTAAAACTAATCAAAAACCTATTTTAAACCAAGTATAGACTCTTACCGGGTTGCAGCTAGAAGGGTAATTCGTTGTTGGTTCCGATCAGCACCACTAATCTGTAAGTGTTGGTCGATCTCACTGCTGCAATAGTTGGGAATTTGATCGGAATAAAAAGAAGGGTGATGAGTCATTGTAGCCATGACATCAAGGAGATAACAGATGGGGAAGGATCGTCTTACCAGTAGGGACAGAAGGAGACGGCTCGTTGCAGTAGCTGTAACTCGATGGACTCAGCCTTTCGGTTCTGTAGGTGGCTGCAGTTTGAGGCCTAGCAGTGTCGGACGAAAGAACAAGTAGGGAAGGATGGTGAGTGCTGTACGCAGGAAGGTCGGTAGAGAGATTGAGGTGACGACGGAAATAAGACTCACTGCACTAACCTCTTGAAGCGGCTGGATGTGTTCAGAAGGCTAGTGTGGATCCGTTGCTGCCTTCGTCTGATGATGGAGAGTCAGGAGAGAAGGGATGCTCGACCTGCTGTTAGCGAAGGAAGGAGATGACGGTTGCTGTGAATCTGGACAGAATTAACGTGTGATTGTCTGCTGAATAGAAGGTGAGTTTCCTTCCTAATTTCACGGCTGTTACATAGGGATTTATGGCCAATTAATTGCTGCAGATTATTCTTCCAGCTGGCTTAAATTGTCGTGGGTATGCAAAAGGTAAAGGGCAGCTCTTTCCTGGGCTGGAATAGGCGAGTTGCTGCTGTTGGGCTGAACGTGCATCTCAGCAGGACGGAACTGGGCTGCTATCTTGGGCTGCTGGCCACGAGTTGAAGAAGGTAAGGCAGGAGTTGGCTGAAGACGGGCAAGGCAGTGGGCTGGAGTAAGCAGCAGGCGCTACTGGGCTGCAGCAGCTGGGCTGGAGAAGGCACTGGCTGGCGCTGGGCTGAACGGGCTGCTGGCGTTGCTGGCGCTGGGCTGTCAACAGCCTGTCTGGGCTTGTCACAGACTTGTCACAGCCTTGTCACAGCCTTGTCTGGACCTTGTCACAGCTTCGTCACAGACTTGTCCGGGCCTTGTCATATTCTAACTTAGGCTAAACTTATTATTTTATGTGAAGGTAAGCTACCTAAAATGATAAATTTTATAAAGATCCTATCATTTTATGTGAAGGGGAAGGTACATAAAATGATAAACTTTTACAGGATTTCATCATTTTATGTGAAGGGGATCTACATAAAATGATAAATTTTATCATAATATGTCTAACTAAGTAGACGGATATGAATCAACTGATCGAGATCGGGTTTATAACAGAAATAGACGGAATAAAAATTCCGGATATTACATCAGTACCCCCTTAAAATAAGTTTCGTCCCGAAACTTAGAATAAGGTATCTACCCCAAACCTTTCCTTTCAAGAGTTATATTCTAGCATGCAAACTAATCACGTCATCAAGCACATAAACATAAACAATCTTTTAAACATATAATCACAGAAATCATATAAGGTATCGTCTCAGTACTAACCCGTCGATACTGAGGTAGCGGCTAACTCCGCAAAGAACTCAGGGTAATTACGTCTAATACTCTCCTCTGTCTCCCAGGTAGCCTCATCAGCTCCTCGTCTAGACCACTGAATCCTCAACATCGGTATCTCCTTAGAACGCAGACGCCTAATACTACGCTCTAGGACGGCTACTGGATACTCCACAAAAGTGTGGTCTGGCTCGACTATCAGATCCTCATGACTGATGACGTGTCTAGGATCCGGTATGTACTCTCGCAGCTGAGATACATGAAAAACTGGGTGTACTCCCTCTAATCTCGGTGGCACTGCTAGTCGGTAGGCAACCTCTACGACTCTCTCTACGATCTCAAATGGGCCGACATATTGGGGACTCAGCTTCCCCTTAATGCCGAAACGTCTAACTCCTCTCGTAGGTGACACTCTCAACCACACCTGTGCACCTACTCTAAACTCCAAAGGTCGACGCCTCTTGTCGGCGTAGGACTTCTGACGACTTTGAGCTGCTAACATCCTCTCCCGGACAAAGGCAATCCGGGCGATGTCATCCTGTATCTGGTCTGGTACCACTCCATCAGCCTTGCTAGGCTCATTCCAACACAACGGTGTACGACATCTCCGTCCGTACAAAGCCTCATAAGGTGCCATCCCAATAGACGCATGCCAACTATTATTATATGAAAACTCTACTAGTGGGAGGTGATCTGGCCATACCTGTCCCCAATCTAGCACACAGGCCCGCAACATATCCTCTAAGGTCTGAATGGTCCTCTCGGACTGACCGTCTGTCTGTGGGTGGTAGGCAGTGGTAAAGTGGAGACTCGTCCCCAAAGCAGTATGTACCTGCTGCCAAAACCTCGAGGTAAAACGTCCATCCCTGTCGGAGACGATAGTCCTCGGTACTCCATGGAGTCTCACAATGTGTCTGGTGAACTCCTCTGCTAGACGGCTTACCGGCCACGTTTCCTTGATCGGAATGAAACGTGCGGTCTTCGTCAGCCGGTCTACCACCACCCAAATGGCATCAAAACCTCTGCTGGGCCTCAATCCGGTAACCAAATCCATAGATATATCTTCCCACTTCCAATGTGGTACTGGAAGTGGGTGGAGCTCTCCTCCGGATCTACGACGCTCAATCTTGACCTGCTGACAGGTCGCACACTGGGCTACATATCGGGCCACATCAGGCTTCAAACCACCCCACCAGAAGGAACGTCTCACGTCCTTATACATCTTACTCGCTCCTGGATGTACGGAGTAAGGGGTAGCATGAGCCTCACCTAGTATCCTCTGTCTCAACTCACTATCTGATGGCACACAGACACGGTCCTGTCGTCTCATCACTCCATCGGCACCGATAGTGAACTGAGGTGCCTCATCTCGTGACATCCGGTCTCGGATCCGGGTCAAAGTCGGACAGGTCTCCTCCTTCTGTCGGATCTCACCCAACAGGTCAGGAAGTAACTCTAAGGTGGCTAACTGATGAGCTGTATCGGGGAACTGGATCTCTACCTCCAACCAAGCTAAGTCTCTCTACAACTGTGGCTGTACTGTCAACCAAGCTATCGCCTTCTCCCGAGGCGTCTTCCGACTCAAAGCGTCAGCAACTACATTCGTCTTTCCGGGGTGGTAAAGAATCTCAAGGTCAAAATCCTTGATCAACTCTAGCCACCGCCTCTGGCGGTTATTCAACTCCCGCTGAGTGAATATGTACTTCAGACTTTTATGGTCTGTGAAGATCTGACAGGTCGCTCCATAGAGATAATGACGCCAGATCTTAAGAGCGTGCACTACTGCTGCTAACTCCAGGTCATGAGTAGGGTAGTTCTCCTCATACGTCTTCAGCTGTTGAGACGCATATGCTATGACCTTACCCCTCTGCATCAAGACACACCCCAAGCCCAGCTTGGATGCGTTACTATACACTACAAAGTCCTCTGTACCCTCAGGCTGTGCTAAGATCGGAGCAGACTTCAATCTCCTCTTCAGCTCCTCAAAACTCTGCTGACACGGCTCAGACCAGACGAACCGAGTAGTCTTCCTTAGGAGAGAAGTAAGTGGTCGGGCGATCAGGGAAAACCCTTCCACAAACCGACGGTAATACCCTGCCAATCCAAGGAAGCTGCGAACCTCCTTAACATTCTTCGGAGGTTGCCAAGAGGACACTGATTCAATCTTCGTTGGGTCGACCTTAATCCCCTCAGCAGTCACTACATGGCCTAGGAAAGCCACCTCTGACATCCAGAACTCACACTTGGATAGCTTAGCATATAGCTGGCTATCCTGTAGAATCTGTAACACTGTCCTCAAGTGTCCGACATGCTCCTCTTGACTTCTAGAGTAAACTAGAATGTCGTCAATGAAGACCACTAC
Organism: Fagopyrum esculentum; assembly: GCA_033239045.1. Lineage (NCBI taxonomy): Eukaryota > Viridiplantae > Streptophyta > Magnoliopsida > Caryophyllales > Polygonaceae > Fagopyrum > Fagopyrum esculentum. The sequence goes on along the minus strand of BSUD01000006.1, from coordinate 96,187,580 downwards.
AAACTGGTCTAAGAAGTCGACGAAAATCCCATTCATCAACTCCATAAATACTGCTGGCGCATTAGTGAGCCCAAATGGCATCACTACAAACTCATAGTGACCATACCTAGTCCGGAATGCCGTCTTAGGTATGTCATGATCCCTCACCCTCAGCTGGTGATAACCCGATCTCAAATCTATCCTTGAGAATACCGACGCTCCATGCAGCTGGTCCAGCAGATCATCTATGCGAGGCAGTGGGTACTTATTCTTGATGGTGACCTTGTTCAACTCCCTGTAGTCGATACACAACCTCATCGATCCATCCTTCTTCCTCACAAATAACACTGGTGCGCCCCAGGGAGAAACACTAGGGCGTATGAAGCCCTTCTCTACTAACTCCTCTAACTGCTTCTTCAGCTCAAGCAGCTCTATCGGGGCCATGCGGTACGGGGCCTTCGAGATCGGTCTCGTGCCCGGATCCAACTCGATGCTAAAGTCAACACTCCTCTGTGGAGGTAGCCCTGGTAAGTCGTCACTGAATACCTCTGCAAACTCGCAGGCAACTGGTATCTCCTCTACTGTCAGGCTCCTGCGCTCCTTCATGGCATAACACCAGAAGGCCTCGCAACCCTGTGCTATCAATCTGACTGCTCTCACTGCGCTGATAACTGTGCCGAACTTTCCGAGGTCCCAACCTTGGAATATCACTCTGTGACCCTCCTCCGTGGTGATAGTCACAGTTCTCCTACCAATATCCAAGACTGCTCCATGTCTAGTCATCCAATCTATCCCTAATATCACGTCTTCATGTGCTAAGGGCATGACTAGAAAATTTACTAACCAAATCCGGCCTCCCAGGTGAATAGGGCAGTCATAAATCTCTCGAGATCCTCTAACCTTACCCCCATCTGGTAACCCAACCACAAAAGGTACACCCTCTATGGTAGCTAAGGACAACCTATCTACACATGCATCTGATATAAAGGAGTGCGTAGCACCCGTATCAAATAGAACTCGCACAGGTAAGTCATGAATCCAAATAGTACCTGTGGTCGCAGGTGCTGCAGGCTGCTCAGTGCTCCTTAACTCGAACACTCTCGATGGTCCTCCTCTAGTGTCAGTGGTACTACCACGTCCTCTGCTACGACCTGATCCCTGTGCCGTACTGTATGAAGCAGGATGTCCTGGAGCCCGGTACTGTTGCTGCTGCTGACTCGGGGCTCGGTATTGAGGAGGTCTTTGTACACTCTTCTCAGCACCTGCAAGAGAAGATCCCTGCTGAGAAGGGGCCCTACCCTGACGACAGATAGCTCTGTGTCCCGGCTTCCCACAAGTGAAGCAAGTGATAGGTGGTCTCTGGCAATCTGTCTTGATGTGATCACGGCTACCACAGTTAAAGCACTGTCGATCTCTACTGGGAGTCTGAACTGTAGAGTGGTAGCTGGACCTCCCCTGAGTCTGTCCTCGACCATAACCTGTTACTGCTGTACTGCTACCCGCATGTCCTGTCCTCTGCCGCTTATCCGGCCCACTAGACTGAGCTGCTTTCCTCGAAGCTGGCCTATCTCTCTCATAAGCAGAGGCCCTATCTTGATAATCAGACAAAGTCTCATAGCGGAATCCAGCCAGATAGGATCGGGTACTCTCTCTCAACCTCCTGGAGAAAAGGTAAACATGCTGCTCTTCTGGAGGTGCAGATGGTCCAAGCAAAGTCAACTCTTTCTGAAACTTCTTTATGGCTGCAGCAATCGGGATATCCTCAAATCCCGCCTCAATGAAATCCTGAAATCTCTCCCTCCTCAGCGAAACAGGGCAGTACCTATCCCTAACAATGTTCCTCATCTGCTCCCAGCTGGTGACTCGGCCACGAATGGTACGCCACCATGAATGAGCATCATTTGTGAAACAGGTCTGCACCAAATCCACCTGGCGATCCTCGGGACAACGTATTGCCTCCAAAGCAGTCTCTATCTTCCCTATCCAATACTCCACTTCTAGCCCTATTTCTCCACTGAATGAAGGAACCTTCAGAGAGTTGAAAGCCTTCAACCACTCATCAGGTCTCAGTGCTCTAGACCCAGTAGGCGCTCTATTAGCATTAGCCCTCCTCTCAGATACAGTCGGCACCTGAGACACTCCCTGTGTCACTTGAGCTGACCTAGCCGGTACCACCGGTGGTACCTGGGTAAGCCTCTCAACTGTGGCAACTTCTTCCATGCGCTCGACGTAGGCTCTGTACTCCCTATACTCCGATGATCCAATAGAAACACGTCCTGACTCAGTAGAACGTGCTCCTTGCGCTCCAGACCTAGCGGCGGTCTCAGGCCTGACCTCGGGGCCTACACTCTCAGCTACTTCTTCTACAACAGCCTCTGGTATGCTTGCTGCAGGTGGGTCCTCTCGAGGAACTCGTCCTCGACCTCTCCCTAGTGGAGGTCTACCCCCACGACCACGCCCTCTAACAACAGGGGTGCTATCAGCTCGATCCTGTCTGACTGGGGGAAGGGGGGGACGACCCCTACCTCGGCCAGTCACTTGTGCAGCCCTAGTACGTGCCATCCGTACTTTCTATCCCAACCCGACTCTGTATGCATTTTAAAACCAAACTTCTCTTTTGGAAAACTCAGACCCCTTTCGGGTTCTGTTTATTTACTTATATGACCTTTTTGAAGATTTCTAGTGCCATTGTTGCCAACCTAGAGCTCTGATACCATGTTGTAACACCCCAAATTTTACAACTTAGGGAGTTACTGGTTAGGACCGCACAGTGGGTCCCGACCTTAGTTTGACAACAACTTAACATGATCTTACAACAAGGCACAGATAAGGAAAACCAGAAATCATAAAATAGTTCTTAACAATGTATGAATGTGACCAGATCAACTAACAGCCGAAAAACTTAATATAACAAAGTACGGAAAGAACGACAAGAGACAAAGTCCAACTGTAAATCCCACAAATAAAGAAACTGTAAAACATCCTAAAGTACGACACCCCGGCTGACCACTACCGTCTAGATCACTCGGCATCTGCTCTAACCTGTGGCAAATCTACACAACATATCAACCGTTAGCTAACTATCCAAATATAAGTGGAATGATAACATCACAAACACAAGCAGAAACAAAAATAAACAAAACATCATGCTGACACTCAACCGTTTATTATCTGTTATTTAAGTGATTCACATTATTCAATTTAAGTTGTGGCACGAGAGCTATTAATAGCTCTCGCCTCCGTTCCTTATCCAAATGGGTGTAGGTCTAGCTGACCTCCGCCGGTAGCATCACTACAAACCGAGTATGGACTAGTCCCTAAAGAAACCCCCAGCGCTCGCAAGCTAACTGAGCAGAATGCCACCGCCCGTTACTCTTAGGCCAAGTATAGGTCGGTAATTATATATCACAACCTATCTCTCTAAACATTTCAATCACACACCACTATCATCATTCATGCTCATATTTAGAAGTCAGCTAAGTAAGCCCAAAGGACTTACCTGATATAAAGCTCGACTCTTTGTAAACCACTCGCTCTGTAAACTGTAGCAACTCAGTTGCCTGCCAAAGGCGATAAGTGCATTAGCACACTCTCACGTATTTAGAAGTCTAAGACTTCTAAGATCGAATAATGTATTAAGACATAACTAGTTACAGTATTAATTTAGGGTAAAATGACCATTTTACCCTTGGTCCCGAAATTCTCGAAAATTCTAAAATTCATGTCTAAACTCCTATTTGAGATTCTAAATTCATATTCTAACTCCTAAAGTTTCGTTTGGTCCCAACTGACATTTTTCCTATGTTTCTATTTTTCGGAAGATCGTAAAGGTCTAACTTCGATTCCAAATATAAAATTCGTACAAGCTTATAACAATTCCGAATTAAATCTCTAGATCATCTATGAGGTTCTATCTAACCTTAGGAGAAAGAATTCCTCAAAACTGTTCAGCCATTATTTTTATAAAAATTCACAAAGTTGGCTACTACACTTATTATTCCTATACTTAGCCAAAAATCTATGTTTACCAAAAACTGCTCAACTACCTAACTTCGGGAGCTTATAACTTCTAATCCGACCGTTCATTTCCTCTCAAATTTTTATACCATATACTACGTATAACCGTCTACAACATATACAAAATTCAACGGTGGATCTTTATCCAAACGCTCAAACATTGGTCGACAAGGTGGGCAGTTTCTAACTTAAAAGCTGAAGAAAAAAATGAATTTACAGCAGTCCTACCATTTTGTTTAAACGACTCAGCAGCTACCTATCACTAACCTAACCCTGTTCAAGGCCAAACTACAGCAACTCATCAATCTAGCCTTAAGGAAACGGTATACATACATAAGACCATACATTATCCTTCCCATTAAAACTAATCAAAAACCTATTTTAAACCAAGTATAGGCTCTTACCGGGTTGCAGCTAGAAGGGTAATTCGTTGTTGGTTCCGATCTGCACCACTAATCTGTAAGTGTTGGTCGATCTCACTGCTGCAACAGTTGGGAATTTGATCGGAATAAAAAGAAGGGTGATGAGTCATTGTAGCCATGACATCAAGGAGATAACAGATGGGGAAGAATCGTCTTACCAGTAGGGATAGAAGGAGACGGCTCATTGCAGTAGCTGTAACTCGATGGACTCAGCCTTTCGGTTCTGTAGGTGGCTGCAGTTTGAGGCCTAGCAGTGTCGGACGAAAGAACAAGTAGGGAAGGATGGTGAGTGCTGTACGCAGGAAGGTCGGTAGAGAGATTGAGGTGACGACGTAAATAAGACTCACTGCACTAACCTCTTGAAGCGGCTGGATGTGTTCAGAAGGCTAGTGTGGATCCGTTGCTGCCTTCGTCTGATGATGGAGAGTCGGGAGAGAAGGGATGCTCGACCTGCTGTTAGCGAAGGAAGGAGATGACGGTTGCTGTGAATCTGGACAGAATTAACGTGTGATTGTCTGCTGAACAGAAGGTGAGTTTCCTTCCTAATTTCACGACTGTTACATAGGGATTTATGGCCAATTAATTGCTGCAGATTATTCTTCCAGCTGGCTTAAATTGTCGTGGGTATGCAGAAGGTAAAGGGATGCTCTTTCCTGGGCTGGAATAGGCGAGTTGCTGCTGTTGGGCTGAACGTGCATCTCAGCAGGACGGAACTGGGCTGCTATCTTGGGCTGCTGGCCACGAGTTGAAGAAGGTAAGGCAGGAGTTGGCTGAAGACGGGCAAGGCAGTGGGATGGAGTAAGCAGCAGGCGCTACTGGGCTGCAGCAGCTGGGCTGGAGAAGGCACTGGCTGGCGCTGGGCTGAACGGGTTGCTGGCGTTGCTGGCGCTGGGCTGTCAACAGCCTGTCTGGGCTTGTCACAGACTTGTCACAGCCTTGTCTGGCCTTGTCACAGACTCGTCACAGCCTTGTCTGGCCTTGTCACAGCTTCGTCACAGCCTTGTCTAGACCTTGTCACAACTTCGTCACAGACTTGTCCGGGCCTTGTCATATTCTAACTTAGGCTAAACTTATTATTTTATGTGAAGGTAAGCTACCTAAAATGATAAATTTTATAAAGATCCTATCATTTTATGTGAAGGGGAAGCTACATAAAATGATAAACTTTTAAAGGATTTCATCATTTTATGTGAAGGGGATCTACATAAAATGATAAATTTTATCATAATATGTCTAACTAAGTAGACGGATATGAATCAACTGATCGAGATCGGGTTTATAACAGAAATAGACGGAATAAAAATTCCGGATATTACATATATGTATGTATGTGATATGTGTATGTTGCTGCTGGAGTAAAGAAGAGTGGAGAATCGAAGGAAGAAGTGAAGAAAGGAGCTGAGTGGTGTCTTCTGCACACCGGCCGCCCCAACATCTGACTTGAGCCGCCCCTGCCCCGGCCAGTGGACCGCCTCTATGCCACCTCCTAGCCGCCCCTGCGGCCACCTACACCAGCTTGGTGTTTCACTTGGTTCTGCAGGTGTGTGTTGTTTCTTGGCCTTCTTTAGGGTGCCTTTGTTCCCTCCTTTCCTAGTATGAGTGCTTAGGATCATGCTAGGTTTGTGAGGTTGAGTTTTGATTAGGTTGTTATCGGTTTATGCCTTGTATGGCTTTCGAGGTTCTTTAGGTTGTGAGTGAGGCTGAGGTTGATCCTTTGGATCCCTTTTGGTCTAGGTGTGACCCTTGTGTTGTTAGGAGATTGATATATCTCTTTATGCCATGTTTATAGGTTGTGTTGTCCCTCTAGTATAGAGGTGATCATGGTTGAGTGTGATCGAGTTTGAGGTAAGTCCGTAGGACTTACTTAGCTACCATCCTTATATTGGGTGTTTGCATGAGTGGTGTGTGCTTTGTATGTTTGCTATGATAGCATGTGATGTCGTATATATCGACCTATGTTTTATTGATTGCCCCGTATGTGTGGTTGTGATAACTTTCCCTTTCATCCCGCCGTGGAGTCTGGGAGGTTCTCTTGAGTCAGACAAGACCGGTTTACAGGAAGGGCGCAATCCACTCCCATAGGGTACACGGATTGTGTGACCGATACTAGTACGGCAAGCTAGCAAGCTCAAAGGCGAGGATGTATCGGTCCTTGTGTCACATAGTTTCATATATATTATATCTATACGATTTGAGTGAATGACCATTATATTGAGATGATTAAATGGGTAAATGTGTGAAAGCATGCTGATGTGTTTATCTTACCTTGACTGTGATTGTGCTTATGCACTACTCTATATATATGTATGGATAGCTAATGGTTTATTACCATGTTGTAGATGCCCCACAGGATAGGCATGTTGCTGGGTAATCTAGCAGAGTGGGAGGACGAGGACGTCTCGTACATAGGTTGTTGTAGAGGTCTGGCCGGTTCAAACCAAACCGCCGAACCGGCAGTTTGTGAACCGGCGCAAACCGCCGCTTTAGGTTTGCCGGTTTGGTTGAACCGGCGGTTTGCGGTTTAGGTTTAGGTTTGGTTCTAGACCAAACCTAAACCGGCGGTTCAAACCGGTGGTTAACTGCCGGTTAAACCGGTGGTTTAACCGCCGGTTTGAGCATTTTTTTTATTTTTTTTAATTTTTTTTTGCCAAACCGGCGGTTTGGCAAAAAAAGAGATGTTGGCTTTGCCAACGTCTCTTTGGCTTACAACGGCTATTAGCCGGTGGGCCCCACTTTCTAACGGCTATTAGAGCCGTTGGATGTTTAAATTTTTTTTTTTGTTTTGTATTATTAGTTTAATTAAAAAAAAAATTAATACCCACAATTCCTATAAATACCATACAATTATTTCATTTAAATCACACCAACATTCTCATCTATCTACTACTACTACTCTCAATCTCCATCTCGTATTCTCTTTCTCGTATTCTCGATCTTTCGAAATGGCAAACCCGGATTGCCCAAGCGACTACGACTTCACTCCGACTCCCGCTTTCTTTCCTAGCACACAAGAAAGCGAGACTCAACCGCCGGATTCGGAAATGCCACAAGTTCCACAAGTTCCACAAGGTGAAGGGCCATTCCGACAAGCCCCTCCACCGAAAATGCTCACCTCCGACATATTCACCAAACATTACAAGAAGGGTCCGGTGATGGACGATCATTGCCAAGTTACGTGCAATTATTGTCCGAAGGTGTACAAGTGGAAGGCGAAGGGCGGATACGGGACTTTGCAAACCCACATGCAAAAGACTCATCCGGAGAAGCTCGGAATATCATGGGGACAAACTCAATTGTCCCACGGGTTTGCATCCTCTTCCTCTCAATCTTCTTTATTTAATTATAATCATGTTGATGAATCTTTAGGATTAGCCAACTTAATTGCATCCGAAGCTTTTCCATTTTCTTATGCGGAATCTATTAATGTAAGAGAATATAACACTACTTATCTTCAACCGGCTTATAAACCAACTTCTCGTAAACAAGTTTCGAAATTAGTTTCTCATTCTTATGAACAAAAAAAACAAAAAATTCTTACGGTTTTACAATCTTTTTCGCATCAAGTTTCAATTTGTAGTGATATTTGGAGTACTTTAACACAAAAACATTTTTACATGGGCATCACTTTACATTTTATTGATAATGATATGTACTTGTATAAATTTGTTATTGCATATCGACATTTTAATGAAAGACATAGTGCCGCCAACATTACTAATTTAATAAAAACGGTTTTACAAGAATTTAATTTACAAAATCGTGTTTTTTCATACTCATTTGATAATGCTTCCGCTAACACCCGCGCCGTTAACCATTTAGTGGGAAATGCGGGTCAACTTATAAAAACTTCTTTTACTCACCAAATATGTGCATGTCATATTTTAAATTTAAGTGTTCAAGATGGCCTAAAAGTTTTACATGAAATGTTAGAACCTATAACCGATGTAATTGAACATATTTGACATTCAACCGAATTAAGAAGAAAATGGAGATCAACTTGTATTGAAATTTTTTTTCCTCCGATTGCTTTTTCGAAAGATATTGGAACTCGGTGGAACTCAACCTATAAACTACTTACTCAAGCTATTCGTTATAAAAATGTTTTACAAGAATTTTCTTCAAAATTTATTTCTTGGTCTATTTTAGATGATGAAAGTATTTGGCAAACTAGTTTTGATATTTGTAGTGTTTTTAAAAGTTTTTAGTGATGCTACTAATACGTTAGGTTATGTTTACATTCCTACTTCTTGTTGTTTTTCAGAAATAGCCGTAAATGTTGCCGAGGCTTTACAAACCGGTTTAGGTTTAGAATCACTTAAATATGCTACGGCCGAAATGAAAACAAAATGGCTAAAATATTATGATGACGTTCCCGTAGTTTATCTTATTGCCGCCGTTTTCGATCCTAGATTTAAAATTGATGGTGTTACGAAATTTTTAAATGCTTATTATGAATGTTTAGGTTTATCTACTATTAAGAACGTTAATAATATTATTAGTAATGTTCGTGTTGAAATTGCTAAATTACTTACTTTATTTGAAACTAGTGCTAGTGCTAGTGCTTCTACACAAACAACATTACCCTCTTCTTCTTCTCCTTCTATTCTTTCTAAAGCTAGACAAATTTTATCTAAAAGAACTAAAACACCTAGACATTCATCCGCAAGTGCGGAATTTGAAGATTTTCTAACTACTCCTTTTAGTTTTGATGGTGATATTGATAGTTTTGAAGTTGTACAATATTGGAAGAAGATGGCCCCAAAATATCCAACATTAGCCAAGATTGTGCAACAAATTATGGCCGTTCCCGCATCAACGGTGGCCGTGGAGCAAGCTTTTAGTCAAGGAGGAAACATGCTAAGCTACAAGAGGAGTCAATTGAAGCCCGATAAATTGGAGGCTCAAGTTTGTGTTCAAGATTGGATAAGGGCGGAGAGGAGGCTACAACGGAATGCACCCGCGTATGATAGATCATCGGATTCCAACTCCGATGATCCGGCCACTACTTCCGAGTCCGAGGCGCAAAGGTAAGGGGGTTACGAAAACAACTCGGAAGTCCGAAAAAAGGTAAGTAAAGGTAAGAGAACTACGTGGGCTTTGATTACTCTTAAACCCCAAGAGGATACGTAGGCAACCGGGAAACCGGTTCAAGCCCTTTCCTTTTATTTTTTTTTTATTTATTTAGTTATATTCAAAATTTCAAATACTAATGTAAATATGTAATAAAAAAAATTGAATGTATAAAAAATTTAGCTTGCTTTATTTTATTGTAGAATTGTAGTTAGTAATTTTTTTTACTATGTAATAATTATATTCAATGTATAAAAAGGTTTGCTTTGTTGTAAAACTTGTATGTTAGTTAGTCATTTTATTTTAGTTGCTTCTTTCTTTTATTATTGTTAGTAATTTCTTTTACTATGTAATTATTTTATTCAAAAGCTAATGTAATGAAAAAAAATTCAATGTATAAAAAATTGGGATAATTTGACATACTAGGCCTTTTTGAGTTTTTGTTTAAGAAAGTGTACCCCAAATTTTTTACCACTTTTATTTAATAGTAGGTAAAAATTATTAACTCTTCTATTTAGAAAGAAAGGAATAAATTATATAAGTATAAGTAATTAACCTCTATTTTAATAAAAAAAGAAAAGAAAAAGACATTACAATTACAAATCAATCTAAAATTTGTTTACGTACATTTTCTTTTGACTTTTTTTTTCTTTTGTTGTATTTTTTTTTTAATAATTTTATTTTATAGTATGAATTTATACCATAATTACATACTAGAAGTACATGGTATATACTAGAACTTTTTCATACCAGAATTTCTTATACCAGAATTTTTTATTACCATAACTTTTTCATACCAGAATTTTTTTTCATACCAGAATTTTTTTCATACCAGAATTTCTTATACCAGAATTTTTTTATACCATAACTTTTTCATACCATAATTTTTTTCCATACCATAATTTTTTTTCATACCAAAATATGTTCATATCAAAATTTGTTCATACCATAATTTCTCACATGCTCTATATACCAGAAATTATTATGTCATACCAGAATTTCTCACCAAAATATGTTCATACCAAAATTTGTTCATACCATAATTTCTCACATGCTCTATATACCAGAAATTATTATGTCATACCAGAATTTCTCACATTCTCTATATACCAGAAACTATATACCATAAATTATTATACCAGACGTTATGATACAAATCTCCAGTATTCTACAGGTGATGTAGCTCAGACTTATCACAACTTAGGAAAATCAAACAACAGGGGATCAACTAAGCCATTATTCTACCTTAATTATGAAATGAAACTGATTTACTAGTAATTTTCATTAATTTCACCAAACGAATTGTATTCTACCCTAAGGGACCATTACCGTAGCCTTCATTCTTCTCCGTAGCCTTCATTCTTCTCCGTCTGCAGAGGGATTGCGTTCTTCGGCTTAAACCCTACCATACCATTATACTGTAAATCGGGAATCGACTCAAGCCTCTCTTTCTGAAATCAAGTAGCGTTGATTTTCCTTGCCTCCGAGTTGTCGAGGTTGACCAATCTGCCTTATGGCTTCTGGTATGAGACATATACACATTTGGTATGAGACTCTTACCCATCTAATGTACGTTGGCTTGTTACACCTCGATAGATCGATGAACCACGAGAAAACCCACTGCAATTCAATTCAATTCAAATTCAATATTCAAACCCACGAGAAAACCCATCTAATGTACCTTGGTATGAGACCCTTACCTCTTTCTGCAATTCAATTCAAAATTCGATTAGAATAATCCACCAGTGAAGTTATATAAGATAATAACTTCAAATAGTCACCTACAACATTATCCAACCTTCTTCCCCTCTGATGCATTTTCCGCTAGCCTAACACAAGGAATGCACTGCAAATTGACATTAAAGGGCTTTGTAAGTCATCATAGACATAAATTTTGCAGCAAGTCATCACACAAACTAAATACAACTAGTTATGTTTATGAACGACATGCACACATTGGGGGTACCCTTCTACAATAGCTCTTCAAGCACACAATCCACTATAACAATTTGAATTTACCAAGCATATCCAATAAGACATGGATCATAGACAGATGAAGAAAACCGAAGAAACTAAAACAAAAACAAAGCGGTATAAACAGGAAAGTTCACCTTAGATGTTGCTGGGGTACATAAACACCCCAACCTTGTCACTTTGAAAATCATAGGAAACTAGACAATCAGCAAGATTGCACATATATTTGAATAAAACCCTAGAAAAGCGCGAGAAAAGGAATTACCATAGATCTAGGCGGCAAGTTGGAGGTGAACTTAGCACGAACAACCCCAGTGTTGATCTTCCTTCGATTGCAACATCCTTCCAACCTTCTCCCTGACCTCCGTCGCCGGCGATGAGGATGTGGCGGCCTTAGCAGCAGAGAGTGATATTGGATGTTGTTCTTCAGATGTTGATTGATAGATCGGATGGTGTAATTCCAATGAGCGAAGCTTTGATCCTTAAGCGCTTCCACCGCACCGATGCTCGCCACAACTAAGTACGATGTCGCCTCGTCGGATTTTCAGGGTTCCAACGGTAGATCGAGAAGGTTTTCATCTTCGCCGACTCTAATTTGGAATCAGCTTGAGCGTCGGTTGCATAGGGGCGAAAAGGTCGGATCACCCGAGAGGGGATTCGTGAGATTGCTCGCCGGTATAGGCTCGTCGTCATTGTTGAGAAGCTTTCAGGAGAGAGAAGGGTAGATTGAGAGAGAAAATTGGAGATGGACCACCTTCTGGTATGTGAGGAAGGACTAGCGGCGAAAGAATGGTACGGTGGAGAGCATTAGGGTTTCACGGTAAAAATACAAAAAGGGGTATACTTTCTAAATCTAAAATATAAAAAAGCCTAGTTAGTAAACATAATTTTAAAAAGGCCTACTTACCTAATTGACCCTAAAAAATTTGAGTTTGCTTTCTTTTATTATTGTTAGTAATGTTATTTTAGTTGCTTTCTTTTATTTACTTACTAATTCTATTTAAATGCGATTGTAAAAAAAAAAAATTTCTATGTATAAAATATAAAATTATAAATTAATTTTTAATTAATATATATTATACGTATATTTTTTTAACAAATGAATAACTT
>BSUD01000006.1:96134024-96174649 GCA_033239045.1 Fagopyrum esculentum | reverse complement strand
TTTTTTTTTTTTTAAAAGTCATGTGCCAAACCGCCAAACCGGCGGTTCAGGATCTGCCGGTTTAGGCGGTTCGCAAACCTAAACCGGCGGTTTAGGTTTGCGACCCACCTCTAGGTTGTTGTGGGCTTTTTGGGTTTGTTTACCTCTCCCTCCTGCGTGAGGGTGATCTTTTGTTACCTCATGTGTGAGGTATTGGTTTATTTACTCGGCTATGCTGTTGTACCTTTTGGTTGTACAATTTTATACAGCTTTATGTATTTGTTTTTATATCTGTCGGTGCCATGTTGTAAGGTCCAATGAACTTGTTGTCAAGCTAGGGTCAGGATCCATTGTGAGATCATAGCCCAATGTGACACTCCGAGTCCCGCGGATTTGGGTTGTTATAGAGTTGGTATCAGAGTCTTAGGTTGACAACAATGACACTTGCTACCTACAATGAGGTCTGATAGGTAAAATAAACAGAACCCACATGGGATCTAACGTTTTTAAAGGTTTTGGTTTTAAATGTGGTTTTGGGTTAGATGTACGAGAAGTCGCCAGTCCTGCTATGGATCTATGCAGTATAGATATTTATATATGTATGATGGATTATGTATCTGAATGTGTTAAGTATATATATATCTATACTGATGGCCTATATAGAGCCTTATAAGTTAGGAGTGCATACCCCGCTGATGGCTCGGACTAAAGCTACTGCCGTTGTAGGCAAAGGTAGAGGTAGACCACCCCGTCCTCCGGTAATGGTAGGTGAGGGACCAGTTCCCGCTACTGATCCACCAGTGGTGGAGGAGATACATGAGGAGGTTGTAGAGAGCGTTGTCCCAAAGACGAGGAGTGGTGGATCTGTGAGACATCATTCACATCGAGCCCAGTCTGATGACGCTGAGAGTACCTCCGACGTTTTGAGGAGTACGTTAGGGCTGGTAGACGGGCCCCAGATTTACCAGTGCATGAGGGATCTTCTGAGAGATCACAGGGGGCGACACAGGTACCAGTTGCACCTGTATGTGTTGTTGAGTCAGTTCGAGTTCTAGTGGAGACCAGAGGGCCTCAACCAAATGCCTGGTTGAAGGCATTTCATCATCAGGGAGTGCCACACTTCTCAGGAGAGATTGATTTAGAGACTAAGGTGTGGATTGGGCATGTAGACTCATCTTTGGAGTCTATCAGATGTCCTGAGGATAGACGGATAGAGCTAGTCCAGTCTCTATTCCGTGACCTTGCACACCAGTGGTGGAGGACTGTACGGACCAAAGCCACCATTTATGACCATATGAGGCGTATGATTCGAGAGCAGTTCTGCCCTGCCTCACTGAGGAGGGAGAAGCTGCAGGATTTTGTAGAGGCCGGCTTTGAGGACTACCTATAACTGATGCCATCCGCCGCTTCTAGACCGAGTTAGCTTTGCTGGGTCCAGTTGCACCATCTGAGGAACAACATGTGTATATGTTCTCTCGCCGCCTGAGAGAGAGCACTCGTTCATACATAGAAGGATTCCATTGTGAGTCCCTAGCTGATTACCAGGACCGGACTTCTACTTTTGAGAGGGAGCGAGCCAGTTAGAGGAGAGCTTCTCAGACGGGACGGTGTGAGAAGAGGCAGCGCACTGGGCAAACCAGTGCAATTGGAGGACCATCTGGTTCTAGACGAGACCAGAGGCGTCAGAGCTAACCCTCGTCTGCACAGACTGCAGATAAGGGACGACAGTGTTACAACTGTGGTGACCCCGGCCATCTGAGGCCAACTTGTCCTAGACCAGTTGTGACTTTCTTTACCTGTGGTAGACAGGGACTTCGAGTTGCCTTCTGTAGGCAGGGTGGAGTGGCATCTCAGCAAGGTTCTTCCCCTGCTAGTGTAGTAGGAGGTGGTCAGAGGACACCTCAGCAGCAGACACAGGGACAACAAAGAGTCCCAGACCGTCCATCTACCCAAGGTTCTGCTCTAGGACCGAGTAGAGGCAGAGGTAGAGATGTTGGCACCAGTGATGCTAGAGGAGCCCGAGGGCGAGCTTTTGAGTTGAGGAGTGTAGTGGATCCACCTGCACCGGCTGCTACAAGTACCATTCTGCTTCATGGTTTACCTATTAGAGTCTTATTTGATACTCGTTCTACGCATTCATTTATTTCTGATACATGTGTTGAGCATTTGAGTTTAGATACCATAGAGGGTATACCCTTTACTATAGGGTTACCTGATGGTAGTCGGGTCAAAGGTACCCGTGAGATAAGGAGTTTTTTCCTTTGTTTAGGGACTCGTGTTTTACTTGTTGACTTCTTAATCATGTCGTTGATGGATGAAGAAGTCATTTTAGGTATGGATTGGATGCGTAGACACCATGCGGTTTTGGATGTTGGTAGACGGACTGTTACAGTCTCTACCGAGGTTGGTCAGATCGAGGTCTTCCACGGTTGAGACTTTGGGAAGACAGGTTCTGTTATCAGCGCCGTACGAGCAGCTAGGTTGATTGAACAGGAATGCGATGCTTTCTGGTGCTATTCCATGAAGGATGGAGAGAGTCCAGTTGTGGAGGATATTCCAATGGTCTGTGAGTTTGCAGATATTTTTGCTGAGCCGTCGAGCTTGCCGCCTTAGCGGAGTGTGGACGTTAGTATAGAGCTTGAGCCTGGTACGAGACCCATCTCGAAGGCCCCATACCGTATGACACCTTTGGAGATGTTAGAGCTGAAGAAGCAACTCGTGGAGTTGGCTGAGACGGGCTTCATACGCCCTAGCGTTTCACCATGGGGTGCACCTGTCCTCTTTGTGTGGAAGAAGGACGGATCTTTGAGGTTATGCATTGATTAGAGAGAGTTGAACAAGGTGACCATCAAGAACAGGTATCCATTGCCTCGTATTGATGATCTACTTGATCAGCTTCAGGGAGCTACAATTTTCTCCCAGATTGATTTGCGCTCAGGTTATCACCAGCTGAGGGTGAGAGAGCAGGACGTACACATGGTGACATTTCGTACCCGTTATGGACACTACGATTTTTGTAGTGATGCCATTCGGGCTGACGAATGCCCCAACAGGCTTTATGGAGTTGATGAACAATATATTCATCGACTTCCTTGATCAGTTTGTGGTGGTTTGTATTGACGATATTTTGGTGTACTCTCGTAGCAGAGAGGAGCATGCCGGTCATTTGAGGACGGTTTTGCAGATTCTGAGGGATAGAGTGCTGTATGCCAAGCTCTCTAAGTGCGAGTTTTGGATGTCTGAGTTTACTTTCATTGGGCATATTGTCTCCGCCGACGGGATTATGGTAGATCCGACGAAGATCGAGTCTGTTGCTGCATGGACGACACCGACGAACGTCAAGGAAGTGCGTAGCTTTCTTGGCTTAGCCGGTTACTACAAACGCTTTGTGGAGGGATTTTCTGTGATTGCCCGTCCACTGACGAGTCTTCTGAGGAAGACTAACAGATTTGTATGGACCGACGAGTGTGCTCAGAGTTTTGAGGAGTTGAAGAGGCGTTTTACTTCTGCTCTTGTCTTGGCACAACTAGAGGGTTTAGATGATTTTGTGGTCTACAATGATGCATCCAAGCTAGGCTTCGGATGTGTGTTGATGCAGAGAGGAAGAGTGATTGCTTATGTGTCTCAACAACTTAAGACGTATGAGGAGAACTACCCGACTCATGATCTGGAGTTAGCAGGGGTAGTTCATGCTTTGAAGATGTGGAGACATTACCTGTATGTGCTACATGTCAGATCTTCATAGACCATAAGAGTCTGAAGTATATTTTCACGCAACGGGAGTTGAATAACTGCCAACGTAGATAGATTGAGTTGATCAAGGACTTTGACCTTGAGATTTTGTATCATCCTGGAAAGGCGAATGTGGTAGCTGGCGCCTTGAGCAGGAAGACGCCTCGAGAGAACGCGATTGCCAGGTTGACTGTACAGCCTCAACTTCAGAGGGATCTAGCCTGGCTAGAGTTGGACATCTAGTTTCCTGATGAGGATGCCCAGTTGTATGCATTAGAGGTTTTACCTGGTCTGTTGGATGAGATCCAACAAAAGAAGGGGACCTGCCCGACCTTGATGAGGATTAGAGAGAGGATGTCTCGTGGAGAGGCGCCACAGTTATCCATTGGAGCTGATGGAGTGATGAGGCGACATGATCGCATTTGTGTTCCTGCTGATGCAGAGTTGAGACAAAGGATCTTACATGAGGCTCACTGTACACCTTACTGTGTATATCCAGGAACGAGTAAGATGTACCACGATATGAGACGTTCATATTGGCGGGGAAGGCTGAAGCCCGATGTAGCCAAATTTGTGGATCAATGTGCGACCTATCAGCAGGTCAAGATAGAGCATTGCAGACCTGGAGGTGAGCTCTATCCACTGCCAGTGCCGCAGTGGAAGTGGGAGGACGTCTCCATGGATTTTGTGACTAGTTTGAGACCCAGTAGGAGTTTTGATACCATCTAGATTTTTGTTGATAGACTGACGAAGACGGCACGTTTCATTCCTATCCGAGAGACGTTGCTAGTGAGTAGATTGGCTGAGGAGTACACTAGACAAATAGTGAGACTCCATGGTGTACCGAGGACGATCGTCTCGGATCGAAATGGACAATTTACCTTGAGGTTTTGGCAGCAGATTCAGACTGCTTTGGGGACGAGTCTACACTTCACGACTGCGTTTCAACCCCAGACAGATGGTCAGTCTGAGAGGACCATCCAGACCCTAGAGGATATGCTGCGAGCTTGTGTGTTGCATTGGGGACAGGGATGGTCTGATTACCTCCCACTTGTAGAGTTCTCATACAACAACAACTAGCATGCATCTATTGGGATGATTCTTTATGAGGCATTGTATGGACGTAGGTGTCGTACACCTTTATGATGGGATGAGCCTAGCAGTATTAGTGGGATAGCGCCAGAGCAGATTTAGGATAATATGGTTCGAGTAACGCTGATTAGAGAGAGGATGCTGGCTGCACAAAGTCGCCAGAAGTCATATGGAGACAAGAGGCGTCGGCCTCTAGAGTTCAGGGTAGGAGCTCATGTCTGGTTAAGAGTATCTCCGACGCGTGGCGTCAGACGTTTTGGCATATAGGGGAAGTTGAGTCCCCGATATGTCGGTCCTTTTGAGATACTGGACAGAGTTAGGAGGGCAGCCTACATATTAGCTTTGCCTCCGAGATTAGAGGGTGTTCACCTTGTGTTCCATGTGTCTCAGCTGAGAGAGTACATACTAGATCCGAGGCACATTGTGAGTTATGATGATTTGGTGGTAGAGCCAGACCACACCTTTGCTGAGCACCTTATTGCAGTCCTAAAGCGAGGTGTTAGACGCTTGTGTTCGAAGGACATTCCTATGATGAATATACAGTGGTCGAGACGTGGACCTGAAGAGGCTACATGGGAGACTGAGGATAGTATCCACAGGAACTATCCAGAGTTTTATGCCGAGATAGATACACCTAGGGTCGATGAGTAGATCTTAGTGCTATCTTGGTGAGTATGTGCTTACATGCTTTGATGTGTTTTTTCCATGCTAGTGATGAAGTGCCTTATGATCTTATTAGATCTTGCTATACTAGCATGATGTATGTTATAGTTGGAGATGATTATTCCCTCCATGCTATTTGAGTATGACTTATGTTTGTAGCTGGAGATGGTTCGTTCCTCCATGCTATCTGAGTTGATTAGGATTCAGCTGGAGATGGTTCTTTCCTCCATGCTACTTTGATGGACATAGTTTCAGTGGAGATGTGATTCCTCCATGTCAGAGCCTTAGTCTTTGGAACCTAGGAGTTCTTGTTGAGCCTTAGCCTGATCTTGGCAGCCGAACCTGTGCACCACATGGGCCGCCCCTGCGCCTTGGGTGAGCCGCCCCTGCTGCTCTATGTTGTGCTGCCGCTTTTGTTGACCTTTTGACTCATTCTTTGCGGCATGCTTCCTTTATAAGCCTCCCTTAGCTTCTCAGAGATGGTTTCTTCATCCTCTTCAGCCCATTTCCATCCTTACGTTCTTCTTCTTCTTCTTCATCTTCTCATCTTGATCTTCCTTTGAGTTTGTGAGAAGGTTTTGAGTGTTTGTTGAGGTTTTGAGGCTTAGATGATCAAGAGCTTGCGCTAAGAGTTTTTGTTGTTGTGTAAGAGTGGTGAGGTGTGTAGAGGCTCCTAGTTGCAGCTTAGGGTTTGTTGTGGTAAGCTCTTCTCCTCCATCTTCCTTCTTTCTTCTTCTTTGCTTCTTTCTTCCTCCTCTAACTTAGGATCACAAGTTAGACTTGTGTTGGATCCTTTCTTGGATGGTTTGATGATCATATATGTGTATATATGTTTATGTGTTATTGTGGTGTGTTGAAGAAGTGAAGAGCAACGAGAAAGGGATCGAAGAGAAGTCGGGACCAACTCTCTACACAGTTGGCCGCCCCTGCGCCTGAACCAAGTCGCCCCTGCGCCTGGTGTGAGCCGCCCCTGCGCCTCCTTGGGTCAGCTTGGAGTTCCTTGCTTCTATTGGTGCATACCTTGTTGGTATGTCTTCCTTCCTTCCTTTCCTTTAGCCTTGGCTTAGATATTGGCTAGGCTAGATTGGTTAGGATGAGTTGTATGATAGAGATGTGCCTTAGGCACTCGTGCTAATGTTGAGGTTATGATGTAGGCATATGTGAGCTTATTATGATCTTGAGGTTTAGATTGAGGTTGTAGGTTGGTTCTGGTTATGGAGACGAGTCTTCTAACCGTTGTAGTGTATGATGTTGTGTGCCTTGCTATTGCAGGCGTTGGTTTCTTCCCCAAGGGGAAGCTGTGACGTGGTATTTGATACGAGTGTATGAGGTATGTCCATAGGACTTACTTAGCGTTCAGTTATGAGTTTGTGATGGTTGTGTGTGTTCATATGATTGTGCATTTATAACCTAAGCTGTGACGTGGTATTTATTACGCTAGCAAGACGCTAGATGATGCCCAAATCAATTATGCTACTACCGAGAAGGAATTGCTAGCGGTGATATATGCATTTGAGAAGTTCCGCTCATACCTTGTTGGAGCGAAGGTCATAGTCTATACGGATCATGCTGCGATCCGTTATCTACTTACAAAGAAGGATGCCAAACCAAGGTTGATTCGGTGGATCCTTCTTCTTCAAGAGTTCGATTTAGAAATACGGGACAAGAAGGGATCCGAGAACTCCGTGGCGGATCACCTTAGTAGACTCCCACCATTGGAGCTTGAAAAAGACAGCATCCCGATAGATGACTCATTCCGGGATGAGCAATTGCAAATGGTGGGGGAATACTTGTTCCAAGTGTCTAGAGGAAATGAGCCATGGTATGCCGACATCGTGAACTACTTAGTGTGTGAGAAAGTGCCTCCCGGATTAACATATGCACAAAGGAAGAAGTTCTTCAACGATGTGAGGCACTACTATTGGAGTGAACCACTTCTATTCAAGAGAGGCCCGGATGGGATGTTTAGAGGATGCATACCGGAAGATGAAGTGGAGAGTGTGGTCCAGCATTGTCACTCCTTACCATGTGGAGGCCATGCTAGCTCACACAAGACGTGTGCAAAGGTATTGCAATCCGGTTCTTATTTGCCTAACTTGTTTAGAGATGTGCAAGGTTTTGTAGCGGCGTGTGATGCTTGCTAAAGGACGGGCAACATCTCAAGGAGGAATGAAATGCCCTTGAACAACATTCAAGAAGTGGAGATTTTTGATGTGTGGAATGTGGACTTCATGGGACCATTCCCTTCTTCATGTGGCAACCTCTACATCCTATTGGCGGTGGACTATGTGTCAAGATGGGTGGAGGCAATCGCCTCTCCTACAAATAATGCCAAGGTGGTGGTGCGGTTCTTCAACTGAGTGATTTTCCCTAGGTTTGGAACACCAAGGGTGATCATTAGTGATGGAGGAAAGCACTTCACAAATAGGAATTTTGGGGCGCTTTTGGCTAAGTATGGGGTGACTCACAAGGTGGCAACACCTTACCATCCCCAAACTAGTGGCCAAGTGGAGATCTCCAACCGAGAGATAAAGGCCATCCTCGAGAAGACGGTGTCTAGAACTAGAAAGGATTGGGCTATGAAGCTCAATGACGCATTATGGGCATATAGAACCGCCTTCAAGACACCAATTGGAACCACTCCTTACAAGTTAGTCTATGGCAAGTCTTGCCATCTTCTAGTGGAAATGGAGCATAGAGCTTATTGGGCCATTAAGTGGCTAAATTTTACCTCAAGGAGGCGGGAGAGAAGAGGTTTCTTGATATAAACGCCCTTGAGGAGATCCGGTTGGAAGCCTATGAGAATGCCCGGATCTACAAGGAGAGAACCAAAAGATGGCATGCCAAGAGAATCATCCCCAAGGAGTTGAGTGAAGGAGACCTTGTCCTTCTCTTCAACTCAAGGCTAAGGCTCTTTCCCGGAAAGCTCAAATCAAGATGGACCGGACCATATGTGGTGAAGAAGATCTTTCCCCATGGAGCTATTGAGATAGGAGGGGAGCATTGTGGAAATTTCAAAGTGAATGGGCATCGCTTGAAGAAATATATTCCGGGAGCCCCGGTGGACATGATTGCCCCACTTCACCTTGAATAGACACTCCCGAGTTTGGTCAAGCTAATGACCTTAAAGAAGCGCTTGGTGGGAGGCAACCCATTGGTAACATTTTTTCTTTTTCGTTTTGTTTTCGTTTTTATATTTTTCTATCTTTGTGTGTGTTTTGTCTACTTCGTGTGTATGCTAGAGCATTAGTGGCATTGGAAGCCTTTCTTGGCACATGAATGATGATGAACCCTCACCAATTATGGGTGGAGCGGACACGGAACTTGGACGGCTAGCGGTGCCTAGCACGGGTCCCGAAGCCTTGATGGATGCTTAGAGCTCTCTACCATGGTTGATAGGATCATCCAACATCAATTCACTTGAGAAATCCCAAAATACCATAGCAAAACACTTTTACATTGTGAGAACCTTCTTTCACTCTCTTTACTTCATTTGCACATTGGGGACAATGTGTTTCTATGTATGGGGTGGGGTTTGCATGATCCTTTGCATGATGAGCATCCAAGATAGTTTAAAATTTTCACATGTCTTGCATTGTACATACTTAAATCGAAAATCCCATAAAAATCAGAAAATTTAAAAAAATTTTTGTGCTTTCTAGGCTTGGATATGATCCTAATGATGAATCTTGTCTTGTGGATTGGCTATGGATGGCCTTGTGTGTTGAATTGATAAATGCATATGTGGACTTGAACTACTTCTCTTAAAATCTATGAATGATTTGTGATCATGACGTTTGCCTAGAATGAATTGAGTATTGAAAGTCGAAATTACATGGTAGTTCTTGCATACCATCTAGGAATGAATGAGGCATTTCATCTTTCTCTACTTCTCATCTTGATCATGATTGCTTGAGCACCTCAATTGATATAAAATTGAACTCTTTTAACCCATCCGGGAATAGGAGCATGTTAGTGTGTTGAAGTGTGTGAAAAGCAAGTGTGGGGTAATGTTATTGATGAAAGGAATGTCATGAATGAAATGCTGAAATTATTGTGGAAGTGTAGCCAAAAACATAGGTTTGGGGGCGTTGGTTTAAATGACAAGTAACTCGGTACACTTCACATAATCGGGTGTTGGTGCCTTGCCAAAGTCAAATGAACCAATAGCCCTAACGAGCTTTGGTATGTGTGCCCGGTGTGGATGCACCTCGAAAAATAGAAAAAACCCGAGGATGGCTAATCACCGAGGTTTCGGCTATTGTACACCAATGCCATGGTCTCAAAAATAAGTCAAAGAGAAAGAAAAGAAAACAAGATAGAGAAAAATATACACTTGAGGGAAGTTGATCGAGGACAAGGAGGTGAAGTTAGTTCCATTCCCGGATTAGCATCACATAACCTAGAGAATTCCCCACCCAATCACAACGTTTCTTGGCCTTTTATGTCACAAGACCTTATGACCTACTTGCATGTTTGTAAGACTTAGTAATCTAGATTGGATATACTCTTGATCTTCTTGACCTCTTCATCCTCACATCTCATGCATGCTTTTGAGTTAAGTACAATTGTCTTTCCATGGCCTTTATTCGTTTGATACATAATTGCTTGTCCAATTGCCATTGAACATGATTATGAAGGTGATCCAATAGTAGAAGCACAAACCCAAAAAGATTTTGCCATTTTTCTGCATACGTAAATCATGCTATCTCGTATTCTATAGTTGAGCAATTGCTCGGGGACGAGCAAACCTTAAGTATGGGGTATTTTGATAACACGATTTATGACTTAGTTCTAGGTAATCATTTAGATAGATTTCTCACTTATTCATGCATGGTTTAGCATTAGTTCAAGACGTTTTGCACTCAATTCATGTATTTTGTCGAGATAGACGTCTACACGGACTTGTGCGTGTTTTATAGGTATTTCGGGAAATTTTGGAGCTAAAACGATGCGTTGAGGATCGTTCATCTAGATGACACACCCTCGGACTCATTAGGACACAAATTAAGGGCTAAGGAGGACTCATGGAACCTTGCCAACACTAGCCATGCACCAAATCACAGCTTAATGATCCAAGGCGAAGTTTCTGCACAGAATCACGGTTCTTTGACAAACCACGGCCGTGGAATCAACCGTGGATTTTGCCAGATTCTTGTGACAGATGTGCCACGACTCTCATGGCCAGCTCATGCAAGTTTGTTATAAAAGTGGTCCTTCATGGGCTGTGGGAGGCAGCTGGGAGCAATCTTGGAGCAGCTCATCCATTATCCATTTCCTCTAACAAAAATATTCTCTCAACAAGAAGTTTTTCTAGGAAGGAAAGTGTCAAAAAGGAAGACGAAGAGCTCCATTGAAGAGGAGAAGAAGCACACATACCATTTGCCACTCTTGCTAGTTTTTGTAGTGAAGATTTCCGGATTCTATTTCTAAAGTTGTATGAACCCTTTGAACCTTCTTTTGGAAGGATTGTGAGTTACTCTAATTCTATTTTCAGTTAGTTTTGATTCTAGCTCACTTGTTCATCTCTTTTCTTCATTATCTTGCAAATGAATGCTATGATTTTGTGTTTGCTTGTTTCGATTTCTATTATGAATGTTGTAGGATAAATAGATGTGGTTCTAGGGTAAGGAAAGGATGGTTATGGCTGGGGCTATGATAGGATGAACTCTGATTTACCTTTGGATGACTTGTGTGTTTGAACGTATCCTCTGTTAGGAATCACGGCCAGATCTTGCCAAACCACGGCCGTGGTTTAGGTAGAACAACCCGTGATTTTCCCTGGTTCGGTGGATCTAGTCTTAGATCGTTGAAATGTTGAAATCCTAAGTGTTTGTCAAGTTAAATCTATCCTAGGGTGACCTAGTGTTAGCAACTAAGTGTTAGGAGAGACTTATCCGGTAATCCTAATCCTTAGATTCCAAAGATAACAACCCTTAGGTAGTGGTGAGCCTAATAAGCCGCCATTGGATTAAGTGTGCTGGATGGTAGCCTAAGACTAACCCTTCCGAGACTTACCCGGTGAGGATAGGTTAGATCCTTAGATAACATTCCAGTTTGAGTAGAATTCCGTCCCTTAGGTTCTTAGAGACTTACCCGGTAATGAGACCTAGGGAATGGACTAGTAGATCATGAGACTTACCCGATGATTGATCCCAATTTAGAAACACTTAACCCCAACATAGTTAATCCAAGGAATGAATAAGATAACTTGAGTCCTATGCCATAACCGGAACTTCCAACCCCTAGAATCCGTCTTTTCTTTCTTTGATCTATACCTTGTTTAGATTGTTCATTTGTGTTGATTCATAGTTTAGTTGATTGTTTACTTTGCATGAATTTTGATCTTTGATTGATCACCAAAAACCAACCAAAAACAATTGAGATTTTCATTTCTTTCTTTCTTTCTTTTCTTTCAACCTAGGTCTTTACTAAACTCAATCACAAATCGAGTCAATTTCACCTTAGTCTTTATGTTCTTCCTCGGAATACTATCCCTACTACAAACGTCCCGTACACTGCGGGTTTCGCTAGGTAGTTTAGGATTTAGTTCGAGTTATAAATTTAAAACCCATTTGCGCATCACGATCTTAGCGTAACAGGTGTTACGGAGTTGGTATCACGACTTAGGTTGGCTACAATGACACTTGCTATCTGTAATAAAGGTTGAGTGGATAAATAAACACAACCCACATGGGGTCTGACTTTTCAAAAGGTTTTGGTTTTAAAGCGAGTACAGATGCTTTGGGATAGTATGTACAAAAGCCGTCACCCATTTAAGGATCTCGACAGTATATATATATATATATATATATATATATATATATATATATATATATATATAGATATTTCTTATGTGCTGATGTGTATGCATGTACTATTAAGTATATTATATATATATATATATATATATATATATACTTATGGTCTATATAGAGCCTTATACGTTAGGCGTGCTTACCCCACATATGGCTCGGACTAGAGCTACTGCTGCACGCCGATGTAGAGGCAGACCACCTCTTCCTCCAGGAGGGATAGGACAGGGACCAACTCCCGCTACAGATCCACCAGTGGTGGAGGAGGCTTCGGAGGAGGTTGCTGAGAGTGTAGTTCCAACTACGAGGAGTGGTGGGTCTAGGAGACAACAAGCCCATCTAGGCTAGTCTGATGGCTCAAACCGTGTCTCCATGGGTGGACCTGAGTTCAGAGAGTATCTTAGACACTTTAAGGAGGCCATTAGAGCAGGCAGACGAGCCCCAGATCTACCAGGGCATGAGGGATCATCTGAGAGATCCCATGGAGCTACTTAGGTGCCAGCTGCACCGGCTCATGTTGTTTAGCCAGCTCGAGTTGTGGAGGAGACCAGAGGGCCTCGACCAGATACCTGGTTGAAGGCATTTCATCAACAGGGAGTTCCACACTTCTCAGAGGAGATTGACCTAGAGATTGAGGTGTGGATTGGGCATGTAGACTAAGCTTTAGAGTCTATTCGATGCCCTGAGGACAAACGAGTAGAGCTAGTACAGTCTCTATTCCGTGACATGGCACACTAGTGTTGGAGGACAGTTAGAGCACGAGTTACAAGCTATGAGCAGATGAGGACTATGCTGAGGGAGCAGTTCTACCCTGCCTCACTGAGGAGGGAGAAGCTGCAGGACTTCGTGGAGGCGAGTTTTGAGGACGTGCCCATTACAAACGCTATTCGCCGCTTCTAGACTGAGTTAGCATTGCTCGGTCTAGCTGCACCATCTGAGGACCAGCATGTGTACCTTTTCCCGTCGTTTGAAGGAGAGCATACGCTCATACATGGCGGGATATCACTGTGACTCATTGGCAGACTACCAGGATCGGGCCTCTGCCTATGAGAGAGAGAGAGCTAGTCAGAGGAGGACTTCTCAGACATGATGGTCTGAGAAGAGACAGCGCACAACACCGACTAGTGTAGGAGCATCTGGATACAGGCGAGGTCAGACTCAGGGCCGCTTGAGTGTTCCAGTGTCTGCACAGACTACTGATAGTGGCCGGCAGTTTTACAACTGCGGGGCCTATGGGCATATGAGGGCTGATTGCCCTAGAGCACCAATGACTTGCTTCTTATGTGGGAAGCCAGGACATAGAGCTACGTTTTGCTTTCAGGGCAAGGCGTCATCACAGCAGGGTTCTTCCCCCGCAGGTGCAGCAGCAGATGGGAAGAGACCGCCTCAGCATCAGACACAGGGACATCAGAGAGTCCTAGACACACCTTCTACTCAAGGGTCAGCTCCAGGACCGAGTAGAGGTAGAGGTAGAGAGGCTGGTACCAGTGATGCCCGAGGAGCTCGAGGCAGAGTTTTTGAGCTGAGGAGTCTTGAGGAGCCGCCAACACCAGCTGCTACATGTACCATTCTGTTACATGGTTTACTTGTTAGAGTTTTGTTTGATACGGGTGCTACGCATTCATTTATTTCTGCTGCTTGTGTTGAGCGTTTGAGTTTGTCTACCATAGAGGGAACCCCTTTTAATATAGGGTTACCTGATGGTAGTAGGGTCAGAGGTACCCAGGAGATACGTAGTTGTCCCCTACGCTTAGGGACTCGTGTGTTACTTGCTCACTTCTTAGTCATGCCGTTGATGCATGAAGAAGGCATTTTAGGTATGGATTGGATGCGTAGACACCATGCGGTTTTGGATGTTGGTAGACGGACTGTTACAGTCTCTACCGAGGTTGGTCAGATCGAGGTCTTCCGGGGTTGGGACCTTGGGAAGAAAGGTTCTGTTATCAATGCCGTGCGAGCAACTAGGTTGATTGCACAGGGATGTGATGCCTTCGGGTGCTATACCATGAAGGATGGAGAGAGTCGAACTGTGGAGGATATTCCAGTGGTCTGCGAGTTTGCAGATATGTTTCCTGAGCCGTCAAGCTTGCCGCCTCAACGGAGGGTGGACTTCAGTATAGAGCTTGAGCCTGGTACGAGACCCATCTCGAAGGCCCCATACCGTATGGCACCTGTCGAGATGTTGGAGCCGAAGAAGCAACTCGAGGAGTTGGCTGAGAAGGGCTTCATACGCCCTAGTGTTTCACCATGGGGTTCACCTGTCCTCTTCGTGCGGAAGAAGGATGGATCTTTGAGGTTATGCATTGATTACAAAGAGCTGAACAAGGTGACCATCAAGAACAGGTATCCACTGCCTCATATTGATGATCTACATGATCAGTTGCAAGGAGCGACAGTCTTCTCCCGGATCGACTTGCGTTCAGGATATCACCAGCTGAGGGTGAGAGAGCAGGACGTGCACAGGACGGCATTTCGTACCCGTTATGGACACTACAAGTTTGTAGTGATGCCATTTTGGCCGACAAATGCCCCAACAGTTTTCATGGAGTTGATGAACCACATCTTCATCGACTTCCTGGATCAGTTTGTAGTGGTCTTCATTGATGACATTCTGGTGTACTCTCGTAGCAGAGAGGAGAATGATGGGCATTTGAGGACAGTTTTGCAGATTTTGAGAGATAGAGAGATGTATGCCAAGCTCTCTAAGTGTGAGTTCTAGATGTCTAAGGTTGCTTTCCTTGGACATATTGTCTCCGCCGACGGGATTATGGTAGATCCGGAGAAGATCAAGTCTGTTGCTGCATGGACAACGCCGACGAACGTCAAGGAAGTGCGTAGCTTTCTTGGCCTAGCCGGTTACTGCAGGCGCTTTGTGGAGGGATTTTCTGTGATTGCCCGCCCATTGACGATTCTTTTGAGGAAGACTACCAGATTTGTATGGACTGATCAGTGTGCTAAGAGTTTTGAGGAGTTGAAGAGGCGTTTGACTTTTACTCTTGTCTTGGCACAGCCAGAGGGTTCTAATGACTTTGTGGTCTACAGTGATGCATCCAAGCTGGGCTTGGGATGTGTACTGAAGCCGCGAGGCGGAGTGATTGCATATGCA
Organism: Fagopyrum esculentum; assembly: GCA_033239045.1. Lineage (NCBI taxonomy): Eukaryota > Viridiplantae > Streptophyta > Magnoliopsida > Caryophyllales > Polygonaceae > Fagopyrum > Fagopyrum esculentum. The sequence goes on along the minus strand of BSUD01000006.1, from coordinate 96,159,262 downwards.
TCTCGACAGCTGAAGACGTATGAGGAGAACTACCCGACTCATGATCTAGAGTTGGAAGCGGTAGTTCATGCTTTGAAGATCTGGAGACACTACCTGTATGGTGCTACATGTCAGATCTTCTCAGATCATAAGAGTCTGAAGTACATTTTCACGCAGCGGGAATTGAATAACCTCCAGCATCGGTGGCTTGAGTTGATCAAGGACTTTGACCTTGAGATTTTGTATCATCCTGGCAAGGCGAATGTGGTAGTTGACGCCTTGAGCAGAATGACGCCTCGAGAGAAGGCGATTGCCAGCCTTACTATACAGCCAGGGCCGGTCCTTCAAATTTTTTGTGCCCGGGGCGAGATTTTTTTTGGGTCCCCTAGCGATTTAAAATTAATTTCATACTCAAATTATTAGATATAAAAACATAAAATAACACGTTATAACAAATAATATATATATATATATATATATATATATATATATATATATATATATATATATATATATATATATATATATATATATATATATATATATATATATATATATATATATATATATATAATTGACAAAGAGAAGGGATAGGTGGGAATTGATCCTTGGAGCTCTAGGTCATAAGGCAACCACATTGTTGCTACGCCACTTTGATTTAGTAATAATATATCAAAAATAAATATTTTATTATCAACAAAGCTAGTTTGTGAGTTCTAATATTCCGGTTCATCATATTTTCAATCTTAACTAGTTTAACTCTTATATTTTGAATATATTTTCCAAATAATAATAATTATAGTTTCATTTTATTTTAAATTATATTCAATAATCAATAAAATTTTAACTCTATAGATGTTAAATGATATTTATAAGTCATAAAATAAATATATAATTATATTAAAAAAATATAACTATTTATAAAAATGATAGCACAAATATGATTTTAAGTTCAAATTATATTATAACATATAAAATAATTTTTTCATTAATGAAAATTTGATTATGAACTTATCAACAATGAGATACTTAATGTAACATCTGTAGAAACAATAGTTATAATTTTTATTACATTGAGTATCTTGATAAGTAAAAAAATTATATTAATAAAGAAATTTGTTTTATTGTTAAATTATAATTCGAACTTAAAATCATATTTGTGTTATATATTATAAATAGTCTTTTTTTAACCGAATTATATCTTTATTTTATTGACTTATAAATATCATTTAACATTTATAGAAATAAGAGTTACAATTTTTATTGAATATTTTATATAATTTAAATAACATGAAATTATAATAGTTATTATTCAAAAAACATATACAAAATATAAGAGTTAAACTAGTTAACATTGAAAATATGATGAAGTGGAACATTAGAACTCACAATTCTAGCTTTTTTTTGATAATAATAAATTTAGTTTTGATACCATATCATTAAATCAGAGTGGCGTAGTGGCATTTTGGTTGTCTTATGACCAAAGGTCTAAGGATCAATTCCCACCAATATAATTTTTTTCAATATATATATTAGTTTTTTTTTAAATTTGGGGCTCCAAATTATATGGGGCCCTGGGTTGTGGCCCATGCTGCCCAGCAGCAAGGCCGGCCCTGTGTACAGCCTCAGCTTTAGAGAGATCTAGCTTGGCTAGAGATGGACATCCAGTTTCCTGATGAGGATGCCAAGTTGTTTGCTTTAGAGGTTTGACCTGGTCTGTTGGATGAGATCCAACAGAAGCAGGGGACCTACCCGACCTTTACGAGGATTAGAGAGAGGATGTCTCGTGGAGAGGCACCACAATTCTCTATTGGAGCAGATGGAGTTATGAGGCGCCATGATCACATTTGTGTACCTTCTGATGCAGAGCTGAGACAACGGATTTTACAAGAGGCTCACTGTACACCATACTCAGTACACCCAGGTACGAGTAAGATGTATCATGATGTGATACGCTCATATTGGTGGGGAGGGCTGAAGCCCGACGTAGCCAGATTTGTGGCTCAGTGTGCGACCTGTCATCAGGTCAAGATAGGGCATTTCAAGCCTGGAGGTGAGCTTCATCCATTGTCAGTGCCGTAGTGGAAGTGGGAAGACGTCTATATGGATTTTGTGACCGGGTTGAGGACTAGTAGGAGTTGTGATGCCATTTGGGTGATCGTTGATAGACTGACGAAGACGGCACGTTTCATTCCCATCAAAGAGACGTGGCCAATGAGCATATTAGCTGAGAAATACACTAGACAAATAGTGAGACTCCATGGGGTACCAAGGACGATCGTTTTTGATAGTGATGGATGGTTTACTTCGAGATTCTGGCAGTAGATTCAGACTTGTCTACACTTCACGACTTGTCTACACTTCACGACTGCGTTTCACCCCTAGACAGATGGTCAGTCAGAGAGTACCATCCAGACCTTATAGATATGCTGCGAGCTTGTGTGTTTGATTGGGGACAGGGATGGTCTAATTACCTCCCACCCGTTGAGTCAGCAGTATCACTGGGATAGCGCCAGAGCAGATTCACGATGATATGGCTCGAGTAGCGCTTATCAGAGAGAGGATGTTGGCTGCACAGAGTCGCCAAAAGTCGTATGTAGATAGGAGACGTCGACCTCTAGAGTTCAGGGTAGGAGCTCATGTTTGGTTGAGAGTATCTCCGACACGAGGCGTCAGACGTTTTGGCATAAAGAGGAAACTGAGTCCCCGATATGTCAGTCCTTTCGAGATACTGGATATAGTTGGGAGAGTAGCCTACAGATTAGCTTTGCCTCCGAGGTTAAAGGATGTTCAACCTGTGTTTCATGTGTCTTAAGTGAGAGAGTACATACTAGATCCGAGGCACATCATGAGTTATGATAATTTGGTGGTAGAGCCGGACCACACCTTTGCAGAGCACCCTATTGCCGTCCTAGAGCAAGGTGTGAGACGCCTGCGTTCGAAGGACATTCCTATGATAAGGATACAGTGGTCTAGACGAGGACATGATGAGGCTACCTGGGAGACAGAGGATAGTATCCAGAGGAACTATTCAGAGTTCTACTGAGATAGATGCACCAATAGGATCCACGAGTAGATCTTAGTGCCTACTTGGTGAGTGCATGTTATGCTTTGTGCTTATGTGATATACAGTGTTTTTGTGCTAGCTGTGATATGTGCATATGATATGTTAGATCCTGTTTGCTAGTACGAGATAGGTATAGCTGGAGATGGTTCTTTCCTCCATGCTATGGTGTGTGTGTTAGTATTAGCTGGAAATGGTTCTTTCCTCCACCCTACCTCTGATGGATATAGTGTGAGTGGAGATGGTTTTCCTCCACATAGTAGTGTTATGTGTACGTTTTGGCTGGAGATGGCTTTCCTCCATGCCAGTGTGATGTGGTTTGTGTTTGGCTAGATATGATCTCCCTCTAGGCCTTGTTGAGAGTGGATGATAGTGCTCAGAGCTATACCTCGGCTTATGGGTCCAAGAGGTTTTTGGATTTTGCAAGTTTTGGGACGAAACTTGTTTTTAGGGGAGTGTGATGTAAGACCCTTAGTCTTTGGAGCCTAGGAGTCCTTGTTGAGCCTTAGGCTGATCTTGGCAGCCGCACCTGGGCACCACATGGGCCGCCCCTGTGCACCACATGGGCCGCCCCTGTGGCTAGGTGCCCCTGCGCCTTGGGTGAGCCGCCTCAACGGTTCTGTGTTGGTGCAACCGCTTTTGTTGACCTTTTGACTCGTGCTTTGCGGCTGGCTTCCTTTATAGGCCTCCCTTAGCTTCTCAGAGAGGTTTTCATCATCCTCTTCAGCCCATTTTCATCCTTACGTTCTTCTTCTTCTTCTTCATCTTCCTTTGAGTTTGTGAGAAGGTTTTGAGTGTTTGTTGAGGTTTTGAGGCTTAGTTGATCAAGAGCTTGTGGATGAGAGTTGTTGCTGTTGTGTAAGAGTGGTGAGGTGTGTAGAGGCTCCTTGTTGCAGCTTAGGGTTTGTTGTGGCAAGCTCTTCTCCTCCATCTTCCTTCTTTCTTCTTCTTTGCTTCTTTCTTCCTCTTCTAGCTTAGGATCACAAGTTAGACTTGTATTGGATTCTTTCTTAGATGGTTTGATGATCATATATGTATATATATGTTTATGTGTTGTTGTGGTGTGTTGAAGAAGTGAAGAGCAACGAGAAAGGGGTCGAAGAGAAGTCGGGTGTTCGCTCAAAAGTGTGTGCGTCAAAGTCTTAAATTTGTATCTAGAACTTAAGCAAAAGCGAACCCGTAGTGTACGGATCTGCTGTAGTAAGGCAAGAAATTCCATAGTCGAACTCAGGGATTTGGTTAGAATAAAATCGATTTCAAATATCTGACAAAGTGCAAAAGCTTTTGTGATTAATAAAGAGACAAATGATTCCAAGGATTCAAGTATCCGATTGCGGCTTTCGATTCAAGACACTTCTAAAGATTAAAGGACAGAGTTGATGTTCAAAGGCAGGTATCGTACGACGAAGTTCCAAAACCTATATGTCTAATCCAAAGGTTCTCTCTATAAGGGTTGTTGAGGCTGCAATATAGAAAGATCTAAGGACAAGAATTACACTCAAACTAACCACCCAAAATCCCAGGATATGACTCTCCAAGGTAAAGATAGAAAGCACACTTAAACCTTAATAAAGGATGTTGAGTCTCTCTATTACCCAAGTAATCTTAATCTATTAAATGTAGAATCAATGATGAAGTCTCTTCACATAATTAAATAGAGGTTAAAAAGGTTAAGCAAGGTTGGGATTTAGGCAAGGATTAACTTTGGTTAAAGGATAAATCAATTAAAGATCGTCAGAGAAATAAATTGTGCTGTTCATAGATAAATCGGACGATTTTCTCATGAACATGTCTATTTTCCTATTGTCGCAAAGTTGAATCTCAACTCTCAGGGTGCAAATGGTTAAATGAGTTTAGTCTATCATCAGCTAAGCCTCAATCATCAACTATTCTCCCTAGAATCGCAAGGTTTTTAGCCAACCATTTTCATAATCAAATCAAAATCAAGATTGAATGAATAAAATCAATTAAAACCCGAACTTTGAATAAAAACCAAATAATCTCCGAATCCGTAATCCAAACTCAAAACTTATCGAAGAATCTCAAAACACTCAATAATGTGTTCACAAAGCACAAGAATTGGAAGGGAAACAAAAGATCTCACAACAGTGGTGTAGATTGACTTCTTGACACTTTCCTTCAATCTCTCCAAATCGTGTAAATCTTTCCCGCTGCGAACCCCTGATTTTCGTTCCTAGGGTTCCAATGTATACTTCCTTGCTAATGGGCCGCTTGGCAAAACACGTCTCAAGCCCACAAGTGATGGGCTTTGGGTCGTGATATTTCTTTGGCCAAAAGCTGTAGAAAATCGTGCTGTCAAAACAAAGAAGAAAACCATTCGATTTTCAGGGATAAAAATCGTCCGATTTTTGTGGTGAATGACACGATTTTCTTCAACAGAGAATGCTCGTCTCTTGGCTTGTTTCCTTCCTCGCTTTGGTGACTCTTTCATACACCTCCTTGTCTCTTTGGGACTCCTCTAAGACTCCTTAAGCTTCCTTATTAGCCTTAGATGCTCCTTGCTCCACTTTTGCTTCCAAATCTACCGAATTTACCTATAATTCAACCAAAACTCGTGTAGACCTCTATTTTCGGAATATAAATGAAATAAGCCTAAAAGGTACACAAATTCTCTCCAAATGCAAGGTAAATTGAGGTAAACCTCTACAATATGCATGATTATAATGGTATATAATTCATGTCATCATCGGGATCAACTCTCTACATAGTTGGCCGCCCCTACGCCTGAACCAAGCCGCCCCTACGCTTGGTGTGAGCCGCCCCTGCACCTCCTTGAGTCAGCTTGGAGTTCCTTGCTTCTGTTGGTGCATACCTTGTTGGTATGTCTTCCTTCCTTCCTTTCCTTTGGCCTTGGCTTAGATGTTGGCTAGGCTAGCTTGGTTAGGATGAGTTGTATGATAGAGATGTGCCTTAGGCACTCGTGTTGATGTTGAGGTTATGCTGTAGGCATATGTGAGCTTGTTATGATCTTGAGGTTTAGATTGAGGTTTTAGGTTGGTTCTGGTTATGGAGACGAGTCTCCTAACCCTTATAGTGTATGATGTTGTGTGCCTTGCTATTACAGGCGTTGGTTTCTTCCCCAAGGGGAAGCTGTGACGTGGTATTGGATACGAGTGTATGAGGTAAGTCCATAGGACTTACTTAGCGTTCAGTTATGAGTTTGTGTGATTGTGATGGTTGTGTGTGTTCATATGATTGTACATTTATAACCTAAACCGGACTGGGATGACCATTTATTACTTTAAATGGCCCAAGTGTATTATAACGGGTCGTGACCACTTGCCTCCGCATGCGAGTAGGAGTAGGTGCCCTGAAGATGATCTCACAGGAGGGGACGAGTGATGATCACCTCCATGCAAAACTCCTGTGTTACGTTGGATGGGACAGGGTTCTTGAGGCCCCTCGTGTTGCAAAAGAATTTGAATTAGTAATGGAGTAACGTAATGAAAGATAATAAATGAATGTGTGTGGCATTGCATGTATGAGATGTTGATGTGTGTTTGTGTTATTACCTTCATACTTATTCATTGTTGTAGCTAATGGTGTATACCGTGTTGTAGATGATCTGCAGGTTAGGAAGACTGCAGAGTGAGCCAGATGGTGTAACCAGCCGAGGACTTTTGTACATTAGGATGCGTGGGATATGGAATCTTTTGTATCAAATGTTTATGATTGATGTTTTGTACCTTCTTTGTGTTTGTAAACACTTTTGATGTATCATACACAACTTTTATGTATTTGGTTTTTCATCTACTTGTGCCTTGTTGTAAGATCTAGTGAACTTGTTGTCAGACTAGGGTCAAGATCCATTGTAAGATCCTAGCCCAATGTAGCACTCCAAGTCTTGTGGATTTGGGGTGTTAGACTCCATGCGATGTATATGCTTATGGTTTGGCTAGAGACATATTTCCTCTATGCCTGTGTTATGTTTTGGCTAGAGATGTGCTTCCTCTATGCCTTGTGTTGTGGTATGGCGAGAAATCTGATTCCTCTATGCCTTTGGGTAGCGTTATGGCCCTGTTTTCCGGGGTTAATGATTCCTCCATGTTCATGTTGAGGTTATAGATTTGTTATAGGTTTTGACCTTTTGAGCGGAGATGTGATACCTCCGATAGAGAGAGTGAGTTATACCTTCACTTATGGGTCCGAGAGGCTTTCGGATCTTGCAAGTTTCGGAATGAAACTTGTTTTTAGGGGGGTGAGATGTAAGAGCCTAGTTGTTGAGTTGCTGAGAGAGTGAGTAGAGGGCCAGAGTTTAGCCTGGACCGCTCCTGCGTGAGCCTGAAACCGCCCCTACGGTTTGTCTGGGCCGCCCCTACCGCTCACAGGGTCCGCCTTTGCGGCTCTGTGTGTTGCAGCCGTCTTCTTTGACCCTTTGACCCGTACTTTACCCTTTTACCTCTATATATATCTTCATCCCTTACCTTTGATGAGGATTTACATTCTCAGACTCTCTCTCTCTCCTTACGTACACTTTCATCTCCTCTTCTCCCTTGGATCACTTTGGTTGATCTTTGTTGAGTTTTGTGAGTTTTGGTGAGAGATCTTGCCTAGCCTTGCTTGGCTTTGATGTTGCTGATGTTGTTGTGCCTTGTGGAGCACACTTGAGGTTGTTTGGTGTGGTATTGATCTTCTAGAGAGCTCAGCTTGGTGAGTTCCATGGCTTCTCCTCTTCCTTTCTTCATTTCTTCATCCTTTTCCTTCCTTTGCTTAGTTTAGTATAGTTTCCTTAGGATTGGATCATGTTCAACCATGTTTTGGCTTGTGTTGATGTATATGTATGTATGTGATATGTGTATGTTGCTGCTGTAGTAAAGAAGAGTGGAGAATCGAAGGAAGAAGGGAAGAAAGGAGTTGAGTGGTGTCTTCTGCACACCGGCCGCCCCAATACCTGACTTTATCCGCCATTGCGCCGGCCAGTGGACCGCCCCCTCGCCACCTCCTAGCCGCCCCTGCGGCCACCTGCACCAGCTTGGTGTTTCACTTAGTTATGCAGGTGTGTGTTGTTTCTAGGCCTTCCTTAGGGTGCCTTTGTTCCCTCCTTTCCTAGTATGAGTGCTTAGGATCATGCTAGGTGTGTGAGGTTGAGTTTTGATTAGGTTGTTATCGGTTTATTCCTTGTATGGCTTTCGAGGTTCTTTAGGTTGTGAGTGAGGTTGAGGTTGATCCTTTGGATTCCTTTGGGTCTAGGAATGAGCCTTGTGTTGTTAGGAGATTGATATATCTCTTTATGACATGTTTATAGGTTGTGTTGTCCCTCCAGTGTAGAGGTGATCGTTGTTGAGTGTGATCGATGTTGAGGTAAGTCCGTAGGACTTACTTAGCTACCATCCTTATATTGGGTGTTTGCATGAGTGGTGTGTGCTTTGTATGTTTGCTATGATAGCATGTGATGTCGTATATATCGACCTATGTTTTATTGATTGCCCCATATGTGTGGTTGTGATAACTTTCCCTTTCATCCCGCCGTGGAGTCTGGGAGGTTCTCTTGAGTCAGGCCAGACCGGTTTACAGGAAGGGCGCAATCCACTCCCATAGGGTACACGGATTTGTGACCGATACTAGTACGGCTGGCTAGCAGGCTCAGAGTCGAGGATGTATCGGTACTTGTGTCACATAGTTTCATATATATTATATCTATACGATTTGAGTGAATGACCATTATATTGAGATGATTAAATGGGTAAATGTGTGAAAGCATGCTGATGTGTTTATCTTACCTTGATTGTGATTGTGCTTATGCACTACTCTATATATGCGTATGGATAGCTAATGGTTTATTACCATGTTGTAGATGCCCCACAGGATAGGCATGCTGATGGGTGATCTAGCAAAGTGGCAGGCCGAGGACGTCTCGTACATAGGTTGTTGTGGGCTTTTGGGTTTTTTTACCTCTCCCTCCTGCGTGAGGGTGATCTTTTGTTACCTCTTGTGTGAGGTGTTGGTTTATATACTCGGCTATGTTGTTGTACCTTTTGGCTGTACAGTTTTATACAACTTTATGTATTTGTTTTTATATTTGTCGGTGCCATGCTGTAAGGTTCAGTGAACTTGTTGTAAGGTGTTCGCTTCAAATGGTGTATGCAAGCTTTAAATTTATAACCCAAGATATATGCTTAAAACAAGGATGTGAACCCGCAGTGTACGGGTCAATCATAGTAAAAGCAAGAATTCCGGGGTGTCGATCTCAGGGACTTAGGTGAAACAAAACCATTATAGGTAGTTAATATTGCAAATAACCACAAAAGCGATTAAAACAATCAAAAATGATAATAAGGTCAATTAATGGAAATATGCAAATTCTAGAGATTAAAGCATCTAATTGTGGTTCCAACTCAAGATCTCAAGATAAGCGGACAAAGCTGAGATTTTTGCAAAGGGAAGGTGTTACTAAAGTGGAATAGATCACCGGGCAAGTCTCACTACTCACAAATTCCAAACCTAAAGAACCTATTACCGGATAAGTCTCAAAGCACTAAGGAAAGGAACTATAATCTCAAACCAACATACCAACTAAGGGAATAGAATCAACCCTTACCGGGTAAGTCTCAGGCTAACTCACAAAGATGGAATGAAGGCACACTCAAACCCCAATAAAGGATAAACCTTTATTACCTACACTTATGATCATGGGTAAACAAACAAAGGAATTACCGGGTAAGTCTCATCCTAGGCTTGCATTGAACCAGAAAAGGTGTAATAAGAATAGGATTTGGCAAACTCTAACACTTAACTCTCAGTTTCGGATTAGAAAAGGTCATCTCGGTCAGTCAAGTTCCACCCGGCCGAGATGTTCATCGACTGAACGAGATGTTCTATGGTTAAGGATAAAGACTCGAGCTTTCAGGGTCCTACTGGGATTAAGATCATTCTATCATCGTCTTTCCCACAACTTTCAACCAATCACCCTAGAATCGCACAAAGAAATTAGCCACTCATCATCATGAAAGCAATAAACAAATATACGGGAAGAAAGTGAATATTTGAACACAAAACCTTAAGAACAAGGCTTCAATAACTGAATCAAATATCAAACAAATAAGCGTTCCTTGGATAACAAATCCAACAAGACAATCGACAAAAGGGAATCTAAGAAAATCTTACAAATCCCCTTAAAAAGCTATGACAAGCTATCAACCCTTCCTAGGTTGATCTTCAATCTTTCTTCCTTCATTCAACTACTATAATGATAGCGGGATTTTCGGTGATGTGCCGATGCTCAATTGTGGAAAATCAAGCCCTTTTTATAGGAAAACTATCTTGAAAAGATATTATCCTAATAAAAATATATCCATATCTCTAAAATAGATCTCCAAAATATATAATCTTCCTTCCAGAAATCCAGCCCAAAAATATAAGATCTCTCCTTCCAAAAATAAAAGATCTCAGCCAAGAATAAATGATCTCGCCGCGTCAGGATATTCGCCTCGGTCGAGACGCTCCCCTAGATCACCTCGGTCGATGTGACTCTGTGGTCAACCGAGGTGACTCTAAACTGAATGTGAAGTCTCTCAAATCTGGTCCAAAGTAAATCTTCTTTGTTAATTCCTTTCTTTCTGGATTCTTCCTTAAACTCCTGAATGTGGCTCCAATGATTCCTTAGCTCCTTTAGCTCCATTTTGATGTAAAACGTGCCATTTTACCTACGATTACAATGAAACTTGGTGTAGACCTCGATTCCCGTAAAGATAGATGAAACGACAATATAATCACATAATATACATTCAAACATGCAGATTATTGAAGATACAACATCTAAACAAGTCCCAAAATATAGACTATAATACATGATATCAAAATACCCCATACTTGTCCCTTGCTTGTCCCCAAGCAAGTTCCAAATCTTAAGTACAAGATAGAATGTATTATAAGTAAGAAAGATCAATGAAAAGTATTTCAAAATATTTTTGGTGGTGTGCTCCAATCATAGATCACTCTAAGAGAATGCTTCATGGAATTTAAAATCAAAACATGCTCAAAACATTTTATAAATATAAGAAAGTTGTTCATCTTTGCACAAAATCATAGAATGCATAATAAATCATAATTATCGAAATTAATCATGTATAATTCAGTTTCAACCACCAAGTCAATCAACAAGCTCGAGGTCTCTAGGGCTTTCAAAAGAAGGTCAAGAAACGTGTGAGGGTGGGATGTATATAGGGAATGTGGTGTTAGAATCCGGGAAAAGGATCTTTACTTCACTTCCTTTGAACTTCAACATCTTCCACCAATAAGCTTTGCTTATTTTACTTTACTTTTTGAGATGCATGGACAGAGGTGCACAATAACTGAAGCCTAGGAAATCAGCAATCATCAATTTCTCGAGATGCCTCAAACCCTAGATGCACATACCATGACCCGTTAGGAATATCGCTCAATCCGACTTTGGCAAGACACGAACACCCGGCTATGTGAATGGTGCCGAGTTACTCATCATCATGATTGACTTCCCCAAACCTATTTGTTTCTTTCTAACTTCCAGCCAACATCTCATCTTTTCTTTCACTTGCTTTTCTTTTGTTTGCTTCCAAAATCCCGGATAGGTAAAGGGAGGCAAATATGTATATGAGGGGCTAAGCATGATCAAGAAGAAGAGAAGAGAATGAATTGCCTTGTTCTTTACAGGAAGAGAATGAGAGAACTCATAATGTGGTGTCAACCTTCAAATTCAACATAATTTGGATAAAAACAAAGTATTGAACATGCCATAAATTTCAAACAAAGCATTTAGCAACTTAAACATATCATAAAACCTTTCAAACATATAAAGATTTCAAAACCAATGTGCAAACAGAATCTTCACTGAGGTCATATCCAGATAAGAAGCACAAAAATCGTTTCGAAAACTGTTTTAGTTAAACCACCTCGGTCGAGATGTTCTAAGTCAACCGAGGTGTTGCACCTCGATTGGTCAGAATCACTCCGGTCGAGGTCATAAAATTTTTTTTCTTAACCAGTTTTTGACGTTTTTCTTAATCAAATAACCTATATGCATGCATGTAGTCTCAGATAAGCACATAGAGCATAAGAAAATCATAAATATCCAAATCAAGTCATACATCAAATGTCAAATACATATCCGCATACCCCATACTTGGGACACATTGTCCCAATGGGTCAAATAAGTCTAAAGAAAGAGGATACTCACCAGACATAAGCTGAGCTGCATAATAAATAAAGAAAGAAATCCTGCAAGCTCTAATCCCAATCCGATGGTGGTGGTAGTGGCACGTACGAGTACTGCGATGGGTCAAAAGGGTAGCCCATGACCTGCTGAAACTGAATCTCAACCATCTTGCGCTGGTAGTGATGGCTCTCCCGTATCTCCATCATCTCTAGGGATAAGGCGGTGTAGGAGTAAATCATGTGATCCGTCAGATCGTCAATCCGGCAGTGAGCGACGGGATCCCTCTGCCTGCGAATTCTACGCCTGGCAGGACGTGCTGGTGCTGCAGCTAGCTCATCCTCTGTCTCCTCGTCGTCTAGATCATCGACTGGTATACTGGGACCAATTGTATATGTCCCTGTATCCATGACAACACCGCCATCATCCTTCTCATCAGCCTCCTCCTCATCCTGCTCCTGGGTTGCTACTACTGCGTCTCTAGCATCCTCAATAAGAGGGATCCATGCAATGGACCAATACTGAGGATCAAACACTGAGAACTGAGATGACCATCTAATACCGTGAGGCGCAGTCTGCTCCAAGGGCATCGCCACATATGGCGTAGTAAGTCCACGAGGAACCAGAATCCTCCTCGTGATCATCTCCTGCAGACCAAGCGGCTTGGCAGATGCCACCATAGTACATGCGCTAAGATCAAGGTCTATCACTGTAGCAAGATGAGTCACTAAGCCGCCACAACATATATCTCCCTTCGCCTTCGCCTTAATTTTGTGAAGATCCTCAGCCAGCATCACTCCGAAGTCGGGAACTCCTCCGGTAACCATACAATATAGACTCAGAAGCTCACCCTGTCTAATCTTCTGGGGCGTCTCAGTACGCGCCAGATGTGTCTCGCTAAAAATACGGTGAGCGAGTCTAAAGGCAAGGTGGAAGATGATCCGCCCCTGGAATCTCCAGGTCTCCACCTATCAGCATGCTCAACTACGTGAGCTATTTGTCCCCAGAACTCTCGAGCCACGGCTCGAGAAGGAAAATCGGAAACCGTGGGGGTTGGGAAGACGAAAATCTCTTGCCACTGATCCATAGAGACAATGTAGTTCCGATTCAGCAACCGGTACTTGATGGCTGCTCTGTAGGCAGGTAGGTCACGGAGCTCACAAACTCCAACGTGGGCTCAAGGTAGGCTGGAGCTCTATTCTCCATAAACTGCTCCAGCCCGACCATAGATATCATCCGCCTCAAGTCATCATCTACGTAGAGGCAATCAAAAGCAGCAACATCTAGGAACCGCGACGCAATCACTGGACGCGTAGCAATGCGGTCATAATCTACCCAGTGACGCTCATGGATCACCGGTATGGAACGTCGAGAAGAAGAAGAAGGAGAAGAAGAGGATCTATCCCTCAGAACAAGATGCCTATCAGATATGAAACTCATTTTCTCTCACTGTCAGATCACCTCGGTTGCCCTGACAATCCTCAAGAACACCTCGGTCGAGATGCAGGTCGATTGGACCGAGGTAATGCGCTGTTCGATTCCAAGTCTCAGAAATCCAGTTATTTTCCCCCAATATCACTACCAATTTTTCCTATGGGTTACTTAAGCCTTTTTCAACAAGAATGATTTGCAACCAAAGCCAATTTCTTCCAAAATCGGTAAAAAACGAGAAGTTAGGGTTTTCGGTTTTGTTACCCCAAATTCGGCCGATTTGGAGCGTTTTTGTTGTTGAATGTCGCTTGCAAACTGATCCTCTACTCTTTCCTTGCAGATTGGGAGCAAGAATCGTCAAAAACGATCGAGAATCGGGGAGCGAGGTGATTCTGCACGCCGCGGTTGAGAAGGTGAGAGAGGGAAGAGAGAGAATTCGAACCCCTTTTATACCCTTTTCTGAAACTGATGTCACCTCGGTCGAGGTGGTCTCGACTGGACCGAGGTGGATCGTCATAAACCCTAGTCGCCTCGGTTGCTCAAGAATCATCTCGGTCGAGGTGCTGTGACAGCAACCGAGATGTCTCTTAGTCAAACTCTGTCTTCTCGATTTCTCGAACTTCTGTCCTTCCAGTGTTGCTCCTGGGTTGTATTCCTTCCTTAGAGATTACCTGTTGTCTGCCTAGGACGCCAAAAATAAAGCAAAGCAAAGCAAACTATCTAAAGTTAGGCTATAAAAGAGAAAAGAAAGCAATACCTTGGGTTGCCTCCCAAGAAGCGCTTGCTTTAAGGTCGCTAGCTGGACCTTACGGTGTCTCTAAACATGCTGGAAGGTGTCCTCACCCCATACTTCACCTTCATCATGGGGTGAGATAAGGAAGTCTATCAAACGTTCCAGCAAGTGCAAGTGCTCATCGGGGAATGAATCGTCTATGGGTGGTTCGTCCTTCTCGCGTGAAGAGGGAGGTAGCCGGCTGAGGTGATCCGCAACAGAATTTTCGGATCCCTTCTTATCGCGGATCTCTAGGTCAAACTCTTGAAGCAAGAGAATCCATCGAAAAAGACGTGGCTTGGCATCCTTCTTAGCAAGCAAGTAACGAATAGCTGCATGGTCGGTGTAAACAATAACTCTCGTGTAACGCCCCGTTTTTGCCGCGTTTTCGATATTTATTTTCCTACTTCTATCGGTATTTTATTAGATTAAATATATTTTTTTTTGAAAGAAATTTTACGACTTAAAAATAGCTTTCCGAGTATATTCATATTTTAGGTTAACTTTTGGAAAGGTTTGGAAAATCTTCCCGATTCGGAAATCCCATTCCGATCGTTTAATCGAGTTAAATAGCTATATTGCCTTTTTACGCCTTTTCTCTTATTTCTTTCCCCTTTATTTAATTTCCTTTTTCTTTCTTTTTTTTTTTTGGCTTCCTTTTGTCTTTCCTCTATCGATGCTGATGATGAGCCCTACACTGCGCTGCTACCCCTCCCGACCCCTTGACCTCCCGACCTCTCGTTTCTGCAGCTCCTGGACAACCACTACACAAGGACCTCTTCCTTCTTGTACCCTATCTCCCTCTTACTCACCCTTCACGCAGCCTTCTCCCATCTACCTTTTTCCCCCTCTCTGTAGCAGCCTTGGAAAGCAATTGAGAAGCTGCACCATGATAACAAGATTTATGACTTAGGATTAGGTAGTCATTTAGATAGATTTCTCATTCATTCGTGCAAGTTTTGGCATTGATTCATGACGTCTTCGCTCAATTCACGCACATTTCTAGAAAAGACGTCTACACTACCTTTTATCGGTTTTGTAGGTAATTCGGGGATCTATTGGACGTTAATCGATACATTTGAGGGCCAAGCCTAATGACGGTACACATCCAAAGCTTTGGAGAAGCATAATTGGAGCAACAAAGGACACAAAAACCACTATTGGTGCAAGCAATGGATCAACTCATGGCTAAACGAGCATAACACCTTTCTGCTGAAGAAAATCGGACCACCAAGCAGATAAATCGGCCGATTTATTGCTCTGGGTCGATTTTTAGGCCTTGACAGCTTAAAGCCACGTGTCCCACGATCTCTTGCCCGTCCTTGCTCTTGGTGGAGAATATAAGTGGTCCCTCAGGTGGTTGCTGAGCATCTCTCCTCTCCCACACTCTCATTCACAGCTCATCAATTTTGGTAGGAAGATTGGAGGGGAAGAAAAGATCTAAAAGATTGAAGGAAGAAGAAGAACACCATTCTAAGAGTCTAGAGGGATTTTGAGTGATTTTGTAGTCTTGGATTGAAGAACTAATTGCAAGGATTGTTAAGAACGTTTTGAATCTTCATTTTAGAGTTTGTAAGTCTTGCTACAACTTGGATTTGGCTGAGATTTATTGATTTTGCTTACTCATCTTTCATTATCCATCTATGAACACCATGTATGTTTGTTTGATGATTTTGGATCTTGATATGCATATTATTGGCTAGTTTATTGTGATTCTAGAGTGATGGATTGATGGTTATGGCTTGGGTGATGATAGGACGGACTTATATGTTAGTTTAGGATGATTTGTATGCACGAAACCCATTCCAGAGACAAAAATCGACCTGTTCTTCATCTAGATCGTCCGATTTTTCTATGATCCACCCGATTTTCTTCTCTGTTGTTCTTTAATTGATGAATCTGCATGCTAGAGTCTTTGGTTGTTTAAATCCTAGTGTTTGTCAAGCCTAATTTAGCTTAGAATCACCTAATGCTACCAATCTAAGTGAGGGAAGAGATCTACCCGATGATTCCCGACCTTAGATACCTAAGATGATGAATGCTAGGTAGTAGTGAGCCTCATAAGCCGCTATTGGATCGAATGCGCTAGGATTATTACTTGAGATTTCCCTATTCCGAGACTTACCCGGTAAGGAGAGGGTTACCCTTAAGTAGCATCTAGTTTGTGCGGAATTCCTTACTCTAACCCCTTGAGACCTACCCGGTAATAGGAGTTTGATGCGGGATTAGTGAAGTGAGAGACTTACCCGGTAATCGCTTCCATTAGTGAACATTCTTTCCCAAACACCGCAGCTTGTCCTTAGAATCCTTAGAACCTTGAGTCCAATGCCATAACCGGAAATCTTGACCTCTAGAATCCATTTTTCTCTCTTGATCATATACTTGTGCTTTGTGTTACTTGTTCTTTTGTTAGCTTGAGTTGTTAGTTGTTTTATTATCTTGCTTGTCTTGTGATCTTTGTTTGATCACCATAAAAACCAACAAAAACATTGAGTTTTCCATTTTCTTTGTTTCTCATCTTATCTTAGTCTAGATTCACACTGTCTTTGATCATTGCTTGACTCGATTTCACCTTAGTCTTTGTGTCGACCTCGGAATACTTACCTTTCTACGAACGTCCCGTACACTGCGGGTTCGCTAGGTAGTTTAGGATTAGGTTCGAGTTTATAAATGTAAAGCTTTTTGTGCTATTTCCTAGCGTAACAAGTTTTTGGCGCCGTTGCCGGGGACTAGGTCTAGATTGAGTCATTTCGTGATTGTTTATAGTGTAGATCTTTCTTGTTGCTTTTGATCTCTCTTTGGTGTGTGTCTTTGCTTTTCAGGACATCGTCTATCTCTTTAGGTGTATGCGAAGATCTCGTGGCAAGGATTTAGCTCCATTCGATCCCGAACCGGAGAAAACCCTTCGATCTAGATCCAAGAACATCCGAAAAGAGAAAGAGATGGCCGGAAGAAACCTCCAAGCTGAGTTGGATGAAGCCTTAGAGCAAATAAGGCTAAGAGATGAGCTCTTGGAGGAAGAAAGGAGGCTTGCCAATGAGAGGCAAGAGGAAACTAGGAGGGAGATTGAGGAGATTAGGCAAGCCCTTGTTCAAGGAGAGCTTAATCGCCGACAACCTCCACCTCCTCCACCACCGGTGGAGCAACCGCAGCCGGCGGCTAATGTTAGGGTTGTGCCCATTGCCGTTGAAGAGCCACAAACCCTAGGGAGACGTATGGATCCGGCACAAAGAGCACACCGTCCGGGTGTGAACTTAGGAGATCCCGCAGCCCACAACTACGAGCTCCGCCCTCAAGTTCTACAAATGATCCGGCATAATCAATTTGGAGGGATGGAAGGAGAGTCTCCTCATCAACACTTGATGAACTATGAGATTTTGATGGAGACTCTTAGACCGCCAAGATTGGAGAGCAACAACCATAAGCTAAGGGCTTTCTCCTTCTCTCTTAAGGACAAGGCCTTGGCTTGGTATCAATCTATTCCACAAGGGCGAGTTGGTACTTGGGAGGAGATGACAACCGAGTTTTTGACTAAGTTCTTCCCCCCTTCCAAGACTACCGAGTTAAGAGGGAAGATCAATGCCTTCGTGATGAAGGATAGAGAGAGTTTGTTCAAGTCTTGGGAGAGATTCAAGGACCTTCTCCTAGATTGTCCACACCATGGCATACCGAAAATTGAGCTATTGGAGATCTACTTCAAGGGACTTGATGAAGATAGCCAATTCAAGCTTCAATCCCTTTCCGGTGGGACATTTATGGAGAAGCATGTAGATGATGCTTGGGAGTTTGTGGAGAAGCAAGCTCTAGTAATTGAGAAGTACTCCCATAGGAAGAGTGAGGGGAGAAAGGCGGGAGCATATGAGGTGAGTGAGGTCACCATGAGCAACTTCAAGCTTGACGCCATCAACAATGAATTGAAGTCCTTGAGGGAGTTGTGTGCTACAACCTTGAAGAACCAAGCAAACCCTCAAGTGCTTCCACAAGCTAACTTGTCTTCCAAGGAGGAGGATGTGAATTACATGGGAAGGGGCAACTACAACAACTACCAAGGCCCAAGGAACTTCAACAACAACCGGCAATTCAACAATTACCGGCCCAACCACAACCATCCGGGGTTCTCCTACTCTAACCCGGATGGAGCCTTGAACCCTCCCGCTTCTACAAGCACAACTCCACCACCAAGAGCTTCACAAGAACCTCCACCCGGATTCACTCAACCTCCAAAGGATAGAACCGAAATGATGTTTGAGCAATTGCTTGGAAGGTTGAGTGGTCTTGAGAGCACGGTGACTTCTATCTCAAAGGCTCAAAAGGTTTTGGAAGCACAAGTGTTCCAAAAGGCGGGTGAAGCACATAGAGATCCGGGAAAGCTTCCCGGAAGAACCGAAGAAAACCCAAGAGGCCAAGTGTTGGCAATTACAACAAGAAGTGGGTTAAGCATGAAGGATCCTTTGCCCAAGGAGAATGCTAAAGGGAAACAAGTGGTGATAGAGGAAGAGACTTTGCAAGGAGATGGAGGCAAGAGCAAGGATGTAGAGCCAACCTATGTGGCACCGCCTCCATACAAACCACCACTACCGTTCCCTCAATCACGAGCAAGAGCTCGCTTGGACAATCATTTTGGTAAGTTCCTTGAACTAATGTCTAAATTGCATATTAACATTCCGTTCATGGATGCTATTCTAGGGATGTCGGCATATGGCAAGTTCTTGAAGGAAATACTCTCCAACAAAAGGAAGTTGGAGGAGTATGGTGAGATAAGGATGACTAAGAGATCATCGGAGTTGATTCAAACAATGAAGGAGGAGATGCCTCCTAAGCTAAGGGATCCGGGATCCTTTTGTGTGCCAATCGGAGTAGGAGAAGTGAAGTATGACGCCCTATGTGATCTTGGGGCAAGTGTAAGCATCATCCCGCTTGCACTTTGCAACAAGGTTGGGCTAGGAGAGCCGAAGCCGGTCAAGATGACCCTTTACATGGCGGACCGCTCGATCACTCACCCGGTTGGGATCTTGGAAGACATTCCGGTGCAATTAGGGAAGTTCTATGTGCCCATAGACTTCGTTGTCTTGGATATTCCGGCGGACTATCCGGTTCCTATCATCTTGGGGAGGCCTTTCCTAGCTACTTCCGGATGTCTAGTAGATTGCAAGAATGGGACTCTCTCCTTCAACATTGGAGAAGAGAACATTAAGTTCAAGCTATCAACAATGATGAAAGGGCCAACCCTTGATGAAGATGTGTTCAACATAGTTGAAGAAGAGGAGTCTAGAGAGGTTGTGAGCTCAATCTTGCTCAAGGATCCACTTGAGAGAGTTCTTAGCTCAAGTTTGATGGAAGAAGGAATTGAGGAGAGTAGCAATGAAGTAATCAAGGCCTTGAATGCATTGGACGAGCTACCAAGTGTTGGGTTTGAAGTGCTAGAAGAAGAGGAAAACTGCCAGAAAAATCGGACTGAAGGGCAAAAATCGGCCGATTTTTGTACTTATGCTGAAATTTCAGCCAGTTTTGCCAAAACAGAAACTCAGATCGACCCCCCTTCAGAAAAATCGACCGATTTTTCTTCCTGGGTCGATTTTTCTGAGTCTTTTCAGCATCAACCACTTGAGTGTGAGCAATCATCAAGGGACTTCAAGGAGGCTTCCATGGCTTTGCAATCATCTCAACCTACATTGTATGGATCGTCTCCAACCGAAAAAGGTCCTCCTCAACTTGATCTTAAACCTCTTCCTTCTCATTTAAAGTATGCTTTCCTTGGTTCAAATTCAACTTATCCGGTGATTGTGAATGCATCTTTGAATGATGATGAGCTTAATAGATTGTTGAATGAATTGAAACTGCATAGAAAGGCAATAGGATACACCATTGATGATCTTGTTGGCATCAAACCCTCTTTGTGCATGCATAGGATAATGATGGAAGATAATCATAAGCCCTCTATTGAACATCAAAGAAGACTAAATCCTATAATGAAAGAGGTAGTTAAGAAGGAGATCATAAAGTTGCTAGATGCGGGAATTATCTACCCTATCTCGGATAGTAAGTGGGTTAGTCCCATTCATGTAGTACCTAAGAAGGGTGGGATGACCGTAGTGACTAATGAGAACAATGAACTAATCCCCACTAGAACGGTTACGGGATGGAGGATGTGTATTGATTATAGAAAGCTTAACATGGCCTCTAGGAAAGATCACTTCCCTCTCCCCTTCATTGACCAAATGCTAGAGAGGTTAGCTCAACACTCCCATTTTTGCTACCTAGATGGCTATAGTGGATTCTTCCAAATCCCTATCCACCCCGATGACCAAGAGAAAACAACCTTTACATGTCCCTGGGGTACTTTTGCATATAGGAGGATGCCATTTGGGTTGTGTAATGCACCCGCCACCTTCCAAAGGTGTATGATGGCTATCTTTTCGGAATACATAGAAAATATCATGGAAGTGTTTATGGATGATTTCTCTGTTTATGGTTCTTCTTTCGATGATTGCTTGGCTAACTTGTCCTTAGTATTGCAAAGATGTGAGGAGACAAATCTTGTCTTAAATTGGGAAAAATGCCACTTCATGGTAAGTGAAGGTATTATGTTGGGACACTTGGTGTCTAACCGTGGCATTGAGGTTGATAGGGCCAAGATTGAAACGATAGAGAAGTTGCCACCACCTACCTCGGTGAAAGGGGTAAGGAGTTTCTTAGGGCATGCCGGTTTTTACCGGAGGTTCATTCAAGATTTCTCTAAAATTTCTAAGCCTCTCACTAACCTACTAATGAAGGATGTTGATTTTGTCTTCTCCAAAGATTGTCTTGAGGCTTTTTGTAGGTTGAAGAACGCTTTGATCTCCGCACCCATCATGCAACCTCCGGATTGGAGTTTACCGTTTGAGATCATGTGTGATGCAAGCGATGTAGCCGTTGGGGCTGTTTTGGGGCAAAGGAAAGATGGGCGCACTCATGCCATTTATTATGCTAGCAAGACGCTAGATGATGCCCAACTTAACTATGCCACAACCGAGAAAGAGTTGCTAGCGGTAGTGTATGCCTTTGAGAAGTTCCGGTCATATCTTGTTGGAGCAAAGGTCATAGTCTATACGGATCATGCTGCGATCCGTTATCTCCTTACAAAGAAGGATGCCAAACCTAGGTTGATTCGGTGGATCCTTCTTCTTCAAGAGTTTGATTTGGAAATCCGGGACAAGAAGGGATCCGAGAACTCCGTGGCGGATCACCTTAGTAGACTACCTCCCTTAGAGATTGAGAGAGATGACATCCCGATTGATGACTCATTCCGGGATGAGCAATTGCAAATGGTGGAGGAGTGCTTGTTCCAAGTGTCTAGAGGAAGTGAGCCGTGGTATGCCGACATAGTGAACTACTTGGTGTGTGAGGAAGTGCCTCCCGGTTTGACATATGCCCAAAGGAAGAAATTCTTCAAAGATGTGAGGCATTACTATTGGAGCGAGCCACTTTTGTTCAAAAGAGGGCCGGATGGAATGTTTAGAAGATGCATACCGGAGGATGAGGTGGAGAGTGTGATCCGCCATTGTCATTCCTTGCCATGTGGAGGGCATGCTAGTGCACACAAGACATGTGCAAAGGTGTTGCAATCGGGCTTCTTTTGGCCTAGCTTGTTCAAGGATGTGCAAGGCTTTGTGGTAGCTTGTGATGCTTGCCAAAGGACGGGCAACATCTCAAGGAGGAATGAGATGCCCTTGAACAACATACAAGAAGTGGAGATATTTGATGTATGGGGTGTGGACTTCATGGGGCCATTCCCTTCTTCATGTGGCAACCTCTACATCCTATTGGCGGTTGACTATGTTTCAAGATGGGTGGAGGCAATCGCCTCTCCCACAAATGACGGCAAGGTGGTGGTGCGGTTCTTCAACCGAGTGATCTTTCCTAGGTTTGGAACACCAAGGGTGATCATAAGTGATGGAGGGAAGCACTTCACAAATAGGAATTTTGGAGCACTTTTGGCTAAGTATGGGGTGACTCATAAGGTGGCAACACCTTACCATCCCCAAACTAGTGGCCAAGTGGAGATCTCCAACCGGGAGATCAAGGCCATTCTTGAGAAGACGGTATCAAGGACGAGAAAGGATTGGGCTATGAAGCTCAATGATGCCTTGTGGGCATATAGGACCGCTTTCAAGACACCAATTGGCACCACTCCTTACAAGTTGGTCTATGGCAAGTCTTGCCACCTTCCGGTAGAGATGGAGCATAGAGCATATTGGGCTATAAGGTGGTTAAACTTTGACCTCAAAGAAGCCGGTGAGAAGCGTTTGCTTGATATAAATGCTCTTGAAGAGATCCGGTTGGATGCTTACGAGAATGCTCGGATTTACAAGGAGCGAACCAAGCGATGGCATGACAAGAGGATCATCCCGAAAGAGTTGAGTGAAGGAGACCTTGTCCTTCTCTTCAACTCAAGGCTGCGGCTTTTCCCCGGAAAGCTCAAATCAAGGTGGACCGGGCCATATGTGGTGAAGAAAGTTTTCCCTCATGGAGCGGTGGAGATAGGAGGAGATCATTGTGGTAACTTCAAGGTGAATGGGCATCGATTGAAGAAGTACATCCCGGAAGCCCCGGTGGAAGTGATTGCCCCGCTTCACCTTGATTGAAATGCTCCTGAATTTGGTTAAGCTAATGACCTTAAAGAAGCGCTTAATGGGAGGCAACCCATTGGTACATATTTTTCCCTTTCTTTTTCTTGCTTTTGTTTAATCTCACTCTTGGTGTGTTTTGTTTTTCCTTTGTGTTTTTAGGTGCTAGATCTTGTCGATTGTCATGAGTTATGAGACGTTGGAGGTCATGTGAAGGCCTCTGTAAAGGAAAGTGATGATCTCCAATCAAGTATGGGTGGAGCGGACGTGGAACTTGGACGGCTTGCGGTGCCAAGCGCGGGTTCCGACACCATAATGAACATCAAGAGCTCTCTACCATCCTTGATCGATCATCCACCATCATCATTCAATGTGAACCGAAATACCAAAGCATCACCAATTTTACATTGTGAGGACTCTCTTTCACTTCTTTATTTAGTTTACACATTAGGGACAATGTGTTTCTAAGTATGGGGTGGGGTTTTCATGATCACTTGCATGATTAGCATCTAGGATAGTTTAATTTTGTCACATGTTTCATTATGTCTTGCATTGTACATACATATTTCGAAAAATCCAAAAAAATCAGAAAATTTTAAAATTTTTGTGCTTCTAAGGCTTGGATATGACCCTAATGATGAACCTTGTCTTGTGGATTGGCTATGGATGGCCTTATGTGTTAAATTGATGATAGCATATGTGGACTTGAAGTACTTATCTTGAAACCCATGAATGAATTTGTGATCATGAATGTTTGCCTTGATTGAATTGAGTATTGAAAGTCGAAATTGCATGCTAGTTCTTGCACACCAATTAGGAGTGATTAAGGCAATTCATTTTTCTCTACTTCTCATCTTGATCATGTTGCTTGAGCACCTCAATTGAGATAAATTTGACCTCTTTTGACCCATCCGGGAATAGGAGCATGCTAGTGTGTTGATGTGTGTGAAAAGCAAGTGTGGGGTGAAGTTGTTGATGAAAGAATGGTGTGAATAAGAATGCTGAATTTGTTGTGAAAGTGTAGACAAAAACATAGGATTGGGGACATTAGTTTAAATGACAAGTAACTCGGTACACTTCACATAATCGGGTGTTGGTGCCTTGCCAAAGTCAAATAAACCGATAGTCCTAACGAGCTTTGGTATGTGTGCCCGGTGTGGATGCATCTCGAAAAATAGAAAAAGCCCGAGAATGGCTAATCACCAAGGTTTCGGCTTTTGTACACCAATGCCATTGTCTCAAAAATAAAAGAAAGAAAAGAAAATGAAGAAAAATATACACTTGAGGGAAGTTGATAAGAAAATTTGAAGTTGTGGTTGTTTAGTTCCTTTCCCGGATTAGCATCACATAGCCTAGAAAATTCCCACCTAATCACAACGTTTCTTGGCCTTCTATTTCACAAGTCCTTATGACCTACTTGCATGTGTGTAAGACTAAGTGATTTAGATTGGATATGCTCATGATCATCTTGACTTCTTCATCTTTACATTTCATTGCATGCTATCAAGTTAAGTGCAATTGTCTTTCCATGCTTTCATTTATTTGATACATGATTGCTTGTCCATTGCCATGAAACATGACTATGAAGGTGATCCAAAATTAGAAGCACAAACCCAAAAAGATTTTGCCATTTTTCTGCATACATAAATCATGTCATCTTGTAGTCTATAGTTGGGAATTTGCTCGGGGACGAGCAAACCTTAAGTATGGGGTATTTTTGATAACAAGATTTATGACTTAGGATTAGGTAGTCATTTAGATAGATTTCTCATTCATTCGTGCAAGTTTTGGCATTGATTCATGACGTCTTCGCTCAATTCACGCACATTTCTAGAAAAGACGTCTACACTACCTTTTATCGGTTTTGTAGGTAATTCGGGGATCTATTGGACGTTAATCGATACATTTGAGGGCCAAGCCTAATGACGGTACACATCCAAAGCTTTGGAGAAGCATAATTGGAGCAACAAAGGACACAAAAACCACTATTGGTGCAAGCAATGGATCAACTCATGGCTAAACGAGCATAACACCTTTCTGCTGAAGAAAATCGGACCACCAAGCAGATAAATCGGCCGATTTATTGCTCTGGGTCGATTTTTAGGCCTTGACAGCTTAAAGCCACGTGTCCCACGATCTCTTGCCCGTCCTTGCTCTTGGTGGAGAATATAAGTGGTCCCTCAGGTGGTTGCTGAGCATCTCTCCTCTCCCACACTCTCATTCACAGCTCATCAATTT
>BSUD01000006.1:95959488-96134014 GCA_033239045.1 Fagopyrum esculentum | reverse complement strand
TGTTGGGACACTTGGTGTCTAACCGTGGCATTGAGGTTGATAGGGCCAAGATTGAAACGATAGAGAAGTTGCCACCACCTACCTCGGTGAAAGGGGTAAGGAGTTTCTTAGGGCATGCCGGTTTTTACCGGAGGTTCATTCAAGATTTCTCTAAAATTTCTAAGCCTCTCACTAACCTACTAATGAAGGATGTTGATTTTGTCTTCTCCAAAGATTGTCTTGAGGCTTTTTGTAGGTTGAAGAACGCTTTGATCTCCGCACCCATCATGCAACCTCCGGATTGGAGTTTACCGTTTGAGATCATGTGTGATGCAAGCGATGTAGCCGTTGGGGCTGTTTTGGGGCAAAGGAAAGATGGGCGCACTCATGCCATTTATTATGCTAGCAAGACGCTAGATGATGCCCAACTTAACTATGCCACAACCGAGAAAGAGTTGCTAGCGGTAGTGTATGCCTTTGAGAAGTTCCGGTCATATCTTGTTGGAGCAAAGGTCATAGTCTATACGGATCATGCTGCGATCCGTTATCTCCTTACAAAGAAGGATGCCAAACCTAGGTTGATTCGGTGGATCCTTCTTCTTCAAGAGTTTGATTTGGAAATCCGGGACAAGAAGGGATCCGAGAACTCCGTGGCGGATCACCTTAGTAGACTACCTCCCTTAGAGATTGAGAGAGATGACATCCCGATTGATGACTCATTCCGGGATGAGCAATTGCAAATGGTGGAGGAGTGCTTGTTCCAAGTGTCTAGAGGAAGTGAGCCGTGGTATGCCGACATAGTGAACTACTTGGTGTGTGAGGAAGTGCCTCCCGGTTTGACATATGCCCAAAGGAAGAAATTCTTCAAAGATGTGAGGCATTACTATTGGAGCGAGCCACTTTTGTTCAAAAGAGGGCCGGATGGAATGTTTAGAAGATGCATACCGGAGGATGAGGTGGAGAGTGTGATCCGCCATTGTCATTCCTTGCCATGTGGAGGGCATGCTAGTGCACACAAGACATGTGCAAAGGTGTTGCAATCGGGCTTCTTTTGGCCTAGCTTGTTCAAGGATGTGCAAGGCTTTGTGGTAGCTTGTGATGCTTGCCAAAGGACGGGCAACATCTCAAGGAGGAATGAGATGCCCTTGAACAACATACAAGAAGTGGAGATATTTGATGTATGGGGTGTGGACTTCATGGGGCCATTCCCTTCTTCATGTGGCAACCTCTACATCCTATTGGCGGTTGACTATGTTTCAAGATGGGTGGAGGCAATCGCCTCTCCCACAAATGACGGCAAGGTGGTGGTGCGGTTCTTCAACCGAGTGATCTTTCCTAGGTTTGGAACACCAAGGGTGATCATAAGTGATGGAGGGAAGCACTTCACAAATAGGAATTTTGGAGCACTTTTGGCTAAGTATGGGGTGACTCATAAGGTGGCAACACCTTACCATCCCCAAACAAGTGGCCAAGTGGAGATCTCCAACCGGGAGATCAAGGCCATTCTTGAGAAGACGGTATCAAGGACGAGAAAGGATTGGGCTATGAAGCTCAATGATGCCTTGTGGGCATATAGGACCGCTTTCAAGACACCAATTGGCACCACTCCTTACAAGTTGGTCTATGGCAAGTCTTGCCACCTTCCGGTAGAGATGGAGCATAGAGCATATTGGGCTATAAGGTGGTTAAACTTTGACCTCAAAGAAGCCGGTGAGAAGCGTTTGCTTGATATAAATGCTCTTGAAGAGATCCGGTTGGATGCTTACGAGAATGCTCGGATTTACAAGGAGCGAACCAAGCGATGGCATGACAAGAGGATCATCCCGAAAGAGTTGAGTGAAGGAGACCTTGTCCTTCTCTTCAACTCAAGGCTGCGGCTTTTCCCCGGAAAGCTCAAATCAAGATGGACCGGGCCATATGTGGTGAAGAAGATCTTTCCTCATGGAGCGGTAGAGATAGGAGGAGATCATTGTGGTGACTTCAAAGTGAATGGGCATAGATTGAAGAAGTACATCCCGGAAGCCCCGGTGGAAGTGATTGCCCCGCTTCACCTTGATTGAAATGCTCCTGAATTTGGTTAAGCTAATGACCTTAAAGAAGCGCTTAATGGGAGGCAACCCATTGGTACATATTTTTCCCTTTCTTTTTCTTGCTTTTGTTTAATCTCACTCTTGGTGTGTTTTGTTTTTCCTTTGTGTTTTTAGGTGCTAGATCTTGTCGATTGTCATGAATTATGAGACGTTGGAGGTCAAGTGAAAGCCTCATGGACCAGTTGAAGGTACAAGATCCAAGCACATGGACGAGGAGAAAAGCACCCAGAAAAATCGGCCTGTTCATCAACAAAATCGGCCGATTTTCCTGGGTTGTTTGACCGATTTTTCCTCTGTATAAAGGAAAGTGATGATCTCCAATCAAGCATGGGTGGAGCGGACGTGGAACTTGGACGGCTTGCGGTGCCAAGCGCGGGTTCCGACACCATAATGAACATCAAGAGCTCTCTACCATCCTTGATCGATCATCCACCATCATCATTCAATGTGAACCGAAATACCAAAGCATCACCAATTTTACATTGTGAGGACTCTCTTTCACTTCTTTATTTAGTTTACACATTAGGGACAATGTGTTTCTAAGTATGGGGTGGGGTTTTCATGATCACTTGCATGATTAGCATCTAGGATAGTTTAATTTTGTCACATGTTTCATTATGTCTTGCATTGTATATACATATTTCGAAAAATCCAAAAAATTCAGAAAATTTTAAAAATTTTAGTGCTTCTAAGGCTTGGATATGACCCTAATGATGAATCTTGTCTTGTGGATTGGCTATGGATGGCCTTATGTGTTAAATTGATGAATGTATATGTGGACTTGAAGTACTTCTCTTGAAACCATGAATGATTTGTGATCATGAATGTTTGCCTTGATTGAATTGAGTATTGAAAGTCGAAATTGCATGCTAGTTCTTGCACATCATTTAGGAATGAATAAGGCAACTCATCTTTCTCTACTTCTCATCTTGATCATGTTGCTTGAGCACCTCAATTGAGATAAATTTGACCTCTTTTGACCCATCCGGGACTAGGAGCATGCTAGTGTGTTGATGTGTGTGAAAAGCAAGTGTGGGGTGAAGTTGTTGATGAAAGAATGATGTGAATGAAATGCTGAAATTGTTGTGAAAGTGTAGACAAAAACATAGGTTTGGGGACATTAGTTTAAATGACAAGTAACTCGGTACACTTCACATAATCGGGTGTTGGTGCCTTGCCAAAGTCAAATAAACCGATAGTCCTAACGAGCTTTGGTATGTGTGCCCGGTGTGGATGCATCTCGAAAAATAGAAAAAGCCCGAGAATGGCTAATCACCAAGGTTTCGGCTTTTGTACACCAATGCCATTGTCTCAAAAATAAAAGAAAGAAAAGAAAATGAAGAAAAATATACACTTGAGGGAAGTTGATAAGAAAATTTGAAGTTGTGGTTGTTTAGTTCCTTTCCCGGATTAGCATCACATAGCCTAGAAAATTCCCGCCTAATCACAACGTTTCTTGGCCTTCTATTTCACAAGTCCTTATGACCTACTTGCATGTGTGTAAGACTAAGTGATTTAGATTGGATATGCTCATGATCATCTTGACTTCTTCATCTTTACACTTCATTGCATGCTATCAAGTTAAGTACAATTGTCTTTTCATGCCTTCACTTGTTTGATACATGATTGCTTGTCCTTTACCATGAAACATGACTATGAAGGTGATCCAAAATTAGAAGCACAAACCCAAAAAGATTTTGCCATTTTTCTGCATACATAAATCATGTCATCTTGTAGTCTATAGTTGGGAATTTGCTCGGGGACGAGCAAACCTTAAGTATGGGGTATTTTTGATAACAAGATTTATGACTTAGGATTAGGTAGTCATTTAGATAGATTTCTCATTCATTCGTGCAAGTTTTGGCATTGATTCATGACGTCTTCGCTCAATTCACGCACATTTCTAGAAAAGACGTCTACACTACCTTTTATCGGTTTTGTAGGTAATTCGGGGATCTATTGGACGTTAATCGATACATTTGAGGGCCAAGCCTAATGACGGTACACATCCAAAGCTTTGGAGAAGCATAATTGGAGCAACAAAGGACACAAAAACCACTATTGGTGCAAGCAATGGATCAACTCATGGCTAAACGAGCATAACACCTTTCTGCTGAAGAAAATCGGACCACCAAGCAGATAAATCGGCCGATTTATTGCTCTGGGTCGATTTTTAGGCCTTGACAGCTTAAAGCCACGTGTCCCACGATCTCTTGCCCGTCCTTGCTCTTGGTGGAGAATATAAGTGGTCCCTCAGGTGGTTGCTGAGCATCTCTCCTCTCCCACACTCTCATTCACAGCTCATCAATTTTGGTAGGAAGATTGGAGGGGAAGAAAAGATCTAAAAGATTGAAGGAAGAAGAAGAACACCATTCTAAGAGTCTAGAGGGATTTTGAGTGATTTTGTAGTCTTGGATTGAAGAACTAATTGCAAGGATTGTTAAGAACGTTTTGAATCTTCATTTTAGAGTTTGTAAGTCTTGCTACAACTTGGATTTGGCTGAGATTTATTGATTTTGCTTACTCATCTTTCATTATCCATCTATGAACACCATGTATGTTTGTTTGATGATTTTGGATCTTGATATGCATATTATTGGCTAGTTTATTGTGATTCTAGAGTGATGGATTGATGGTTATGGCTTGGGTGATGATAGGACGGACTTATATGTTAGTTTAGGATGATTTGTATGCACGAAACCCATTCCAGAGACAAAAATCGACCTGTTCTTCATCTAGATCGTCCGATTTTTCTATGATCCACCCGATTTTCTTCTCTGTTGTTCTTTAATTGATGAATCTGCATGCTAGAGTCTTTGGTTGTTTAAATCCTAGTGTTTGTCAAGCCTAATTTAGCTTAGAATCACCTAATGCTACCAATCTAAGTGAGGGAAGAGATCTACCCGATGATTCCCGACCTTAGATACCTAAGATGATGAATGCTAGGTAGTAGTGAGCCTCATAAGCCGCTATTGGATCGAATGCGCTAGGATTATTACTTGAGATTTCCCTATTCCGAGACTTACCCGGTAAGGAGAGGGTTACCCTTAAGTAGCATCTAGTTTGTGCGGAATTCCTTACTCTAACCCCTTGAGACCTACCCGGTAATAGGAGTTTGATGCGGGATTAGTGAAGTGAGAGACTTACCCGGTAATCGCTTCCATTAGTGAACATTCTTTCCCAAACACCGCAGCTTGTCCTTAGAATCCTTAGAACCTTGAGTCCAATGCCATAACCGGAAATCTTGACCTCTAGAATCCATTTTTCTCTCTTGATCATATACTTGTGCTTTGTGTTACTTGTTCTTTTGTTAGCTTGAGTTGTTAGTTGTTTTATTATCTTGCTTGTCTTGTGATCTTTGTTTGATCACCATAAAAACCAACAAAAACATTGAGTTTTCCATTTTCTTTGTTTCTCATCTTATCTTAGTCTAGATTCACACTGTCTTTGATCATTGCTTGACTCGATTTCACCTTAGTCTTTGTGTCGACCTCGGAATACTTACCTTTCTACGAACGTCCCGTACACTGCGGGTTCGCTAGGTAGTTTAGGATTAGGTTCGAGTTTATAAATGTAAAGCTTTTTGTGCTATTTCCTAGCGTAACACACCACCAATTTGACGATTCTGCACCACCAGGGAGAACGCTGTCGGCCTCGCCTCGCCCTCGCTGCCGGGGAGATGAGCCACCACCTTCTCCTGCCTCTGAATCGAGCCAATACAACACCACCGGGGAACGCATCCTTGTTTTTCTCCCTGCGCTCTGTTCCCTTCTGACGCGAGGAGGTGAGACGCAACCGTCAAATTCCACCGGAGGGCCGCCTGAACCGCCGATGCCGACGCTCTTCCTCCGCCCGCTGAGCTTCCAAGAACCCCTGCTCCCTTTCTGCGCCGCCGGTGCCCCTTTCTTTCTTTCCCTTCTCTGCGAGCTGCTGCGAAAGGTTGAAGAAGGGTTCATTTTACAGTTTTATTATTTTGGCTCCAGAATTTTGGTATATTTACAAATAGTGCCCATGTTTTGTATTTGCAGATTGGACCCACTCTTTTGGAAGTGCATTTAATGCCCCTGCTGATTTGTATAATTATAGTTTTGACCCTATGTTTTAAAATGTGTAGTTTTGCCCTTGTTGAATAAATCATAGATTTGGCATAAAGCTTATTTTGGAAATTGGTTGAGTTTCTTGAGTACCATATTGTGCCGGGAAAGTTGATTAAGGATTTTAACGCATCTTAAATTATATAATCATATATTTTGTCCCGGACAATATTCTTATTGTTTTAAACTTGGATTTTAACTACGTGATTTTAAAGTTGACGTTTGAAAAACGAGTTTTATCTTTGAGTTATATATTATATAGATTTAAAATCAAATTTAGGATATAAGCTAAATTTCCTTAGCTTTGGTTTTAGGCCCGGAAGCGCCCGGTAAAGACCAACGAATCCATTCTCCACATCCGTAGATCGTCCTCCGCCATCGACTTTGTGTGAGTACCTGTTTCTCGATATAGTATTATTTAGTGGTAGAATCATGCTAGGTTGGATCTAGCATAACTTAGGGCAAATGCCAAGTAGTGGCTTGGAACCTTTAGGTGAGTGTTTGAGGTTATTGATGTCCTTTGACATGTGGTGTGTTGAGCTTGAGTTGTTATACAATTGTGAGCCTCGTGGTTGATCTTGTGAGACTCGGGATGATATTTATATGTTGGTTGAGTTGTGGAGTTAGGATGGAAGTATCCTAGCATGTGGTTATAGATGAGATCTTGTGGGTTTTGTTTCTTTTTGAGGGCTATGAGTGTATCCTAAATTATGAGAGGGTACGACCTAATAAGATCATATAGGACTAATAGTTTAAGGACTCCCAGCTTGTGTGAGTGGTTGTTGATTACCGTGCCTTGTCTTGAACAAGCTTTGATTATATTCCTTCGGAGAGTGATATCGGTTTTGGCTAGCTTTGAGACGAGGTAAGTCCTCGGACTTACTTAGCCACTTTTATGCCTTATTTGGATATATATGGTGGTGTGTGTTTACCGCTTTTAAGCATGAAAATGGATAGGATTTACTTGACCTTATTTATTGGCCCATCGTTACTACTACTACTATTATTATTATTATTATCGGGCGGTGACATCACCGCTCAGTTTCCCGAGGGAGACTGCGGGGATCTCTGCGACCAGGCCATACACGGTATACGGGCGGGCTTCTTCATCACTCCCTCAGGGTATACGGGTTGGGCGCCGCCACACTCCTGTTGGTTACACGGGGACAGAAGCGAGAGTTATAAGACTCTCGTGTCACACTTGAACAAATGAATTAGATATAGAATAACCTAAAAAGATAATAAGTAACGGATTTGTATGTTTATGAGCTTGTTGTGTGTTTGTGTTTCTATGTGTGTTTGTTCCATATTATTCTTATAATGCCTAGAATGTGAGCTAACGGTTTTATACCGATTGTTGTAGTTGATGTGCAGGATAGGATGTGGCCGAGTGATCCGGAGGAGTGGGCAGCCGGGGTTCCGTACATCTTAGGTTGAGTTGGGTTTTGGAGTCCTTGTGTTGTTGTTATTATATATATTGATGTTGTTGTAAGGACGGCTGAGGTCTTTCCTTTCTTTTATTGTCGGGTTTCATAACATTGCATAAAAATGTATTTCGGTTTTGGCCTTTATTTGTGTCTTGTTGCAAGATCCGGTGAAATTGTTGTCAGGCTAAGGGTCGGGACCCATTGTGAGGTCTCGCCCGTAGCATCCCGATATCCCGCGGAGTTGGGGTGTTACAAAAGTGGTATCAGAGCCCTAGGTTGACAACAATGGC
Organism: Fagopyrum esculentum; assembly: GCA_033239045.1. Lineage (NCBI taxonomy): Eukaryota > Viridiplantae > Streptophyta > Magnoliopsida > Caryophyllales > Polygonaceae > Fagopyrum > Fagopyrum esculentum. Next base: position 96,126,134 of record BSUD01000006.1, on the reverse strand, counting down.
ACTCGCAATCTTCTAAAGGCCGAATAAAAATAAACAGAACCCTCAAGGGTTCTGAGTTTTAAAGAAACGAATTTCTTTTTCAAATCATGTGCATGAGTCAGTTGGGTAGAATGTACGGGACCACCACTTCCTCCGCGGATCTCGGCGACGTAGTTATGGATTATTATATTATGTATATATATGTGTATATATGTAGATTTGTTATGTGGACTTAGGATGTTTTGGACTATACTTGTATGTTGAATTGTAAATTGTTTATGGACTGGTTATGTTTATAGTAGTAGCATGACGTTTATGTCTTTATATATTTATATATAACCATATGGTATGTTAATATCATATTAGTGATAGAGAACCTTATAGCTAAGATGATAGAAAGCTATCATCGCCCCCTTGGACGACGCCTTTGGGCTTAGGATAGTATACATACGAAGATGAATATGCTCAAGTTATCGAGTTGAGCATCAAGTTTTTGCAAGCACCCCAGTGATTCCTCGGAATCCTTTATGTGGACATCGAAGAAGAAGACTAGAGATGACGTAACCAGAGGACAGACAAATAAAAGGGAACCTCGTGTCGACTTAAGTGAAACCAAGATGGAGACTATACCAATATAAAAGCGACATGAAGACATGAGGGTGGTATCAAGGAAACAATGAAGGAGCATCAATGAAGCAACTAGAGACAATGAATTTAAAGTTTTCCAAGTACGGTGCCGATGAACTGAAGGTGTGAATCAAGTAGAGAGGACTACATTCTTGCTCGATGATAAAAGTGGCGTTCTAAGTAAGACGAGTTTTCAGTAGGCACTTCTAAGCATGGTTAAGTTTTATGAGAACCGTAAGTTAAGCTTACGGAGGTACCAAAGGGTGAAGTGACGATCTTTGCGAGATCCTAAGCGGATGACTTATTCAGATATACGAGAGTTACAAGGAGGATCACAAGGTGAAAGTTCACATAGTATAATTACCTTGTTGGGTCAATCGATTTCCGTCATTGTGATGAGACTGAGCAACGCTAAAAAAGGAGGAAGTGTGTGAGGATGATGATGATCTTCGGAAGATGAAAGAGGAAACAAGGAGCTGGATCGAAGAACTTAAGTTAACAACCAAGAAGGATGCGAGTGGAGGCTAATTAATGTCAGAATATTCGAGGAGTGCATTTGCAAAACATTATGGAGAGTGGTTAAGCCTATAAAGGTAGGACACGTGACACGAGAGAGTTGGGTATGTATGGTTATCTTACAGAAGCGGAAGGAAGAGAGGAGCGTAGAAAGAGCTAAGGGAGTTGAAGCAGAGTAAAATGAGCTAGTGAAGTTAAGACAAAGTACCCCGGGAGGGTATCCTTTCAGGAGTATGGTAGCATGGAAGTATGGTAGGAGGGTAAGTCGTTAACTTCGAAGAAGGTCGGATACAAGTTAATCGGTGACAACTGAGAACACACAAGTGCAGGTTATCTCTAGATGTGTGTAGATGTGAAGAGTAAACAAGACTATGGGAACATATAGGATCGGGAACAAGAGCTTGGAGTATTCGCGGTGGATCAATGTCAATAGTAAGGAGCTACATCAATGGACGCGCATTTGTCTTAATCAAATATTGTTGAACGAGTTCAAACAAGTAGTTATAACAAGACCTCCGAGGAGGAGGTTGTAACGATCTTACGCGACCTTCTTAGGTCATGGGATTGACATATGGGAGAATGCCATGGGTTACAACTTTATAAGGTTTGATCATGGTAAGGAGAGCTAGTGGATCAACCGTAAGATGAGGCTTTCATAGTTGTACATAGAATATTGAGAAATACATAAGGTGATCAACAATAGTAAGGGAAGATTGGAGTTTTGAAGTTTGAAGTTGATGTGAGATGTACAAGAAGTACATGAAAGATGGAGGATAGAATCTCTATGGTCGATTGAACGTTACATAAGAAAAGGGAGTGAGTTCTACACCTACTCGAAGGAGTGACACAAGCTTTGGTAGAATACGAAGAAGGTAATACTAATATATTATAAGGCGTGATTAAGTCCTACAGTTAGGACTTTCATGACTTCACATAAGTGTGAAACCTTAAAAAGATTATTAGAGCAAATCTCCCGAGTTCTAGAGATGAAGGATCTTTGAAAGAGGACGTTGAACATTGTAGATAAAGAAGCATTAAACCACGTGTTCGATGGACGTCACCTCAATAGATCGGGGTGGACCACTTGAACAATATTAAGACAAGATTGTGTCGATATCTTACGATATGAGGAGGGTAGAGAAAAGATGGAACCCGGAATATATCGGATTCCAATGCATCGGGAGGGGGATTTTACCATTAAGCTTGATTTGAAGTTTATGTTGATAATACATATCTTGAATCTTGATTTGAAGTTGTTGTAAAGGACACCAGCTTGCAAAAAGGGAGACGGTTATCTCCATTTGTACATCGATTTATATAAGTTGAGCAAGATGACAATGAAAGACCAATATCCCTTACAACGAATGGGAGATCTACTCGATCAGCTGCAAGGGTCAGTAGTCTATCTAAGATTAAGTTAGATTTGATTGTCACCGGTGGAGAATTCGAGACGGAGATATTGCAAGTACGGCATTTTGGGACCAACCAGGGTCACTACGAGTAGTAGTTACTCCATATGGGCTTACTAACACCAATTATGGTAACCTACTACGGATGACGATGAAGTATTAAATGGGACAAAGAATTGACAATAGAGTTTTTGAGAGTTAAGAGGGGATTCATGGGTGCAACTATTTTGATTTACCTTGAGGTATTACGGGTTTGAAGTGTACAATGATTTTCCAAGACAAGGTCTTGATTGAGTATTGAAGAACGATGTAAAAGTCATAGCATTCGTGTTTCGTTAGTAGAAGCGGTGTAAAGTAAAGTACTTTCCTTCATTACTTGGAACTTGCAACAAGCATTGAGAAAACGTGACATCAAAGTTGGTTTGACAAGAGCCAGAGCCAACGGTGTAAATTGGAAATCCGATCTCCTTTGTTAGAGACAATAAAAGAGATACATAATGGAAATACTGTTTTAAGAAAGACTCGAGAAGGAAGTTGAGATTCCGATATATCGGACCTTTTTGAAATCTTAGCGCGAGTTGGGAAGTAGTTTACCAGTTGGCGTGACCGTCGAGAGTAGAGGGTGCTCACCCGGGGTTCATGTGCACCAGCCAAGGGTGTACGTACATGACTAGAGACATGTAGTCCGTTGTGATGATCTAATCGAGACGAGGAGCCGATGAGGCTAACTGGAAGACGTAGGATAGTATCTTTCGTCGAGTTTTACGCGGATTTACCGACATTTATAGGACCGTCGGATTAGTCCTAAGAGCTCTCTTTGGTTGTGCTTATGTGATTTGTGGCGTGTTATGTTATGTGTGTTTTATATGTGTATATTTTGTGAGTCTTGATGCGTCTAGGCGAGTAGACTGTGGATTCGAGGGCCGTAGTTGTCACGTTATAGTGTTCCGAGCGGTTAGCGAGAAGTGAGTGTTCGAGAGTTCGGGTTTGGCAAGTTTCGGGCCGAAACTTTTTTTTAGGGGGGATCTGATGTAACGCCCCATTTTTGGCGCGTTTTCGATATTTATTTTCCTACTTCTATCGGTATTTTATTAGATTAAATATTTTTTTTTGAAAGTACTTTTACGACTTAAAAATAGCTTTCCGAGTATATTCATATTTTAGGTTAACTTTTGGAAAGGTTCGGAAAAACTTCCCGATTCGGAAATCCCATTCCGATCGCTTAATCGAGTTAAATAGCTATATTGCCTTTTTACCCCTTTTCTTTTATTTCTTTCCCCTTTATTTAATTTAATTTTTCTTTTTTTTTCTTTTTTTTGGCTTCCTTTTGTCTTTCCTCTATCGATGCTGATGATGAGCCCTACATTGCGCTGCTACCCCTCCCGACCCGTTGATCCTCTTCCGACCCCTTGACCTCCCGACCTCTCGTTTCTGCATCTCCTGGACAACCACTGCACAAGGACCTCTTCCTTCTGTGTACCCTATCTCCCTCTTACTCACCCTTCACGCAGCCTTCTCCCATCTACCTTTTTTCCCCACTCTGTAGCAGCCTTGGAAAGTAATTGAGAAGCTGCACCACCAATTTGATGATTCTGCACCACCAGGGAGAACGTTGTCGGCCTCGCCTCGCCCTCGCTGCCGGAGAGATGAGCCACCACCTTCTCCTGCCTCTGAATCGAACCAATACAACACCACCGGAGAACGCATCCCTCTTTTTCTCCCTGTGCTCTGTTCCCTTCTGACGCGAGGAGGAGAGACGCAACCGTCGAATTCCGCCGGAGGGCCGCCTGAAACGCCGATGCCGACACTCTTCCTCCGCCCGCTGAGCCGCCAAGAACCCCTGCTCCCTTCCGGCGCCGCTGGTGCCCCTTTCTTTCTTTCCCTTCTCTGCGAGCTGCTGTGAAAGGTTGAAGAAGGGTTCATTTTAAAGTTTTATTATTTTGGCCCCAAAATTTTGGTATATTTACAAATAGTGCCCATGTTTTGTATTTGCAGAATAGACCCACTCTTTTGGAAGTGCATTTAATGCCCCTGCTGATTTGTATAATTATAGTTTTGACTCTATGTTTTAAAATGTGCAGTTTTGCCCTTGTTGAATAAATCATAGATTTGGCATAAAGCTTATTTTGGAAATTGGTTGAATTTCTTGAGTACCATATTGTGCCGGGAAAGTTGATTAAGGATTTTAACGCATCTTAAATTATATAATCGTATATTTTGTCCCGGACAATATTCTTATTGTTTTAAACTTGGATTTTAACTACGTGATTTTAAAGTTGACGTTTGAAAAACGAGTTTTACCTTTGAGTTATATATTATATAGATTTAAAATCAAATTTAGCATATAAGCTAAATTTCCTTAGCTTTGGTTTTAGGCCCGGAAGCGCCCGGTAAAGACCAACGAATCCATTCTCCACATCCGTAGATCGTCCTCCGCCATCGACTTTATGTGAGTACCTCTTTCTCGATATAGTATTATTTAGTGGTAGAATCATGCTAGGTTGGATCTAGCATAACTTAGGGCAAATGCCAAGTAGTGGCTTGGAACCTTTAGGTGAGTGTTTGAGGTTATTGGTGTCCTTTGACATGTGGTGTGTTGAGCTTGAGTTGTTATACAATTGTGACCCTCGTGGTTGATCTTGTGAGACTCGGGATGATATTTATATGTTGGTTGAGTTGTGGAGTTAGGATGGAAGTATCCTAGCATGTGGTTATAGATGAGATCTTGTGGGTTTTGTTTTTTTTTTAGGGCTATGAGTGTATCCTAAATTATGAAAGGGTACGACCTAATAAGATCATATAGGACTAATAGTTTAAGGACTCCCAGCTTGTGTGAGTGGTTGTTGATTACCGTGCCTTGTCTTGAACAGGCTTTGATTATATTCCTTCGGAGAGTGATATCGGTTTTGGCTAGCTTTGAGACGAGGTAAGTCCTCGGACTTACTTAGCCGCTTTTATGCCTTATTTGGATATATATGGTGGTGTGTGTTTACCGCTTTTAAGCATGAAAATGGATAGGATTTACTTGACCTTATTTATTGGCCCATCGTGACTACTACTAATATTATTATTATCGGGCGGTGCATCACCGCTCAGTTTCCCGAGGGAGACTGGAGGGATCTCTGCAACAAGGCCATACACGGTATACGGGCGGGCTTCTTCATCACTCCCTCGGTGTATACGGGTTGGGCGCCGCCACACTCCTGTTGGTTACACGGGGACAGAGGCGAGAGTTATAAGACTCTCGTGTCACACTTGAACGAATGAATTAGATATGGAATAACCTAAAAAGATAATAAGTAACGGATGTGTATGTTTATGAGCTTGTTGTGTGTTTGTGTTTCTGTGTGTGTTTGTGCCATATTATTCTTATAATGCCTAGAATGTGAGCTAACGGTTTTATACCGATTGTTGTAGTTGATGTGCAGGATAGGATGTGACCGAGTGATCCGGAGGAGTGGGCAGCCGGGGTTCCGTACATCTTAGGTTGAGTTGGGTTTTGGAGTCCTTGTGTTGTTGTTATTATATATATTGATGTTGTTGTAAGGACGGATGAGGTCTTTCCTTTCTTTTATTGTCGGGTTTCATAACATTGCATAAAAATGTATTTCGGTTTTGGCCTTTATTTGTGCCTTGTTGCAAGATCCGGTGAAATTGTTGTCAGGCTAAGGGTCGGGACCCATTGTGAGGTCTCGCCCGTAGCATCCCGATATCCCGCAGAGTTGGGGTGTTAGCTCCTACTAAGTAAGAACGAAATTTCTCGAAAGCATATACAACCGCCAATAGCTCCTTTTCGGTGGTGGCATAGTTACGTTGGGCTTCGTCTAGCGTCTTGCTAGCATAGTAAATGGTGGTGGTCCGGCCATCCTTCTTCTGTCCAAGCACCGCTCCTACCGCCACATCACTCGCATCGCACATGATCTCAAAGGGAAAGGTCCAGTCTGGAGGTTGGATAATGGGAGCGGAGATCAATGCCTCCTTAATCCTGTAGAATACATCGAGACACTCCTGCGAAAACTCAAAAGCAACATCTTTATTCAAAATTTTATTTAGTGGTTTATAGATTTTCGAGAAGTCCTTGATGAATCTCCTATCGAAACCTGCATGCCCGAGAAAACTCCGCACACCCGTAACAGAACAAGGGGGAGGAAGTTTCTCAATAATCTCGATCTTAGCTCGATCAACTTCAATACCTCGATTGGAAACGAGGTGTCCTAGCACGATGCCTTCATTAACCATAAAGTGACACTTCTCCCAATTCAAGACGAGATTAGTGTCTTCACATCTTTGTAGCACTAGAGAAAGGTTAGATAGGCAATCATCAAAAGAAGAACCATATACTGAAAAATCATCCATAAATACCTCCATGATCTCCTCTATATATTCGGAAAAGATAGCCATCATGCATCGCTGGAAGGTAGCGGGTGCATTACATAATCCAAATGGCATCCTCCTATAAGCGAATATCCCCCACGGACAAGTGAAAGTGGTCTTCTCTTGATCATCCGGATGGATAGGAATCTGAAAGAAGCCACTATAGCCATCTAAATAGCAAAAATGTGAATGTTGGGCCAACCGTTCGAGCATTTGATCGATGATGGGAAGTGGAAAATGGTCCTTCCGAGTGGTCACGTTCAGCTTCCTATAATCGATGCACACCCTCCAGCCCGTGACGGTCCTAGTTAGAATTAACTCGTTATTCTTATTTGTCACAACGGTCATCCCTCCTTTCTTCGGACCTACGTGCACTGGGCTGACCCACTTGCTGTCCGAGATAGGAAATATGATACCTGCATCCAACAACTTAAGAATTTCTTTCTTCACGACCTCTTTCATGATCGGATTTAACCGTCTTTGAGGTTCCCGTGAAGTCTTATGATCGTCCTCCATTAGTATTCTATGGATGCAGAAAGAAGGCTTAATGCCAATAAGATCATCAATAATATAACCCAAAGCCTTTTGATGCTTCCTCAAGACATGCATTAGTTTAGATAATTCAGATTCGGAGAGGGAAGCACTAACGATGACGGGATAAGTAGAATCCGGTCCAAGAAAAACATACCTCAAGTGACTTGGGAGTTGTTTAAGCTCCACAACTGGGGGTTTTTTCCGAGGTGGATCTTTGCTTCCTCCTTCCAATGGAGTAGACTTAGATCGAAGAACTGGACTTTCGGAATTCTCAGTTGACATCATCTCGCTTTCGACCTCGGTCAAGGTCCAGGGAGGGTGACCGAGATGTTCTCCAGTTAAGAACACCTCGCTTGGTCCAGAAAGTGCCTCGATCGAGGTACTGCAACTGGGACCGAAACTGGAGATTCTCTTCTTCTGGATTAGCTTTTCAATCTTAGCTCTTGGATTTTCTTCCAGTGCCTTTAAGCTCCGTATATCTGCATCACAAGAAACATCTATACCTTCCTCCATTAAGCTAAAACTAATAACTCTCTCAAGTGGATCGTTAATAAGGATAGAGCTCACCAATTCTCTTGATTCTTCTTCATCATAGATGTTGAAAATATCATCTCCCAGCGGCTTTCCTTTCATTGCCGCAAGCAATGCAAACTCAACTTGATCACCGCCAATGTTGAATTGCAACTTGGCGTTCTTACAATCCACATTGTAACCCGAAGTTGCTAGAAATGGTCTCCCGAGAATGATGGGAACGGGATAATCTGCGGGAATGTCAAGCACAACAAAGTCTATAGGTAAATAGAAGTTACCTAACTTGACCGGAACATCTTCCAAAATGCCCACGGGATGGGTAATGGAGCGGTCCGCCATGTACAACCGTATCTTTACTGGCTTGGGCTCTCCAAGTCCGATCCTCACACATAGCTCTAGCGGGATGATGCTCACGTTGGCTCCTAGATCACACAACGCCTCACAAGTGACATCCCCAACTTGAATGGGAATGCAAAATGAGCCGGGATCTCTCAACTTGGGTGGCATCTTCTCCTTCATGATTTGAATGAGCTCTGGGGATTTAGATGTCATCCTTACTTCACCAAAGTCTTCCAACTTCCTTTTCCTTGATAGAATTTCTTTCAAGAACTTCCCATAGGCGGGCATCCCTAGAATAGCATCAAGGAAAGGGATGTTAATATGTAGTTTATTCATCAAGTCAAGGAACTTACCAAAATGCTTGTCTAGATGTGCTCTGGCCCTTGACTGGGGGAATGGAAGTGGTGGTTTATATACAAGAGGTGGGACATAAACTTCAGTTTTGTCCGACGCTCTCTGAGGCTCAACCTCGGTTGGCACCTCGGCCGAAGTGTTCTTCGACTGTACCTGGACCGAGGTGTTCTTCGTCTGTACTGGCATCGACCGAGGCACTGGATCTGTAGTTTTCAGTCCACTTCTCGTCGTTATTGCCATGATCTATCCTTTAGGGTTGCTTTCTCTCCTTGCTGGAAGCTTCCCTGAATCTCTTGGCGCTTCATTCGCCTTATTAAAGAATTGTTGTTCTAAGGTTTTTTGTGCCTTCGAAAATGAAGTCATGGACGTCTCCATAGCATTGAGCTTGATCAAGATAGCCTCCAACACTGCATCTTTCTTTTCTGGTTGGGACGAGCTTGATCCAGGCTCCTGGCTCTTCAATGGAGTAGAAGAAGAAAAAGAGAGGAAAGGTGATGACATGAATTATGACCTATTTTTAGGCATGTATTTATATAGATTTTCCCTTTATTTTGCATGCATAGACATACATTCATGGCATTTATGGTTATATTCACCTACTTTGCAAGAATAGAGGTCTACACAGAGTTTTATTGCATTTGTAGGTAATTTGAACGCGGTTTGCGATTATTGTGTTTGATTGACATTTGTTTTGAGTTTATTATTGAGATTTCAAGGTTTTACCTTTTCTCCCTTTCATATTTGATATTTGATTCTATGACTATGATTATTGGCTAAAATCCTTTAGCAATTCTAAGGTGAAGGGTTGATAGTCGTGGCTTAGATAATGATAGATCGATCGTAAACAGATTGGACCCTGAGAGTGTGAGAAACATCGTCGACACCCTAAATCACGGGTTGTTCTTCGTTTCCACGGCCGTGATTCTCAAGAACTACCCGTAATTTTACCTGTTTTACGACCTTTGCTTTTGCTTTAATCCAAAGTTAAAGATTAGCTTTAACCTAGCCTTGGCTTGCCTTTCCTAGGTAGTAGTGAGACTCAACATCCTCTATTTCGATTTCGAGTGTCACAACCTTAACCGTTCTAGTTTATCTTTCATTCCTTGGGTTTGGGCATGGGTATTTGAGATTAATTCTTGTCCTTAGGTCCTTTCTATATTGCAGCCTCAACAACATTTATAAAGAGAGTCTTTGGGTTAGACATATAGGGTTTTGAAACTTCGCCGTACATTACCTTACCTTAGTATACCTTTGCAAACCTCAACTCTGTCCTTATATCTATAGTATATCTTGAATCGATTGCCACAATTGGATACTTGGATCTTTAGGATTGCTGTTTTCCCAATATTTGCAAAGCTTCTATACTTTACTTGCTCGATAATTTGTGAACTGAATTTGATCCCCCAAATCCCTGAGTTCGATACTCTGGAATACTTGCTAATCTACGCCGATCCGTACACTGCGGGTTCGCTTGCTTTTATTCTAGTTTTATAAATTTAAAACTTATTTGCACGCACATTTAGGGGCAAACAAAAGGGTTAGAAGAGTTGTTCGAATTGGAGTTAGAGTAAGAGTTACCCGAATATTGATTGTTTGGCCTCCAATTAGTGCTGTTGGATCGTCTATTGTTGTTGTAGTTGTTGTTTCGGGAACCGTTGTTGTTGTCCCGGTAACCGTTGTTGTTGTTCCTTGAGTTTTGATATCCTTCATCTTCTTTCTTGGTTTGAGCAACCAAAAGGTCTTTGAATTGTTTCACATCATTCTTTGAAGAGGTGAGTTGATCATTGTTTGATGGAGCTTCTTGGAAGTTGACTCTTTTAACTCCACCTTCAGCTCCTTGATGGGAGTATTTCTCCATGTGAAAAGCTTGCTTCTCTATGAACACCCAAGCTTCGTCAATCGGCATGTCCATGAACGTGCCGGCGGATAGTAGTTGAAGGTTGAACTGGGTGTTTCCGTCCAGTCCCTTGAAGTATATCTCCAACAACTCTATCTTTGGAATCCCATGATGTGGGCAATCCAAAAGGATGTCTTTAAATCTCTCCCATGACTTGGACAAACTCTCCTTGTCTTTCATGATGAATGCGTTGATTTTCCCTCTCATTTCAGCGGTCTTAGAGGGGGGAAAGAATTTAGTCAAGAAATCCGTCATCATCTCCTCCCAAGTGTTGATTTTTCATGGAGGGAGAGATTGATACCAAGTAAGCGCTCTATCTTTCAAAGACAAATAGAAAGGCCTTAGCTTGTAATTGTTTTTTTCCAGCCTTGAAGGTCTCAAGGTCTCCATCAAGATCTCATAGTTTTGCAGATGTTGATGCGGAGATTCCCTCTCTAGCCCTCCAAACTAGCATTGGCGAATCATGGAAAGAACTTGCGGTCGAAGCTCATAGTCATGGTCCGCTGGGTCACCTAGGTTGACTCCTGGACGCCTCAATTGTTGGTTAGGGTCCATCCTCTGCCCTAGGGTCTGTGGAATACCTACAAAAGGAGCATCTTGGACTAGCATCCGATGTGGAAGTATCTCGGCCGGGGCAGCTGGAGCTGGGTCCTGCCTTGGTCGAGGAGCTGGATCTGGTCGAGGTAGATATTGGTCCTGTAAAGTCTCCATATCTGCTTCGATCGCTTCTGTCCTTGCGCGAGTTTCTTCCTTTTTCCAATCGCAATTCTTCTTTACTGGGGCGTAGTTGTTTCAATGCCTCCTTCAATTCGGCCTCAAGATCGCGATTCTCTTGATTGGCCATCTTAGCTTCTTTCAAGCGTCTTTTGTATGTTTTTTCGGGTTCGGGATCGTAAGGAACGATTTCCTTCCCAGCGCGGGTTCTTCGCATAAACCTACAAGAAAGAACCTGCGAAAGTCACTCAAGTAGAGTGGTTAGTAGCAACAGGGGCAAGTGCCCCGAAAGACTACCGCAACCGGCTCGGTCTAGACCAAGTCCCCGGCAACGGTGCCAAAAACTTGTTTGCTCCAAATGGTGTGTGCAAGCTTTAAATTTATAACCCAAGATATATGCTTAAAACAAGGATGCGAACCCGCAGTGTACGGGTCAATCGTAGTAAAAGCAAGAATTCCGGTGTGTCGATCTCAGGGACTTAAGTGAAACAAAACCAATATAGGTAGTCAATATTGCAAATAAACACAAAAGCGATTAAAACAATCAAAAATGATAATAAGGTCAATTAATGGAAATATGCAAATTCTAGGGATTAAAGCATCTAGTTGTGGTTCCAACTCAAGATCTCAAGATAAGCGGACAAAGTTGAGATTTTTGCAAAGGGAAGGTGTTACTAAAGTGGAATAGATCAACGGGTAAGTCTCACTACTCACAAATTCCAAACCTAAAGAACCTATTACCGGGTAAGTCTCAAAGCACTAAGGAAAGGAACTATAATCTCAAACCAACATACCAACTAAGGGAATAGAATCAACCCTTACCGGGTAAGTCTCAAGCTAACTCACAAAGATGGGATGAAGGCACACTCAACCCCAATAAAGGATAAACCTTTATTACCTACACTTATGATCATCGGTAAACAAACAAAGGAATTACCGGGTAAGTCTCATCCTAGGCTTGCATTGAACCAGGAAAGGTGTAATAAGAATAGGATTTGGCAAACTCTAACACTTAACTCTCAGTTTCGGATCAGAAAAGGTCACCTCGGTCAGTCAAGTTCCACCCCGGCCGAGATGTTCATCGACTGAACGAGATGTTCTAGGGTTAAATATAAAGACTCGAGCTTTCAGGGTCCTACTGGGATTAAGATCATTCTATCATCGTTTTTCCCACAACTTTCAGCCAATCACCCTAGAATCGCACAAAGAAATTAGTCACTCATCATCATGAAAGGAATAATCAAATATACGGGAAGAAAGTGAATATTTGAACACAAAAACCTTAAGAACAAGGCTTCAATAACTGAATCAAATATCAAACAAATAAGCGTTCCTTGGATAACAAATCCAACAAGACAATCAACAAAAGGGAATCTATGAAAATCTTACAAATCCCCTTAAAAAGTTATGACAAGCTATCAACCCTTCCTAGGTTGATCTTTAATCTTTCTTCCCTCCTTCAACCACTATAATGATAGCGGGATTTTCAGTGACGCGCCTGATGACATGAATTATATACCATTATAATCATGCATATTGTAGAGGTTTACCTCGATTTACTTTGCATTTAGAGGGAAATTGTGTACCTTTTATGCTTTATTCAATGATATTTCGGAAATAGATGTCTACACGAGTTTTGGTTAAATTATAGGTAAATTGAATGGATTCGGAAGCAAAAGTGGAGCAAGGAGCATCTAAGGTCATTAAGGAAGCTAAAGGAGTCTTAGAGGAATCACAAGGAGCAAAGGAGTTGCGTAAAAGAAGCATAAAGGGAGGAAGTAAACAAGCCAAAAGACGAGAATTCTCTGTTGAAGAAAATCGTGCCATTTACTATATAAATCGGACGATTTTTATCATTAAAAATCGAACGGTTTTGTGAGTAAATCGGCTAGCACGATTTTCTTTGCTTTTCGGCCCAATGGTAAAGACGACTCAAAGACCATCACTTTTAGGTTAGAGAAGTGTTTTGCCAAACGGCCCATTAGCAAGAAACTACAGGTTGGAACCCTAGGAACGAAAACGAGGAGGCCGCAGCGGGAAATCTTTACACGTTAGTGAGAGATTGAAGATTCTTGGAGAAGGATTGAAGCAATATTGCCGGGAAGTCAATCTTTATCATATTTGTGAGATTTCTTTGTTCCATTGAGATCTTTCTGGTTTTTGAACACTATATTGAGTTAATTGAGAGATACATTGATTAATTTTGAGATTGGTTTACTGATTTGAAGATTATTGAGTTTTTATTCAAGATTCGGGTTTATTTGAATTATTTCACTCAATCTTAATTTTGATTTGATTTTGAAAATGGTAGGCTAAAACCATTGTGATTCTGGGGAGAATAGTTGAAGATTGAGGCTTAGATAATGATAGACTGAACTCATTCAAACATTTGGACCTGTTCTACAGGAAAATCGGACGATTTTCTCAAGAACAAGTCGATTTAATCCCCCGACGATGTTAATTGAAGTAATCATTAACCAAAGTTAATCCTTGCCTAAATCCCAACCTTGCTTAACCTTTTTGACCTCTAATTGAATGCATGAAGAGACTTCAACCTTGATTCTACATTTAATAGATTAAGATTACAAGATTTGGGTAATAGAGAGACTCAACATCCTTTATTAAGATTTTAAGTGTGTTTTCTTTTCTTTACCTTGGAGAGTCATATCCTGGGGTTTTAGATAGTTAGTTTGAACATAATTCTTGTCTTTAGATCTTTCTATATTGCAGCCTCAACAACCCTTATAGAGAGAACCTTTGGACTAGACAAATAGGTTTCGGAACTTCACCGTACGATACCTACCTTTGAACACATAATCTTGGCAATATAAACTCTGTCCTTATATCCATTAGAAGTGTCTTGAATCAAAAGCCGCAGTCGGATACTTGAAACCTTGGAATCATTTCCCCTTTTATTAATCACAAAAGCTTTTGCATTTTTGCTAGATAACTGAATTTGAATTTATTCTCACCAAATACCTGTGTTCGACTCTGGAATTCTTACCTTACTATAGCCGATCCGTACACTGCGGTTCGCTTTGCTTTGAGTTCTAGATATAAATTTAAGACTTTGACACACACACTTTTGAGCGAACAGCGCCGATGCTCAATTGTGGAAAATCAAGCCCTTTTTATAGGAAAACTATCTTCCAAAGATAAAATATCTTGAAAAGATATTATCCTAATAAAAATATATCCATATCTCTAAAATATATCTCCAAAATATATGATCTTCCTTCCACAAATCCAGCCCAAAAATATAAGATCTCTCCTTCCAAAAATAAAAGATCTCAGCCAAGAATAAATGATCTCGCCACGTCAGGATATTCGCCTCGGTCGAGACGCTCCCCTAGATCACCTCGGTCGAGGTGACTCTGTGGTCAACCGAGATGACTCTAAACTGAATGTGAAATCTCTCAAATCTGGTCCAAAGTAAATCTTCTTTGTTAATTCCTTTCTTCCTGGATTCTTCCTTAAACTCCTAAATGTGGCTCCAATGATTCCTTGGCTCCTTTAGCTCCATTTTGATGTAAAACGTGCCATTTTACCTACGATTACAATGAAACTTGGTGTAGACCTCGATTCCCACAAAGATAGATGAAACGACAATATAATCACATAATATACATTCAAACATGCAGATTATTGAAGATAAAACGTCTAAACAAGTCCCAAATTGATAAACTCAAAGCCATGATGATGGACATGCAATTGGAATTGAACAAATCTAAGAAGAAAAAGAAAGTCAAGAAGCCAACTAAGTCCATTAGGAATGATTCATCCGATGATGAAGAGCTCGATCCGGACATGCCAGAACTTGAGGAGATCAATACAGTGATTCTTCCTGTTCGAAACAACCCAAGACCACCGGTTGTTCCTCGCATTCCAGCTGGGGATGTGAGAGATGCTAATGAAGGTGATGAACCCCGAACTTTGGTGCAGCGGATGGATCCAATTCAGCAACTACACCGTCTAGGTGTGAATTTCGGAGCTGAGGACATCCAAGAATTTAGCTTCTCACCACAAGTTATCACCATGGTTCGCCAAAGTCAGTTTGGTGGAGCAAGTGCTGAATCTCCACATCAACACTTGCAGAATTTCGAGATTCTCATGGAGACCATGAAGCCAAAGAAGGCTACTACAAGCAATTACAAGATTAAACCGTTCTTCTTTTCTTTGAAGGACAAAGCTCTAGCTCGGTACCAAACACTTTCAGCTGCAAAGCTGGCCACATGGGAGGATCTATCTACAGAATTCCTCACCAAGTTCTTCCCGCCATCCAAAACGGCAGAATTGAGAGGTAAGATAAATGCTTTTTCTATGAAACCTAACAAAAGTTTGTTTCAATCTTGGGAAAGGTTTCAGGATCTCTTGTTGGATTGCCCACACCACGGCATTTCAAAGCTGGAATTATTGGAAATCTACTATAAAGGATTGGATGTGGAAACGCAATTCAATCTCCAATCTCTCTCTTGTGGCACATTCATGGACATGAGAGAGGATGACGCTTGGGACTTCATTGAGAAGCAAGCCCAAGTGATTGAGAAGTATTCTAACCGAAAGGTGGATCCAAATAGCCGGAATCCTCAAGGTGATCCAGGAGGTAAGTTGAACCATGCTTCTCAAACACAAATATTTTCCCTCAACAATGAAATCAAAGAGTTGAAGGAAGTAATCAAAACAAGTCTTCAAAAGGATAAGGAGTAGGAAGCCAACTATATGGGAAGGGATAACAATCAAAGGAATGACTACCGGAACAACAACCGGAACTCCAACATCAACAATTGGAGATCCAATCAACAAAATCCAGGTAATCCCTATTCTCATGCTGAAAAAGCTCTAACATCTCCATCTTCTTCTACTCCTTTGAAAAGCCAGGAACAATCATCAAATGGATCGAAAAAATCCGATCCCATGCTGGAGACGATCCTAGGGAAACTACAAGGATTAGAGAGCTATATAACTTCAGTTGATAAAGCTCACAAGTCTTTAGAAAACCAAGTATTTAGCAAAGCTGGAGAAGTTCCAAGAGATCAAGGGAAACTTCCCGGGAAGACGGAAGATAACCCAAAGGGAAGGGTCATGGCAGTCACAACTAGGAGTGGTGTAACTACTACCGATCCTCAACCTAAAGTAGTTGAAACCACCACCAAGGAAGGAGAGGGAAGAGAGAAGGAAGATGTCTATGTTCCTCCTCCAGCCTACAAGCCGCCTCTACCTTTTCCTCAATCTAGAGCGCGAGCACGCTTAGATAAACACTTCGGTAAGTTTATTGAGCTTATGAGTAAGCTGCATATTAATATACCTTTTATGGATGGAATTCAGCTTATGGAAAATTTCTCAAGGAGATCCTCTCTAACAAGAGGAAATTAGAAGACATTGGAGAAGTTAAGATGAGTATGGAATCATCCGAACTCATCAAGACTATGACAGAGAATATGCCACCTAAGCTGCGTGATCCGGGATCATTTTGCATACCCATCACCTTAGGAGAGGTTACTTATGATGCACTTTGCGACCTTGGAGCAAGTGTGAGCATCATACCACTTGCTCTATGCAAGGCGGTTGGTCTAGGAGAGCCCAGACCGGTGAAGATAACGCTTTACATGGCTGATCGTTCCACCACTAAGCCAGTTGGGATAATAGAAGACATTCCAGTAAAACTCGGTAAGTTTTACATTCCTATAGATTTTGTCATTCTTGACATCCCTGCAGATTATCCAATTCCCATCATTCTTGGGAGAGCATTCCTTGCAACATCCGGATGCATGGTAGATTGCAAGAATGGACAGCTATCATTCAATATAGGTGAAGAGAAAGTGGAGTTCGTACTCTCCTCTTTAATAAAGGAGCCAGCCTTGAGAGAAGATGTCTTTAACATCTTTGATGAAGAAGAGTCTAGAGAGGTGGTAAGTTCGATCCTAATGAAAGACCCACTTCAAAAAGTTCTTAGTATGAGCATCATGGAGGAAGGAGTAGAGGATGATTGTGACGATGATGCAAAAGCATTAGAAGATGTGAATGAAGAAACAGGAGCAGGATTTGAAGAGTTAGAATTAACCCCTGAAACTGTGAAAAAAATCGACCTACACGAAATAAACCGTTCGATTTCTGAAAAGGCAAGTCGATTTTTGACAACAGGAAGAAAAATCGACCTAAAAATCGGACGATTTTCTTCAAGGGGGGTCGATTTAGCGATGAATTCTCCGGTTTCTACAAACTTGTCTGCAGTTGTTCCCAACTCTAATAGTGCACCTTCCCCACCTTCAAAGGCTTCTTCCATGACACTAGAAGGTCATGAATCTTCGATCAAAGCACCTCCTTCATTGGAATTGAAGCCCCTCCCTACATACTTAAGGTACGCATTTCTTGGCACTAACTCTACGTATCCGGTTATAGTTAATGCGAAATTGGATGATGATGAATTAGAGAAGCTTATGAATGTTCTAAGGCAACATAGGAGAGCATTAGACTATACTATTGAAGATTTGATAGGCATTAAACCTTCTCTATGTATGCATAAAATCTTAATGGAAGAGGATTACAAGCCTTCACGTCAACCTCAAAGACGGTTAAATCCGGTCATGAAAGAGGTCGTGAAGAAAGAAATCCTTAAGCTACTTGATGCAGGTATCATCTTCCCTATTTCCGATAGCAAACGGGTGATTCCAGTCCAGGTAGTACCAGAGAAAGGAGGCATTACCGTTGTTGCCAACGAAAACAATGAACTTATTCCCACAAGGACAGTTACGGGGTGGAGAATGTGCATCGACTACTGTAAGCTGAACATGGCTACTAGGAAGGATCACTTTCCCCTTCCTTTTATTGATCAGATTTTGGAATGGTTAGCTCAACACTCTTACTTTTGTTATCTAGATGGATATAGCGGTTTCTTTCAAATTCCCATTCACCTGGATGATCAAGAGAAGATGACCTTCACGTGCCCTTGGGGTACGTTCGCTTATAGAAGGATGCCATTCGGTTTATGCAACGCTCCAGCCACCTTTCAGAGGTGTATGATGGCAATCTTTTCCGAATACATAGAGAATATCATGGAAGTATTCATGGACGACTTTTCGGTATGTGGTTCTTCCTTCGATAACTATCTCTCTAACCTTTCATTAGTTCTTAAGAGATGTAAGGATAGTAACTTAGTTTTAAACTGGGAAAAGTGTCATTTCATGGTCACTGAAGGGATTGTGTTAGGACATCTAGTATCACAAAGAGGAATAGAGGTTGATAGAGCTAAGATAGAGCCTATTGAGAAGCTACCTCCTCCATCATGCAGGCTTCTATAGGAGATTCATAAAGGATTTTTCTAAGATTTTAAAACCCTTAACTAATCTTTTAATGAAAGACGCAACTTTCGAATTCTCGAAAGATTGTTTAGAAGCTTTTTGCAGGATCAAAGAGGCTTTGATTTCAGCACCAATCATCCAACCATCCATTGGACTCTTCCTTTCGAGGTCATGTGCGACGCAAGCGACGTCGCTATAGGAGTTGTACTCGGACAGAAGAAAGATGGTCGCACTCATGCCATCTACTATGCTAGCAAGACGCTAGACGAGGCTCAATCCAACTATGCCACCACGGAAAAGGAACTCTTAGCTGTAGTTTATGCTTTTGAAAAATTCCGTTCCTATCTTGTAGGTGCGAAAGTGATTGTCTATACAGACCATTCAGCAATCCGCTACTTGTTCACGAAGAAGGATGCAAAGCCAAGGCTTCTAAGATGGATCTTACTCTTACAAGAGTTTGATTTGGAGATCCGTGACAAGAAGGGATCGGAAAACTCAGTCGCTGACCATCTTAGTCGTCTTCCACGCCTCACAGACGAGATGGATGAACTTCCTATAGACGACTCATTCCCTGACGAGCAACTACATGAGATTGAAGAGTGTCTTCAACACATCTCACAAGGTAATGACCCATGGTTTGCTGACATTGTAAATTACCTTGTTTGTCAGGAGATTCCCCCCGGACTTTCGTATCCTCAAAGAAAGAAGTTCTTTAAGGACGTCCGGCACTTCTATTGGAACAAACCTCTTCTATTCAAAAGAGGCCCCGACGGCATATACAGAAGATGTATTCCAGAAGATGAGGTAGAAAGTGTCATCCGCCATTGCCATTCTCTTCCATGTGGAGGACATGCTAGTTCCCACAAGACTTGTGCTAAGGTACTTCGTTCCGGTTTCTTTTGGCCTACACTATTCAAAGATGTGCAAAAATATGTTGTTGCTTGTGATGCTTGTCAAATGACAGGTAATATCTCTAGGAGGAATGAGATGCCTCTCAACAACATACAAGAAGTAGAGATCTTCGATGTATGGGGAGTAGACTTTATGGGACCTTTCCCATCCTCTTGTGGAAACCAATACATACTTCTCGCCGTAGACTATGTCTCAAGATGGGTTGAAGCAATTGCTTCTCCTACTAATGATGCAATGGTAGTGGTGAAGTTCTTCAATAGAACGATCTTCCTAAGGTTCGGAACTCCCCGAACCATCATTAGTGACGGAGGGACGCATTTTACAGCCCGTCGATTTGAGACTCTATTGGCTAAGTATGGGGTGACCCATAAGATAGCTACACCATACCATCCGCAAACTAGCAGACAAGTTGAAATATCCAATAGAGAGATCAAGGGAATTTTAGAGAAAATTGCCTCTAAAACAAGGAAGGATTGGTCAATGAAGCTTGACGATGCACTATGGGCGTACAGGACTGCCTTTAAGACACCGATAGGTACGACTCCGTATAACCTTGTTTATGGTAAATCTTGTCATCTTCCTATAGAGCTGAAGCATAAAGCATATTGGGCTATCAAGTGGCTCAACTTTGACATGAAAGAAGCCGGAGAGAAGCGGCTTTTGGACATCAACGAGCTGGATGAGATCCGGCTAAATGCGTATGAGAATGCAAAGATCTATAAGGAAAGGACGAAGCGCTGGCATGATAAGCATATCATTCCAAAGGATCTGAAGGAAGGAGATCAAGTCCTTCTATTCAACTCAAGGCTTCGACTATTCCCAGGTAAGCTGAAATCCCGTTGGACAGGACCTTATGTAATTAAACAAATTTTCCCCCATGGTGCAGTTGAAGTATGGGGTGAACAAAGCGGAAATTTCAAAGTTAATGGCCAACGGTTGAAGAAATACACACCGGAAGCTCCGGTTGAGGAGATAGCTCCTATCCTCATCCATTGAACACAAAACCATGCACCGTCCAGCTAAAAACGATAAATCAAGCGCTTCTTGGGAGGCAACCCATGATAGTATAACTTTTCCTCCTTTCATCATTTAGTTAGCTTAGTTTAGTTGCTTTGTAAATTTTATTTTCGCTTTTGTTTGTTCCTCGATGCACTCTTGGTTTGTTTGTGTCAATAATCACAGGAAATTAGGTCCAATTTGAGAGATCAATGAAGAAGGGGAGCATAAATTAGTTCAAAATTTCAATCTTCAAGAAAAGCAAGGAAGGAAATTGAGTTACACAAAGCAAATCGTTCGATTCAGGAACAAAGCAAGTCGATTTTTGACAACAGGAAGAAAAATCGACCCATCAGATCGACCCCCTCTATAAAAATCGTCCGATTTTCTTTGAGATATGAGAAAATGAAAGAAAATCGTCCCGACGAATAAATCGCCCAGATAAATCGTCTGATTTTCTTCGTTAAATCTCAAGCCTATATAAAGACTTAAACACTCGATTCTCTCATTCCACAAAACCTCTATTCCCGATTTCCTTCTCTCAAAGAACCGAAAAATTGCCACCCTCTCATTTCCTCATTCCTTAATCGTTTTGAACGATTCTTGGCCCTAAACTGAAGCATTTTCGACAAGGAACAAGGATCTAGCCAAAAAAAAGCTCGGCAATCGACTCATCCATCCGGAATTCAGGTTTTTCATTCCGAAACTTAAGTTTTTCGTTCGATTTTTATTCTTGCCTAGAAGTTGTTTGTTTGCTGTGACGATTGATTGAGGTGTTTGCTTAGGAACAACTATAAGAGACTGTATGTGGTGATAGTTTAGTCAGATTTTTACAGAATTGTGAGAATCATTGAAATCGACAGAAAAATCGACTCAACACACGAAAATCGTCCGATTTTGCCCGAGAACAGGTCGATTTTTAGTTACAGAAATGGAGACCTTGAAGAGAATAACTTGAAATATGGGAAAGAAGAAGGGATCTTCTTCCAAAGCCCCTCCCCCACCTCCACCACCCTCTCAAACAATTCCAAAACTCCCTCCTCCCCTATCCAAACATAAGAAAAGATATGAACGTATCTTAGATCGCCCATTCACCCCTCCACGATACATTGTGCTAGACGACTTAGACTCTTTGTTTCTTCGAGAGGATGTGGATATGATGCTAGATAGAGTTGGGCTGAGACAGTTTGCTTTGATTAGGGAGGATGCATACACCGAGATAACCCTAGAGTTCCTTAGCACATTTGAGCATGATCCTAGAGAGAGGACGGTTTCTTTCCGCCTCATGAACCACAACCATGCTATGACTATTGACGCCTTTGGGGATTTGTTTGGTTTTCCCTACTCAGATGCAGGTACACTTGCGAGAGGAGTGAGTGCTAGTGCCTTTTGGGAGACCATTTCAGTGGGAGAGTATGGTCGTGATAAGTGGAGACCCGGGAATTCGAAAGAGGCTAGCATATACAACCTTTCCTTTAAGGTAGTACATAGGATCCTCAGTGAGTACTTATTTGCACGGACGGAGACCCCACAGAAGCTCAAGGCTGACGAGCTCTTCATCTTATACTGTATGACATGCATCACCATCCCTGACATCACCTCTATGCTTGCTAACTATCTAGGAAAGATAGCCAACAAGGCAAAGGGTGATATTTGTGCTGGAGGCCTAAGGCATTGGAGTTAGATTTCTCGGGTTGCACCCTAGCTGAGAGTGCCCAGCCCTTAGGATCACATAGATTAGTTGCTAGACAGGTCTTGATTCCTCGAGGGAGAGGAACCCTTCATGTGCCCATGCCATGGGCAAAGGATCCAAAGAAGAAGCCATCCGAGATTGTTTGGAAGTCCGAATACACCATTCGGAACAAGAGGAATTGGAAGGAGACATTCATACTGATGCTTGAGGAGATATCTTCTCCTTTGTATTATGATGATGATGCAGGTGACACTGAGGATGAGGAGGATCATGATGATGGAGTGCACCAGGGGACTATGCTCGAGTTCGAGAGTGACACTTATAGTGGTCACGCCACGGATGCCATGGACACCGACACTCATGGTGCAGGACCTAGCCGGACTAGTCGAGGCACTGAGGAGACAGAGGACGACATGCAGCCACCTCGCCACTCTTTTGCACATGCCCCAGGCCATGGACGAGGACGTAGACTTCCCCGCCACTTTAGAGACTTAGTCTCTAGTTTCCAGAGCCTCCGCACCGACTATCATGCTCTCCACACCGACTATAGCACCTTGAACACTCAGTTCAATGAATACCGGCAGGAGACGGACGCTCGGCACTCCTCCTATGACGGCCAGATGAGAGACTTATACTACCATCAGTTCGGCCACTTCTATGATCCTAGTGCACCGATGTATCCATATCCTCCACCTCCACCACCACCGATCGAGGATTGAGCTTCCACACCTTTTACATTGTATGTATTTTTCTCCATCTTATGCTTGATTTTTCACATTGGGGACAATGTGGATGTTAAGTATGGGGTGGGGGTACTTACAATCTCTATTACTTCATCTTAGCACTCTATGCACTTTGTACTACTTTTGATGATTTGGCTTGTAATAACTCTTGCACTACTTGCTTTCCACTACGACATTCACATTTGCATGCTCTTTTTCAAATATTATGAGTTTTCAAAAAAATTTTGTGCTTCTTATGATGGAAATGAACTCTATGATGAGAATTGTGATATGGATAGCCAAAAAGATGGCTTGGTTATGTTGAGATTTTAATCATAACATGAATGAGCTTGCTTTTGTTACTTGAACACATGAATAAGTTATATGATTTAGATGTTTTGATAAGAGAATGAAATAATAGTCGAAGCTATATTATGAGTTCTTTTGTATCATATAAGAATGACCAAGGCAATTCACTCCTTCTCTCTTTTCATATCTTGTTCATGCTAGCTCCTCAATGAAATATGTGACCTTCCTTTTACCATCCGGGAATTAGGGTAAGTGATCAAAAAAAAGGCATGTTTGATGTGGGAGGGCCAATAAAAATGTGTTAAGAGAAAGTGTAGCAATTTATAAGTTTGGGGACGTTGAACATGAGGATGAGTAACTCGGCATCATTCACATAGCTGGGTGTTTGTGTCTTGCCAAAGTCCGATTGAACGACAAGTCCTAACGGGATATGGTATGTGCATCAAGGGTTTGAGGCATCTCGAAATTGAGAAACGCCGATCTCCTAGGCTTCGGTTATTGTGCACCTCTATCCATACTCTCAAAAAGTAAAGTATAAAGAAAGCAAAGCTTTTACATGCAAAGCATGTGCGGTGAAGTAAAGTTCTTGAAGGTATTATGTTGTTCCTCTTTCCCGGATTAGCACCACAATTGCCTAAAAGAATTCCCTCCTTTAACACGTTTCTTAGATCTTTCTTTGAATTAGAAGACCTTGAGACTTTTATGCATGTATTTAATACTTCATAGCTTAGACTTGTTTGATTTTAATTGTCTCTACATCCTTATCATGTCCTTTATTTGTGTCTTTGATAAAGAAAGGAGAGCTAATCCATATTATTGTTATCATTGATACATACCTTGCCTTCATATGCCTTGAAATGTCACTTTGAGGGTGATCCAATAAGAAGAAGCACTACCAAATAAAAAGTATTTGAGTTTTCATACATATATAATCCATGACATCTTGTATTCTAAATTTGATTCTTGCTTGGGGACAAGCAAGGGGCAAGTATGGGGTATTTTGATGACATGAATTATATACCATTATAAATTGATGACATGAATTATATACCATTATAATCATGCATATTGTAGAGGTTTACCTCGATTTACTTTGCATTTGAAGGGAAATTGTGTACCTTTTATGCTTTATTCAATGATATTTCGGAAATAGAGGTCTACACGAGTTTTGGTTAAATTATAGGTAAATTGAATGGATTTGGAAGCAAAAGTGGAGCAAGGAGCATCTAAGGTCATTAAGGAAGCTAAAGGAGTCTTAGAGGAATCACAAGGAGCAAAGGATTTGCGTAAAAGAAGCATAAAGGGAGGAAGGAAACAAGCCAAAAAACGAGCATTCTCTGTTGAAGAAAATCGTGCCATTTACTATATAAATCGGACGATTTTTATCATTAAAAATCGAACGGTTTTGTGGGTAAATCGGCTAGCACGATTTTCTTTGCTTTTCGGCCCAATGGTAAAGACGACTCAAAGCCCATCACTTTTAGGCTAGAGAAGTGTTTTGCCAAACGGCCCATTAGCAAGAAACTATAGGTTGGAACCCTAGGAACGAAAACGAGGATGCCGCAGCGGGAAATCTTTACACGTTAGTGAGAGATTGAAGATTCTTGGAGAAGGATTGAAGCAATATTGCCGGGAAGTCAATCTTGATCATATTTCTGAGATTTCTTTGTTCCATTGAGATCTTTGTGGTTTTTGAACACGACATTGAGTTAATTGAGAGATACATTGATTAGTTTTGAGATTGGTTTACAGATTTGAAGATTATTGAGTTTTTATTCAAGATTCGGGTTTATTTGAATTATTTCACTCAATCTTAATTTTGATTTGATTTTAAAAATGGTTGGCTAAAACCATTGTGATTTTGGGGAGAATAGTTGAAGATTGAGGCTTAGATAATGATAGACTGAACTCATTCAAACATTTGGACCCTGACAGTTTAGATTTTAGCTTTGCGACAGAGGAAAATCGGGTTGTTCTACAGGAAAGTCGGACGATTTTCTCAAGAACAGGACGATTTAATCCCCTAACGATCTTAATTGAATTAATCTTTAACCAAAGTTAATCCTTGCCTAAATCCCAACCTTGCTTAACCTTTTTAACCTCTAATTGAATGCATGAAAAGACTTCAACCTTGATTCTACATTTAATAGATTAAGATTACAAGATTTGGGTAATAAAGAGACTCAACATCCTTTATTAAGATTTTAAGTGTGCTTTCTTTTTTACGTTGGAGAGTCATATCTTGGTGTTTTAGATAGTTAGTTTGAACATAATTCTTGTCTTTAGATCTTTCTATATTGCAGCCTCAACAACCCTTATAGAGAGAACCTTTGGACTAGACAAATAGGTTTTGGAAGTTCACCGTACGATACCTACCTTTGAACACATAATCTTGGCAATATAAACTTTGTCCTTATATCCATTAGAAGTGTCTTGAATCGAAAGCCGCAGTCAGATACTTGAATCCTTGGAATCATTTCCCCCTTTATTAATCACAAAAGCTTTTGCATTTTTGCTAGATAACTGAATTTGAATTTACTCTCACCAAATCCTTGACTTCGACTTTGGAATTCTTACCTTACTGCATCCGATCCGTACACTGCGGGTTCGCTTTGCTTTGAGTTATAGATATAAATTTAAGACTTTGACGCACACACTTTTGAGCGAACAGCGCCGATGCTCAATTGTGGAAAATCAAGCCCTTTTTACAGGAAAACTATCTTCCAAAGATAAAATATCTTGAAAAGATATTATCCTAATAAAAATATATCCATATCTCTAAAATAGATCTCCAAAATATATGATCTTCCTTCTAGAAATCCAGCCCAAAAATATAAGATCTCTCCTTCCAAAAATAAAAGATCTCAGCCAAGAATAAATGATCTCGTCGCGTCAGGATATTCGCCTCGGTCGAGACGCTCCCCTAGATCACCTCGGTCGAGATGACTCTGTGGTCAACCGAGGTGACTCTAAAATGAATGTGAAATCTCTCAAATGTGGTCCAAAGTAAATCTTCTTTGTTAATTCCTTTCTTCCTGGATTCTTCCTTAAACTCCTGAATGTGGCTCCAATGATTCCTTAGCTCCTTTAGCTCCATTTTGATGTAAAACGTGCCATTTTACCTACGATTACAATGAAACTTGGTGTAGACCTCGATTCGCGCAAAGATAGATGAAACGACAATATAATCACATAATATACATTCAAACATGCAGATTATTGAAGATAAAACGTCTAAACAAGTCCCAAAATATAGATTATAATACATGCTATCATAAGACTACAGGATCCATTGTGAGATCCTAGCCCAATGTGACACTCCGAGTCCCGCAAATTCGGGGTGTTACAAATAATATCTTGTAAATCTCCTTCCGCCTTAAATAATCAGCTGGCTATTTATTTGATTTTACTCAAATACAATTAATATATGATCTTCAAGGGATAGAGAAAATTCGCGAAAATTGGGGAACAAGTAACGTAAAAACCCCGACTTTATGCTCCAAATCTCGAGCAAAATTTTGTTAAGGTCAGGCGAGGTTTCATTCGAGGTTAATGTGTTGCCTTGTGTTTGGCTATGATGTTTCTCTCTTTCGAAAGACACAAGTCCGCGCACGTTAAACTCAAATAATCTCGCAAAGATAATCGCAACAAGAAAACACTCAATTTTAATATTGATCAACTAATGCTCTTTCAAAAGCTAGAAATATAGGGTAGTAAGATAAGTTATGAGGTGATAATTGATTAATTTTATAAGAGATAAATAATGTGCCAAAAAAATGAAAAAAAAATAATAACATCATTCAATGTTTGAAACTAGTTTAGTGCCCGTGCCTTGCACGGGTATTTGAAAATATATTTTTTGTTATTTTTTTTGTGTGAATAATTTTTTATAGACTTCATTTTCTTATTATATTTTATTGATTTGATTATGAATGTTTATGTAATAAAGTATATGCTTATTAAATAATAACAACATAATTATTGACCTAGTTCGTCATATAAATATGACTACATCTGGGAGCATACCAAACAGAAAGTGTTCACTATATCTATATTTGTAACACCCCGAATTCTCATAACTCGGGAAGCTATTGGTTAGGACCTCACAGTGAGTCCCGACCTCAGTTTGACAACAATTTTACTAGGATCTTGCAACAAGACACAAATAAAGAAACCGAAATTCATAAAACGATATTATAAAAGAGATGAATGCAACACAACGTCTAACAGCCAACAATACTTAAGAAACATAGAAGTCAATCTACCTTCATACGATAATAGAAACAATAACGCAAAAACTCAAACCCCACTCTAAGGAGTACGGAGACCTGGCTGACCACTACTTCCGGATCACTCAGCTGCTGCTCTAACCACATGTGGTAAATCTAAACAACATAACAAAACAACCGTTAGTTAGCTATCTAAACGTTAGATAAATGAAAATAGCACACACACACATTAGCAGAACCAAACACACATTAGCAGAACCAAACACACATCATGCTTTGAAACAATCTATTTATTATCTTTACTAGGTCATTCACTCTTTCTAATGATACTTATTTTGTGACACGAGGGATTCCCAAACCTCGCCTCCGCCCCCGTGTAACCATCAGGAATGGATCTGATGCATCTCACCTTGTACCTGTATGGTCTGGGTATAGAAAACCTCCCAGTCTCCTGTTAGAGCTGGGCAGTGATGTCACGACCCGTTATACATACACTTGGGCCATAAAATAATAAAAGTCGTCCTAGGCATGTTATAATTATTAAAAAATCAATACACACCACTATCATCAGTCAGATAACATCTAGAAACCAACTAAGTAAGTCGCAAGGACTTACCTGAATCAAATCTCAAATCCCGTTATCTCGACTCGGCTTGTAAACGTAGAAATTCAATCGCCTATTATACAAGGCAAGTGGATTAGTAATGTATCCCACCTTCTTAGAAGTCTCCAACTTCTAAGATATATAATCGATCATAAAGAAACTACCAAAATACCCTTATACGGGTAAATGATCATTTTACCCCTGGTCCCGAAACTCTATAAAATTCTATAACAAAGTTCGAAACTATTCTTTGGAACTCAAAACCACACTCTCACTCTAAAAGGAAGTTTGTTAAAGTTTTAGAAGTGTTAATCACATCCTTGACTTTCATAAAAAGTCACTACGGTCCAACTTTAGCTTAAGATACGTGGCTTAAATAAAAATATAAAAATTCCATTAAAAACATCTAGGTCTTCTATAATATGCATGCTACTCATAGGGGCAAAGATCCCTCAAAAACACCCATCAACATATCCTACACAAATCTTCAAAGTTGGTTACAAACTCTAGACTTTCCAATACTTAGCCATTGTTATAAAAGACTGCCCAACTACCATACTTCGGGACCTTATAACTCTAAATCCGACCGTTTGATTGTTCCCACATTTTAATACATCAAACTACACATATCCACCTACCATCTATCAAAAACTCAAAAGTGGATGATCATTTAAAGCATCAGAAAGTAATCCCAAGGTTGTCCATTATACGTACCAAATTCTAAAGAAAACAAGACATTTCACAAGGTCTAGAGTTCAAAACCCAATGCCAACATTTCCTGGATTCCTTTTTTTTTTGCACATCTCAGGTTCGAAACTTTGGAGCAACAAAACCACTACTCTAATCCATGTATGCATGGGTCACTAGATCGATTCCTAGGGGACACAAATGTACTTCAACACTCCCTAATATCAGTCCCAATTTAACAGCTTAAACCGATCTATCCTATTGATCAAGCAGGCGCCACCCGTCTCATGAGTCTACTGTTACTACGCTCAAAAGGCGGGTTTGCATTCCGAATCCGAAGGCTATCAAATAGGCGCCACCCGTCTCATTAAAGATCTTATATAGACACTTTTTGGTAATAATCTTATTGGAGTAGTATAGGATCCGTATAACAACCTTTAGTTATTCAAATTTACTCTTTCTCATGTTTGTTCTAGCCAACATGTCGATTCCAACTGCAATCACCTCACAACTCGAAAAGACATTTCACTAAAGCTTTAAATCATACTCTCTCTGTTTGGGCCGCCTCTATAATTCCAATTATTTTGTGTCACATCTTTAATTGCAAGGGCATCTTCTGTCAATCTAGAAAGTTTGACCCTACCTTTTCTCGGAAGAGCACCATCAGTCCTACTTATGTGAAATGCTAAGACATAGGACATGTTCCCAATCATCTGTTTCTTCTTACTCTTCTAGTTCTTCTTATAGAGATCCCTCCATACTAACTTGGATATGTATCTTTCCTTAGACAGTAGTAAGCAACTGCTCACAACAATTCTCTTTACACCATTATTGTCATAAATGGTCATTACCGACCGTCAAGAGCTTTTCTTTAATTTCTTACTTAGAGTTATCATATTGGACTCATTCAATGTTACCATCAAGGCTACTAGTACTTGTATCGATTTAACTTCACCATTGTCGTCGTTGATCTCTGAGAGAAATTCTTTAGATGTAGATAAAATTCCTTTATAATCTTATGGTTATTCTCCTTATCTGCCAACCGACCATCACTAGTTAGCCAGCACGTGTAAATTCTCTGTTGTTACCGATTAGTCTGTAGTTGACCTTCTATAAGATCGTAGGCTAATCGGTAACAACAGAGAAAATATATCCCTTCCATTTATACTCCTATACCTCCTTCTACAACTACACTCCTATAGGAGCACTATACTCTTACGAGTCTAGTTGTATCTTCGTCTTCCGTCAACGGACTTATCAATTCTTCTACGATAACTTGTAGGTATTTCTCCATCATTCTTTTTACCTGAGTTATCTGTAACACCCCGAATCCGTGGGACTCGGAGTACCACATTGGGCTAGGATCTCACAATGGATCCTGACCCTAGCCTGACAACAAGTTCACTGGACCTTACAATATGACACTGGCAGATATAAAAAACAAATACATGAAACTGTAAAAACTGTACAACTCAAAGGTAAAACAACATATCCGAGTATAAACCACAACGCCCTCACACAGGAGGTAACAAAAGATCATCCTCACGTAGGAGGGAAAGGTAAACAATCCCAAAAGCCCCCAACATCCTATGTACGAGAGGTCCTCGGCCTGCCACTCTACTAGATCACTCAGCAGCACGCCTATCATGTGGGGCATCTACAACATAATAATAAACCATTAGCTAACCATACATATATAGAGTAATGCATAAGCACAATCACAATCATGGAAAGATAAACACATCAGCATGCTATCACACATTTACCCAGTTTATCATCTTAATATAATGGTCATTCACTCAAGTCGTGTATTAATATATATATATATATATATATATATATATATAAATGAAAGTATGTGACACGAGGACTGATACATCCTCGCCTCTTAACCTACTAGCCAGCTGCACAAGTATCGGTCACACAATCCGTGTACCCTATGGGAGTGGATTGCGCCCTTCCTGTAAAGTCAGTCTGGCCTGACGTCAGAGAACATCCCAGACTCCACGGTGGGATGAAAGGGAAAGGTTATCACAGCCACGCATAAGGGGCAATCAATAAAACAAAGGCCGGCATAAACGACATCTCATGCTATCATAACAAACATATAAAACACACACCACTCATGCAAACACCCAATATAAGGATGGTAGCTAAGTAAGTCCTACGGACTTACCTCAACCTCGTACACAGCTAAACCACAAACAACCTCCACTCCTGAGAGAGCGGCACTGCCTAATAACAAGGCATAAAAATATATCAACCTCTAATCATCAAAGGGGTCACAACTAGACCGAAAGGGATCCATAGGGATCCTACACAGCCTCAAAACCTCAACAAACATCAACCTAAGTCCTTAAAGCCGTACAAGGCATAAACCGATTATAACCTCAACCAAACACATCCTCACATATCTAGCATGATCCTATACACTCACACTACGAAAGGAGGGAACAAAGGCATCCTTAGGAAAGCCTAGAAGCAACACACACCAGCAGAACCAAGTGAAGAACCTTGTTGATGCAGGTGGGCGTAGGGGCGGATCTCAGGTGGCGCAGGGGCGGATCCTGGCCGGCGCTGGGGCGGCTGCAAGGTGGCGCAGGAGCGGCTGAACAGCAGAGGACACCACCTTAGCCCTTTCTTCACTTCTTCCTTCGATCCCTTACTCTTTCTTCACTACAATAGCAACATACATACAAAACATATATATATATACATCAACACAAGCCAAACATGGCTAAAGCATGATCTAAGCCTAAGGAATCTAAGCTAGGCTAAGGAAAGAGAGGAAAAGATGAAGGAAAGAAGAAAGAAAGAAGAAAAGCCATGAAAGCTTGCCAACTAAGCTTTCCAGGAGATCATCACAGCTCCAACCCAACCTCAAGCTGGCTCATAAGGCTCAGCAACAACAACCATCAACAACAGCAAGCAAAGCTATCAAGATCTCTCACAAACTCAACCAAAACTCATGGAAGATCAAAGATGATCCAAGGGAGAAGAGAGGAGAAGATGTACGTAGGGAGAGAGAGAGAGAGAGAGAGAGAGAGATTAAGCGGGAATGGTAAACCCTCATCAGGAGGAAGAGTTGAAGGTTATAAAGAGGTAAAAAGAGTAAAGTACGGGTCAAAGAAGATGGTTGCAACACATAGAGCCGTAGGGGCGGACTCCGTGAGCCGCATGGGCGGACTCTGTGAGCTGCAGGGGCGGCCCAGACAAACCGCAGGGGCACCTACAAGGTCACCCAGGGGCGGTCCAGGCTAAATCCTAGCCCTCAGCTCACTCTCTCAGCAACTCAGCAACTAGGCTCTTACATCTCACCCCCTAAAAACAAGTTTCGTCCCGAAACTTGCAAAATCCCAAAATCTCTAGGTCCCATAAGCCGAGGTATAACTCTCTCTCTTTCTATCGGAGGTATCACATCTCCGCTCAGAAGGTCATAACTTATACATATCTATATCCTCAACGTAAACATGGAGGAATCATCATCTCCATAAAATAGGGTCATAACGCTACCCAAAGGCGTAGAGGAATCACATCTCTCGCCATACCACATCACAAGGCATAGAGGAAGCACATCTCTAGCCAAATAAAAAACATGTACAACGCATGGAGGAAGCACGTCTTCACTGAACTATGTCCATCAAGTAGCATGAAGGAAAGAACCATCTCCAGCTGAATCCTAATCATACTCAGATAGCATGGAGGAAAGAACCATCTCCACCTGTAACAGACATCAAACTCAAATAGCATAGAGGGAGTAATCATCTCCAACTATAACGTACATCACGCTAGAACGGAAAGATCTAAAAAGATCATAAAAAATATCATAGCTAGCATGGAAAGCACATCAAAGCATATAAGCACATAAACACATACTCACCAAGATAGCACTAAGATCTACTCATCGACCCTAGGTGCATCTATCTCGGCATAAAACTCTGGATAGTTCCTCTGGATACTATCCTCAGTCTCCCATGTAGCCTCCTCAGGTCCACGTCTAGACCATTGTATCCTCAGCATAGGAATGTCCTTCGAACGCAGGCGTCTCACACCTCGCTCTAGGACTGCAATAGGATGCTCAACATAGGTGTGGTCTGGCTCCACCACCAAATCATCATAACTCACAATGTGCCTCGGATCTAGTATATACTCCCTCAAATGAGACACATGGAACACAAGGTGAACACCCTCTAATCTCGGAGGCAAAGCTAATCTGTAAGTTGCCCTCCCAACTCTATCCAATATCTCGAAAGGACCGACATATCGGCGATTGAGCTTCTCCTTTATGCCAAAACGTCTGACGCCTCGCATCGGAGATACTCTCAACCAGACATAAGCTCCTACCCTGAACTCTAGAGGTCGACGCCTCTTGTTTACATATGACTTCTGGCGACTCTGTGCAGCCAGCATCCTCTCTCTAATCAGCACTACTCGAGTCATATCATCTTGAATCTGCTCTAGTGTTATCCCATTGATACTGCTAGGCTCATCCCAGCATAAAGGTGTACGGCACCTACGTCCATACAGTGCCTCATAAGGAGCCATCCCAATAGATGCATGCCAGCTGTTGTTGTATGAGAACTCTACAAGTGGGAGGTATACAGACCATCCTTGTCCCTAATCCAACACACAAGCTCGCAGCATATCCTCCAAAGTCTGGATGGTCCTCTCTGACTGACCATCTGTCTAGAGATGAAACGCAATCGTAAAGTGTAGACTCGTCCCCAAAGCAGTCTGAATCTGTTGCCAAAACCTCGAGGTAAACCGTCCATCTCGATCAGAGACAATCGTCCTCGGTACACCATGGAGTCTCACTATCTGTCAAGTGTACTCCTCAGCAAATCTGCTCACTGGCCACGTCTCTCTAATAGGAATGAAATGTGCCATCTTCGTCAGTCTATCAACAACAACCCACATAGCATCAAAACTCCAACTGGGCCTCAAACCGGTCACAAAATCCATGGAGACGTCCTCCCACTTCCACTGTGGAACTGTAGACCACACAAATCTAATAGGAATGAAATGCTCTATCTTGACTTGTTGGCACGTCGCACACTGAGCCACAAATCTGGCTACATCGGGCTTCAGCCCTCCCCACCAATATAAACATCTCACCTCATGGTACATCTTGATCGTACCTGTATATACGGAGTAAGGTGTACAGTGAGCCTCCTATAAGATCCTCTGCCTCAACGTTGCATCGGCAGGTACACATATACGATCATGACGCCTCATCACCCCATCTAGTCCAATGAAGAACTGTGGTGTCTCACCACGAGACATCCTCTCTCTGATCCTCATCAAAGTCGGGCAGGTCCCCTGCTTCTGTTGGATCTCATCCAACAGACCAATTAAAACCTCCAAAGCATATAACTAGGCATCCTCATTAGGGAACTGAATGTCCCACTCTAGCCAAGTTAGATCTCTCTGAAGCTGAGGCTGTATTGTCAATCTGGCAATCGCCTTCTCTCGAGGCGTCTTCCTGCTCAAGGCGTTAGCTACAACATTCACCTTTCCAGGATGATACAAGATCTCAAGGTCAAAGTCCTTGATCAACTCAAGCCATCGACGCTGGCGGTTATTCAACTCCCAATGCGTAAAAATATACTTCAAACTCTTATGGTCTGTGAAGATCTGACATGTGGCACCATACAGGTTATGTCTCCAAATCTTCAAAGCATGAACTACCGCTGCTAACTCCAGATCATGAGTCGGGTAGTTCTCCTCATACGTCTTCAGCTGTCTAGATGCATAAGCAATCACTCTACATCTCTCCATCAACACACATCCCAAGCCTAGCTTCGATGCATCACTGTAGACCACAAAATCATCATAACCCTCTAGTTGTGCCAAGACAGGAGCAGAAGTCAAACGCCTCTTCAACTCCTCAAAACTCTGGGCACACTGGTCAGTCCACAAAAATCTAGTAGTCTTCCTCACAAGACTCGTCAATGGACGGGCAATCACAAAAAATCCCTCCACAAAGCGTCTATAATAACCGGCTAGACCAAGAAAGCTACGCACTTCCTTGACGTTCGTCGGTGTTGTCCATGCAGCAACAGACTCGATCTTCGCCGGGTCAACCATAATCCCATCGGCGGAGACGATATACCCAAGGAAAGCAACCTCAGACATCCAAAACTCGCACTTAGAGAGCTTGGCATACAACTCTCTATCCCTCAAATTCTGCAAAACCGTCCTCAGATGACCGGCATGCTCCTCTCTACTACGAGAGTATATCAAAATATTGTCAATAAAGACCACCACAAACTGATCAAGGAAGTCAATGAAGATGATGTTCATCAACTCCATAAAAACAGTTGGGGCATTCGTCTGCCCGAATGGCATCACTGCAAACTTGTAGTGTCCATAACGGGTACGAAATGCCGTCTTGTGTACATCCTGCTCTCTCACCCTCAACTAGTGGTACCCTGAACGTAAATCAATCCGGGAGAAGACTGTCGCTCCTTGAAGCTGATCAAGTAAACCATCAATACGAGGCAATGGATACCTGTTCTTGATGGTCACCTTGTTCAGCTCTCTGTAATCAATGCATAGTCTCAATGATCCGTCCTTGTTCTGCACGAAGAGGACAGGTGCACCCCATGGTGAAACGCTAGGGCGTATGAAGCCCTTCTCAGCAAACTCCTCGAGTTGCTTCTTCAGCTCCAACATCTCGACAGGCGTCATACGGTATGGGGTCTTCGAGATGGGTCTCGTACCAGGCTCCAACTCTATACTGAAATCCACACTCCTTTGAGGTGGCAAGCTCGACAGCTCAACAAACACATCTACAAACTCGCAGACCAGTGGAATATCCTCCAAAGCTGGACTCTCTCCATCCTTCATGGCATAGTACTAGAAGGCATCACATCCATGTGCAATCAGTCTAGCTGCTCGTACGGCGCTGATGACAGAACCTGTCTTCCCAAGGTCCCAACCTCGGAAGACCTCAATATGACCAACCTCGGTAGAGACTGTAACAGTCCGTCTACAAACATCTAAAACAGCACGGTGTCTACGCATCCAATCCATACCTAATATGACTTCTATATGCATCAATGGCATGACTAAGAAGTCAACAAGCAAAACACGAGTCCCTAAACGAAGGGGACAACTATGTATCTCACGTGTACCTCTGACCCGACTACCATCAGGTAACCCTATAGTAAAGGGTATCCCCTCTATGGTAGCTAAACTCAGACGCTCAACGCATGTATCACAAATAAATGAATGTATAGCACCAATATCAAACAAAACTCTAACAGGTAAACCATGAAACAGAATGGTACTTGTAGCAGCCGGTGTAAGTGGATCCTCTGCACTCCTCAACTCAAAAGC
Organism: Fagopyrum esculentum; assembly: GCA_033239045.1. Taxonomy (NCBI): domain Eukaryota; kingdom Viridiplantae; phylum Streptophyta; class Magnoliopsida; order Caryophyllales; family Polygonaceae; genus Fagopyrum; species Fagopyrum esculentum. Next base: position 96,090,069 of record BSUD01000006.1, on the reverse strand, counting down.
TCTACCCTGAGCTCCTCTAGCATCCGTGGTACTCCCACCACGACCCCTGCCTCTACTCGGCCCGGGAGAAGATCCCTGGGAGATGGGCGATCTGGGACTCTTTACCGTCCTTGTGTTTGTTGTTGAGGTGTCCTCTGACCACCTCCTGCTACACTAGTAGGGGAATAACCCTACTGAGATGCAACTCCACCCTGCCTACAGAAGGCAGCTCGATGTCCTTGTCTACCACAAGTAAAGCAAGTCACAACTGGTCTAGGACAATCTGGCCTTAGGTGGCCAGGGTCACCACAGTTGTAACACTGTCACCCCTTATCTGCAGTCAGTGCAGACGAGGGGTACGTCTAGAACCAGATGCTCCTCCAACTCCACTAGTTTGCCCGGTGCGTTGCCTCTTCTCAGACCGTCCCGTCTGAGAAGCTCTCCTCTGACTGGCACGCTCCCTCTCAAAAGTTGCAGCCCGGTCTTGATAATTAGCTAGGGACGCGCAATGGAATCCCGCCATATATGAATGCGTGCTCTCCCTCAGATGATGCGAGAACAGATACACATATTGGTCCTCAAACGGTGCAGTTAGACCCAGCAAAGCTAACTCAGTTTGGAAGTGGTGGATGGCGACTACAATCGGTACATTGATAACACGATTTATGACTTAGATTTAGACACTCATTTAGATAGATTCTTCACTCATTCATGCATGGTTTAGCACTAGTTCACGACGTTTGCACTCAAATCACGTATTTTGTCAAGATAGACGTCTACTCGGACTTTTGCTTGCTTTGTAGGTATTTTAGGAGACTTGAAAGCCTAATCGATACATCCGAGGATCATTCCTCGAGATGACACACTTCCGGACTCATTGGAATGCAAGCTAAAGGCTAAGGAGGACTCATGGAACCTTGCCAACACAAGCCATGCACCAAATCATGGCCTAACGAGCCTAGGAGAAGCTTCTGGAGCAAACCACGGTCTGGACCAAGACCACGGCTGTGATTCTGCCCGTGGAATCTGCCAGGACCACCGTTGACAGCTGGCCACGATCTCTTCCATTGCTCTTGCATCTTAGTGGGTATTTAAAGGATTTTGCAGGCTGTAATTGGGATCTCTCTTCCTCCTTTTTGACCTATCTTCTTCCCCAAAACACTTCTCCATTGTTACCTCTCTTCCAAGCACCCATTGGGGGTGTTCTTGGAAGAGATTAGTGTAGATTCTCGTTTTAGAGTGAGATTAGAGTGGTTTTGAGAGAGGAGTCTATTGTTAACAACTTGGATTAGCTCTTGGAGCCTTGTAAGAATTTGGTAACTTCTACTCTATGCCTTTAATGTCTTTTCTTTGGATTATTCTTCATCATTTGACCATGACTTGCAAGCATGCTTTATTTGTGGAGATTGATCTTGAAATGAATGTTGTTGCCTAGATAGATTGCGATTCTAGGGTAAGGAAAGAAGGGTTATGGCTAGGACTATGATAGGATGGACTTAGTTTTACCCTTGGATGACTTGTGTTCTTGAATGAGGGCTCTATTGGAGTCCACGGTTTGTTCTTGCCTTTCCACGGCCGTGGAAGGTGTAGAACAGCCCGTGATTCTCCCTTGTTTGATGGATCTAGCTTTAGATTGTTAGAATGTTGAAATCTTAAGTGTTTGTTGAGTTAAATCTACCCTAGGGTGACCTAGTGTAGCAACTAAGTGTTAGAAGAGACTTACCCGGTGATTCTACTCTTAGATTTCAAAGATGACAAACCTTAGGTAGTGGTGAGCCTCATAAGCCGCCATTGGACTAAGTGTGCTAGGATAGTTGTTTAGGACTAACCCTTTCGAGACTTACCCGGTGAGGATAGGTTAGATTCCTAGGTGACAATCCGGTTTGTGTAGAATTTCATCCCTTAGGTTCTTAGAGACTTACCCAGTGATGAGGCCTTGGGGACGGATTAGTGGACCATGAGACCTACCCGGTGATTGATCCCAATCTAGAAACACTTATTCCCAACATACCATAGTTAATCCAAGGAATGTTTAGATAACTTGAGTTCTATGCCATAACCGGAACTTCCAATCCCTAGAATCCGCTTTTCTATCTTTGATCTATATCTCGTATTTAGCTTGTTTATTTGCGTTGATTTGTTAGCTTAGTAGATTACTACATTTCGCATGATTTGTGATCTTTGATTGATCACCGAAAAACCAACCAAAAACAATTGAGATTTTCATTTCTTTATTTCTTTCTCTTGTCTTGACCTAGATCTTTACTAGACTTAATCATAAATCGAATCAATCTCACCTTAGTCTTTGTTTTCGACCTCGGAATACTATCCCTACTACAAACGTCCCATACACTGCGGGTTCGCTAGGAGTTAGGATAAATATAACGAGAATATAAATTTAAAGCTTATTGTGCACACATTCTGAGCGTAACATACATCCTCAAAACCAGCCTCCAGCAAGTCCTGCAGCTTCTCCCTCCTCAGTGAGGCAGGGTAGAACTACTCTCTAATCATGCTCCTCATGTGGTCATAACTGGTGGCTCTGTTCCGTACAGTCCTCCACCGCTGATGTGCACGGTCACAGAATAGAGACTGGACTAGCTCTATCCGTCTGTCCTCAGGACATCTAATAGACTTTAAAGTTGATTCTACATGTCCTATCCATACCTCAGTATATAACCCAATCTCTCTTGAGAAGGGTGGTACTCCCTTCTGATGAAACGCCTTAAACCACGCATCTGGTCGAGGCCCTCTAGTCTCCTCTATAGCTCGAGCAGTCTCAGCAGCACGTGCTGGCATAGCTGGCACCTGTGTGGCTCCCTGAGACATCTCAGAAGATCCCTCATGCCCTAGTAGATCTGGGCTCGTCTGCCAGCTCTTACAGCCTCCTTAAAACGTTTGAGATACTCTCTAAACTCTGGTCCCCCTATGGAGACACGATCAGCGTCATCAGACTGGACTCGATTAGAATGGGGTCTCTAGATCCACCACTCCCCGTCTCTGGGACGACGCTCTCTACAACCTCCTCATGTATCTCCTCCACCACTGGTGGATCAGTAGCGGGAACTAGTCCCTCACCTATCACACCCTGAGGACGAGGTGGTCTATCTCTACCTCTGCCTACAACGGCAGTAGCTCTAGTCCGAGCCATCTGCGGGGTATGGACACCTAACTTATAAGGCTCTATATAGGCCATATGTATAGATATATATATGTACTTAACACATACACATACATAATCCATAATACATACATACATATTTATACTACAGAGATCCATAGCAGAAGTGGCGACTTCTCGTACATTCTAACCCAAACCACATTTAAAACCAAAAACCTTTTTAAATCGTCAGACCCCTTTCGGCTTCTGTTTATTCTATCTATCAAACCTCATTGCAGGTAGCAAGTGCAATTGTTGTCTACCTAAGGCTCTGATACCAGCTCTGTAACAGCCCGAATCCGCGGGACTCGGAGTGCCACATTGGGCTAGGATATCACAATGGATCCTGACCCTAGCCTAACAGCAAGTTCACTAGACCTTACAACATGGCATTGACAAATATAAAAACAAATACATAAAACTGTAAAAACTGTACAACTCAAAGGTAAAACAACATAGCCAAGTATAAACCACAACGCCCTCACACAGAAGGTAACAAAAGATCATCTTCACGCAGGAGGGAAGTGTAAACAAACCCAAAAGCCCACAACATCCTACGTACGAGAGGTCCTCGGCCTGCCACTATGCTAGATCACTCAGCAGCACGCCTATCATGTGGGACATCTACAATATGGTAATAAACCATTAGCTAACCATACATACATAGAGTAATGCATAAGCATAATCACAATCATGGAAAGATAAACACATCAGCATGCTATCACACATTTACCCAGTTTATCATCTTATTATAATGGTCATTCACTCAAGTTATATATATATATAAATAAAAGTATGTGACACGAGGACCGATACATCCTCGCCTCTGAGCCTGCTAGTCAGCTACACAAGTATCGGTCACACAATCCCTGTACCATATGGGAGTAGATTGCGCCCTTCCTGTAAAGTCAGTCTGGCCTGACGTCAGAGAACCTCCCAGACTCCACGGCGGGATGAAAGGGAAAGGTTTTCACAGCCACGCATACGGGGAAATTAATAAAACATAGGTCGGTATAAACAACATCTCATGCTATCACAACAAACATATAAAGCACACACCACTCATGCAAACACCCAATATAAGGATGGTAGCTAAGTAAGTCCTATGGACTAACCTCAACCTCGTACACAGCTCAACCACAAACAATCTCCACTCCTGAGAGAGGGGCACTGCCTAATAACAAGGCATAGAAAAATATCAACCTCTAATCATCAAAGGGGTCACACCTAGACCCAAAGGGATCCATAGGGATCATACTCAACCTCAAAACCTCAACTAACATCAACCAGAGTCCTTAAAGCCATAGATGGCATAAACCGATCATAACTTCAACCAAACATATCCTCACACCTCTAGCATAATCCTATACACTCACACTAGGAAAGGAGGGAACAAAGGCATCCTAAGGAAAGCCTAGAAGCAACACACACCTGCAGAACCAAGTGAAGAACCTTTCAGATGCAAGTGGGCGCAGGGGCGGATCTCAAGTGGCGCAGGGGCGGATCCTGGCCGGCGCTAGGGCGGCTGCAAGGTGACGCAGCCTAAGGAATCTAAGCTAGGCTAAGGAAAGAGAGGAAAAGATGAAGGAAAGAAGAAAGAAAGAAGAAAAGCCATGAAAGCTTACCTACTAATCTTTCCAACAGATCATCACTGATAACACGATTTATGATCTAGATTTAGACACTCATTTAGATAGATTTCCCGCTCATTCATGTATGGTTTAGCATTAGTTCAAGACGTTTTGCACTCAATTCATGTATTTTGTCGAGATAGACGTCTACACGGACTTGTGCGTGTTTTATTGGTATTTCGAGAAATTTAGGAGCTAAAACGATGCGTTGAGGATCATTTATCTAGATGACACATCCTCGGACTCATTAGGACACAAATTAAGGGCCAAGGAGGACTCATGGAACCTTGCCAACACTAGCCATGCACCAAATCACAGCTTAATGGTCCAAGGCAAAGTTTCTGCACAGAATCACGGTTCTTTGACAGATCACGGCCGTGGAATCAACCGTGGTTTTTGCCAGATTCTTGTGACAGTTGTGCCACGACTCTCATGGCCAGCTCATGCAAGTTTGTTATAAAAGTGGTCCTTCATGGGTTGTGAGGGGCAGCTGGGAGCATCTTGGAGCAACTCATCTATTCTCCATTTCTCTAACAAAAATATCCTCTCAAAGAAGAAGATTTTCTAGGAAGGAAAGTGTCAAAAAGGAAGAAGAAGGACTCCATTGAAGAGGAGAAGAAATACACACCATTTCCACTCTTGCTAGTTTCGTAGTGAAGATTTCCGGATTCTATTTCTAAAGTTGTATAAACCCTTTGAACCTTCTTTTGGAAGGATTGTAAGTTGTTCTAATTCTATTTTCAGCTTGGTTTTGAATTAAGATTCACTTGTTCATATCTTTTCCCTCATTATCTTGCAATGGATGTTATGATTTCATGTTTGTTTGTTTCGATTTCTACTATGAATGTTGTAGGCTAAATTGATGTGGTTCTAGGGTAAGGAAAGGATGGTTATGGCTAGGGCTGTGATAGAATGAACTTAGATTTGCCTTGGATGGCTTGTGTGTTTGAACGTATCCTCTGTTAGGAATCACGGCCAGTTCTTGCCAAACCACGGCCGTGGTTTAGGTAGAACAACCCGTAATTTTCCCTGTTTCAGTGGATCTAGTCTTAGATTGTTAAAATGTTGAAATCCTAAGTGTTTGTCAAGTTAAATCTATCCTAGGAAGACCTAGTGTTAGCGACTAAGTGTTAGGAGAGACTTACCCGGTAATCCTTACTCTTAGATTCAAAAGATAACAAACCTTAGGTAGTGGTGAGCCTAATAAGCCGCCATTGGATTAAGTGTGCTGGATGGTAGCCTAAAACTAACCCTTCCGAGACTTACCCGGTGAGGATAGGTTGGATATTAGGTTAGCAATCCGGTTTGAGTAGAATTCCATCCCTTAGGTTCTTAGAGACTTACCCGGTAATGAGACTTAGGAGATGGACTAGTGGATCATGAGACTTACCCGGTAATTGATCCCGATCTAGAAACACTTAACCCCAACATAGTTAATCCAAGAAATGATTAGATAACTTGAGCTTTATGCCATAACCGGAGCTTCCAATCCCTAGAATCCGTCTTGACTTTCTGTGATCTATACCTTGTTTAGCTTGTTTCTTTGTTTTGATTCGTTAGCTTAATTGACCGATTACTTTTACATGAATCGTGATCCTTGATTGATCACCAAAAACCAACTAAAAACAATTGAGGTTTTCATTTCTTTATTCCTTGCTCATTTCTTAACTTAGATCTTCACTAGACTTATTCATAAACCGAATCAATCTCACCTTAGTCTTTGTGTTCGACCTCGGAATACTATCCACACTACGAACGTCCCGTACACTGCGGGTGCTCTAGGAGTTAGGAGAAATATAACGAGTATAAATTTAAGACTTATTGTGCACATATCCTGAGCGTGACAAGTTTTTGGCGCCGTTGCCGGGGACTAGGTCTAGATTGAGTCTATTTTGTGATTGTTTCTAGTGTAGATCTTTCTTGTTGCTTTTGATCTCTTTTTGGTTTGTGTCTTTGCTTTTCAGGACATCTATTACTCTTTAGGTGTATGCGACGATCTCGTGGAAAGGATTTAGCTCCATTCGATCCCGAACCAGAGAAAACCCTTCGATCTAGATCCAAGAACATCCGAAAAGAGAAAGAGATGGCCGGAAGGAACCTCCAAGCTGAATTGGATGAAGCCTTAGAACAAATAAGGCTAAGAGATGAGCTCTTGGAGGAAGAAAGAAGACTTGCTAATGAGAGGCAAGAGGAAACCAGGAGAGAGATTGAGGAGATTAGGCAAGCCCTTGTTCAAGGAGAGCTTAACCGCCGACAACCTCCACCACCACAACCGCAGCCGGCGGCCAATGTTAGGGTTGCTCCCATTGCTATTGAGGAACCACAAACCCTAGGGATACGTATGGATCCGGCACAAAGAGCACACCGACCGGGTGTGAATCTAGGAGATCCCGCAACCCACAATTATGAGCTCCGCCCTCAAGTTCTACAAATGATCCGGCATAATCAATTTGGAGGGATGGAAGGAGAGTCCCCTCATCAACACTTGATGAACTACGAGATTTTGATGGAGACTCTTAGACCGCCAAGATTGGAGAGCAACAACCATAAGCTTAGGGCTTTTTCCTTCTCTCTTAAGGATAAAGCCTTGGCTTGGTATCAATCTATTCCACAAGGGCGGGTTGGTACTTGGGAGGAGATGACAACCGAGTTTTTGACCAAGTTCTTCCCACCTTCTAAGACTACCGAATTAAGAGGGAAGATCAATGCCTTCGTGATGAAGGATAGAGAAAGTTTATTCAAGTCTTGGGAGAGGTTCAAAGATCTTCTCCTTGATTGTCCACACCATGGTATACCGAAAATTGAGCTATTGGAGATCTACTTCAAGGGACTTGATGAAGATAGCCAATTCAAGCTCCAATCTCTTTCCGGAGGGGCTTTTATGGAGAAGCATGTAGATGAAGCTTGGGAGTTTGTGGAGAAGCAAGCTCTAGTGATTGAGAAGTACTCCCATAGGAAGAGTGAAGGGAGAAAGGCGGGAGCATATAAGGTGAGTGAAGTCACCATGAACAATTTCAAGCTTGACGCCATCAACAATGAGTTGAAGTCCTTGAGGGAGTTGTGTGCTACAACTTTGAAGAACCAAGCAACTCCTCAAGTGCTTCCACAAGCCAACTTGTCTTCCAAGGAGGAGGATGTGAATTATATGGGAAGGGGAAACTTCAACAATTACCAAGGCCCAAGGAGTTTCAACAACAACCGGCAATTCAACAATTACCGGCCCAACCACAACCATCCCGGGTTTTCTTACTCTAACCCGGATGGAGCCTTGAACCCTCCCGCCTCCACAAGCTCAACTCCACCACCAGAGCTTCACAAGAACCTCCACCCGGATTTACTCAACCTCCCAAGGATAGAACCGAAATAATGTTTGAGCAATTGCTAGGAAGGTTGAGTGGTCTTAAGAGCACCGTGACTTCAATCTCTAAGGCTCAAAAGGTCTTAGAAGCACAAGTGTTCCAAAAGGAGGGTGAAGCCCATAGGGATCCGGGAAAACTTCCCGGAAGAACCGAAGACAACCCAAGAGGCCAAGTGTTGGCTATCACAACAAGGAGTGGGCTGAGCATGAAAGATCCTTTGCCCAAGGACCATGCTAAGGGAAAACAAGTAGTGGTAGAAGAGGGAAGAATGCAAGAAGATGGAGGCAAGAGCAAGGATGTAGAGCCAACCTATGTGGCACCGCCTCCATACAAGCCACCACTACCGTTTCCACAATCAAGAGCAAGAGCTCGTTTGGACAATCACTTTGGTAAGTTCCTTGAACTAATGTCTAAGTTGCATATTAACATTCCGTTCATGGATGCCATTTTAGGAATGCCGGCATATGGCAAGTTTTTGAAGGAAATACTCTCCAACAAAAGGAAGTTGGAGGAGTATGGGGAGATTAGAATGACCAAGAGATCCTCGAAATTGATTCAAACGATGAAGGAGGAGATGCCTCCCAAGCTAAGAGATCCGGGCTCTTTTTGTGTCCCGATAGGAGTGGGAGATGTGAAGTACGAGGCCCTTTGTGATCTTGGAGCGAGTGTAAGCATCATACCGCTTGCACTTTGCAAAAAGGTCGGGCTAGGAGAGCCAAACCCGGTCAAGATGACCCTCTATATGGCGGACCGTTCCATCACTCATCCGGTTGGGATTCTAGAGGACATTCCGGTGCAACTAGGAGGATTCTATGTGCCAATTGACTTTGTCGTCTTGGATATTCCGGCAGATTATCCGGTTCCCATCATCTTAGGAAGACCTTTCCTAGCCACCTCCGGATGCTTAGTGGATTGCAAGAATGGGACTCTCTCCTTCAACATTGGAGAAGAGAACATTAAGTTCAAGTTGTCCACAATGATGAAAGGGGCAACCCTTGATGAGGATATCTTCAACATAGTCGAGCAAGAAGAATCTAGAGAAGTTGTGAGCTCGATCTTGATCAAGGATCCCTTGGAGAAGGTTCTTACCCTAAGTATGAAGGAGGAAGGTATTGAGGATGCTTACAACGAAGAAATCAAGGCCTTGGAAGCATTGGAGGAGGAGCCAAGAGTTGGATTTGAAAGCCACGAAGAGGTGTTGAGCAGTTGCAAGTTCCACGGTCGATATTTACACTCCACGGCCGTCAAACTTTCTGGACAACTCTGGGAAGCAAGCTTGGCAAGAACCACGGCCGTGGAAGATGAGCAAACCGTGATTTCAGCCGTGGTTTTCCCTGAATCAACCCTTGATGGTGATCAATCTTCTAGAAGCCTTGGAGGATCTTTACTTACTTTGGATTCATCTCATCCAACCTTGTTTGGATCGTCTTCAACCAATAAAGGTCCTCCTAAACTTGAACTTAAACCCCTTCCCTCTCATTTGAAGTATGCTTTTCTTGGTGATAATTCTACATATCCGGTGATTGTTAATGCATGCTTGAGTGATGATGAACTTGCTAAGTTGTTGCATGAACTAAGATTGCATAGGAAAGCAATTGGTTACACTATTGATGATTTGGTTGGCATTAAGCCTTCTTTGTGCATGCATAAGATAATGATGGAAGATAACCACAAACCCTCTATTGAACATCAAAGGAGATTGAATCCTATAATGAAAGAGGTAGTCAAAAAGGAAATCATTAAGTTGCTAGATGCGGGAATTATCTACCCTATCTCGGATAGTAAGTGGTTTAGTCCCGTTCATGTAGTTCCTAAAAAGGGTGGGATGACTGTAGTAACTAATGAGAGTAATGAACTAATCCCGACTAGGACGGTTACGGGGTGGAGGATGTGCATTGATTATAGGAAATTGAACATGGCCTCTAGGAAAGATCACTTCCCTCTCCCCTTCATTGACCAAATGCTAGAAAGGTTAGCTCAACACTCTCATTTTTGCTATCTAGATGGCTATAGTGGATTCTTCCAAATCCCTATCCACCCCGACGACCAAGAGAAAACAACTTTTACATGTCCATGAAGTACTTTTTCATATAGGAGAATGCCATTTGGGTTGTGTAATGCACCCGCCACCTTCCAAAGGTGTATGATGGCTATCTTTTCGGAATATATAGAAAATATCATGGAAGTGTTCATGGATGATTTCTCTGTTTATGGTTCTTCCTTTGATAATTCCTTGGCTAACTTATCATTAGTATTGCAAAGATGTCAGGAGACAAATCTTGTCTTAAATTGGGAAAAATGCCACTTCATGGTAAGTGAAGGTATTGTGTTAGGACACTTGGTGTCTAACCGTGGCATTGAAGTTGATAGGGCCAAGATTGAGACGATAGAGAAGTTGCCACCACCTACCTCGGTGAAAGGGGTAAGGAGTTTCTTAGGGCATGCCGGTTTCTACCGGAGGTTTATTCAAGATTTCTCTAAAATATCTAAGCCCCTCACTAACCTACTAATGAAGGATGTTGATTTTGTCTTTTCAAAAGATTGTCTTGAAGCTTTTTGTAGATTGAAGAACGCCTTGATCTCCGCACCTATCATGCAACCTCCGGATTGGAGTCTACCATTTGAGATCATGTGTTATGCGAGCGATGTAGCCGTTGGGGCTGTTTTAGGGCAAAGGAAGGAAGGGCGCACTCATGCTATTTATTATGCTAGCAAGACGCTAGATGATGCCCAACTCAATTATGCTACTACCAAGAAGGAGTTGCTAGCGGTGATTTATGCATTTGAGAAGTTCCTCTCATACCTTGTTTGAGCGAAGGTCATAGTCTATACGGATTATGCTGCGATCCGTTATCTACTTACAGAGAAGGAGGCCAAACCAAGGTTGATTCGGTGGATCCTTCTTCTACAAGAATTTGATTTGGAAATACGAGATAAGAAGGGATCCGAAAACTCCGTGGCGGATCACCTTAGTAGATTGCCTCCATTAGAGCTTGGGAGAGATGACATTCCAATTGACGACTCATTCCGAGATGAGCAATTGCAAATGGTGGAGGAATGCTTGTTCCAAGTATCTAGAGGAAATGAGCCATGGTATGCCGACATCGTGAACTACTTAGTATGTGAGGAAGTGCCTCCCGGATTGACATATGCACAAAGAAAGAAGTTCTTCAACGATGTGAGACACTACTATTGGAGTGAACCGCTTCTATTCAAAAGAGGGCCGGATGGGATGTTTAGGAGATGCATACCGGAAGATGAAGTGGAGAGTGTGATCCGGCATTGTCACTCCTTACCATGTGGAGGCCATGCTAGCTCACACAAGACGTGTGCAAAGGTATTGCAATCCGGTTTTTATTGGCCTAACTTGTTTAGAGATGTGCAAGGTTTTGTAGCGACATGTGATGCTTGCCAAAGGACGGGGAATATCTCAAGGAGGAATGAGATGCCCTTGAACAACATCCAAGAAGTCGAGATTTTTGATGTGTGGGGTGTGGACTTCATGGGACCATTCCCTTCTTCATGTGGCAATCTCTACATCCTATTGGCGGTGGACTATGTGTCAAGATGGGTGTAGGCGATCGCCTCTCCTACAAATGATGCCAAGGTGGTAGTGCGGTTCTTCAACCGAGTGATCTTCCTTAGGTTTGGAACACCAAGGGTGATCATTAGTGATGGAGGGAAGCACTTCACAAATAGGAACTTTGGAGCACTTTTGGCTAAGTATGGGGTGACTCATAAGGTGGCAACACCTTACCATCCCCAAACTAGTGGCCAAGTGGAGATCTCCAACCGGGAGATAAAGGCCATCCTTGAGAAGACGGTGTCTAGAACTAGAAAGGATTGGGCTATGAAGCTCAATGACGCATTGTGGGCATATAGAACCGCCTTCAAGACACCAATTGGCACCACTCCTTACAAGTTAGTTTATGGCAAGTCTTGCCATCTTCCGGTGGAAATGGAGCATAGAGCTTATTGGGCCATTAAGTGGCTAAATTTTGACCTCAAGGAGGCGGGAGAAAAGCGGTTGCTTGATATAAACGCCCTTGAGGAGATCCGGTTGGAAGCTTATGAGAATGCCCGGATCTACAAAGAGAGAACCAAAAGATGGCATGACAAGAAGATCATCCCCAAGGAGTTGAGTGAATGATATCTTGTCCTTCTCTTCAACTCAAGGCTAAGGCTCTTTCCCGGAAAGCTCAAATCAAGATGGACCGGGCCATATGTGGTGAAGAAGATCTTTCCCCATGGAGCTATTGAGATAGGAGGGGAGCATTGTGGGAATTTCAAAGTAAATGGGCATCGCTTGAAGAAGTATATTCCGGGAGCCCCGGTAGACATGATCGCCCCACTTCACCTCGAATAGACTCCCCCGAGTTTGGTCAAGCTAATGACCTTAAAGAAGCGCTTGGTGGGAGGCAACCCATTGGTAACATTTTTCCTTTTTCGTTTTGTTGTCGTTTTAGGATTTTTCTATCTTTGTGTGTGTTTTGTCTTCTTTGTGTGTGTGCTAGAACCTTAGTGGCATTTGAAGCCTTTCTTGGCACATGAATGATGATGATGAACCCCTCACCAATTATGGGTGGAGCGGACGCGGGACTTGGACGGCTAGCGGTGCCTAGCGCGGGTTCCAAAGCTTTGATGGACGCTTAGAGCTCTCTACCATGGTTGATAGGATCATCCAACATCAATTCACTTGAGAAATCCCAAATACCATAGCAAACCACTTTTACATTGTGAGAATCTTCTTTCACTCTCTTAACTTCATTTACACATTGGGGACAATGTGTTTCTAAGTATGGGGTGGGGTTCGCATGATCCTTTGCATGATGAGCATCTAGGATAGCTTAATATTTTCACATGTCTTGCATTATACATACTTAAATCGAAAATCCCATAAAAATCAGAAAATTTTAAAATTTTTGTGCTTTCTAGGCTTGGATATGATCCTAATGATGAAATCTTGTCTTGTGAATTGGCTATGGATAGCCTTATGTGTTGAATTGATAAATGCATATGTGGACTTGAACTACTTCTCTTAAATTCTATGAATGATTTGTGATTATGATGTTTGCCTAGAATGGATAGAGTATTGAAAGTCGAAATTACATGATAGTTCTTGCATACCATCTAGGAATGAATGAGGCATTTCATCTTTCTCTACTTCTCATCTTGATCATGATTGCTTAAGCACCTCAATTGATATAAAATTGACCTCTTTTAACCCATCCGAGAATAGGAGCATGCTAGTGTGTTGAAGTGTGTGGAAAGCAAGTATGGAGTAAAGTTATTGATGAAAGGAATGTCATGAATGAAATGCTGAATTTATTGTGGAAGTGTAGCCAAAATTAGGTTTGGGGGCGTTGGTTTAAATGACAAGTAACTCGGTACACTTCACATAATCGGGTGTTGGTGCCTTGCCAAAGTCAAATGAACCAATAGCCCTAACGAGCTTTGGTATGTGTGTCCGGTGTGGATGCACCTCGAAAAAGAGAAAAAGCCCGAGGACGGCTAATCACCGAGGTTTCGGCTATTGTACACCAATGCCATTGTCTCAAAAACAAGTCAAGAAAAAAAAAAGCTAGATAAGGAAAAATATACACTTGGGGGAAGTTGATCGAGGACAAGGAAGTGAAGTTAGTTCCATTCCCGGATTAGCATCACATAACCTAGAGAATTCCCCACCCAATCACAACGTTTCTTGGCCTTTTATGTCACAAGACCTTATGACCTACTTGCATGTTTGTAAGACTTAGTAATCTAGATTGGATACACTCTTGATCTTCTTGACCTCTTCATCCTTACATCTCATGCATGCTTTTGAGTCAAGTACGATTGTCTTTCCATGCCTTCATTTGTTTGATACATAATTGCTTGTCCAATTGCCATGAAACATGACTATGAAGGTGATCCAATAGTAGAAGCACAAACCCAAAAAGATTTTAGCCATTTTTCTGCATACATAAATCATGTCATCACTTAGTCTATAGTTGGGAATTTGCTCGGGGACGAGCAAACCTTAAGTATGGGGTATTTTGATAACACGATTTATGATCTAGATTTAGACACTCATTTAGATAGATTTCCCGCTCATTCATGTATGGTTTAGCATTATTTCAAGACGTTTTGCACTCAATTCATGTATTTTGTCGAGATAGACGTCTACACGGACTTGTGCGTGTTTTATAGGTATTTCGAGAAATTTAGGAGCTAAAACGATGCGTTGAGGATCATTTATCTAGATGACACATCCTCGGACTCATTAGGACACAAATTAAGGGCCAAGGAGGACTCATGGAACCTTGCCAACACTAGCCATGCACCAAATCACAGCTTAATGGTCCAAGGCAAAGTTTCTGCACAGAATCATGGTTCTCTGACAGATCACGGCCGTGGAATCAACCGTGGTTTTTGCCAGATTCTTGTGACAGCTGTGCCACGACTCTCACGGCCAGCTCATGCAAGTTTGTTATAAAAGTGGTCCTTCATGGGTTGTGAGGGGCAGCTGGGAGCATCTTGGAGCAGCTTATCCATTCTCCATTTCTCTAACAAAAATATCCTCTCAAAGAAGAAGATTTTCTAGGACGGAAAGTGTCAAAAAGGAAGAAGAAGGACTCCATTGAAGAGGAGAAGAAATACACACCATTTCCACTCTTGCTAGTTTCGTAGTGAAGATTTCCGGATTCTATTTCTAAAGTTGTATAAACCCTTTGAACCTTCTTTTGGAAGGATTGTAAGTTGTTCTAATTCTATTTTCAGCTTAGTTTTGAATTAAGATTCACTTGTTCATATCTTTTCCCTCATTATCTTGCAATGGATGTTATGATTTCATGTTTGTTTGTTTCGATTTCTACTATGAATGTTGTAGGCTAAATTGATGTGGTTCTAGGGTAAGGAAAGGATGGTTATGACTAGGGCTGTGATAGCATGAACTTAGATTTGTCTTGGATGGCTTGTGTGTTTGAACGTATCCTCTGTTAGGAATCACGGCCAGTTCTTGCCAAACCACGGCCGTGGTTTAGGTAGAACAACCCGTAATTTTCCCTGTTTCAGTGGATCTAGTCTTAGATTGTTAAAATGTTGAAATCCTAAGTGTTTGTCAAGTTAAATCTATCCTAGGAAGACCTAGTGTTAGCGACTAAGTGTTAGGAGAGACTTACCCGGTAATCCTTACTCTTAGATTCAAAAGATAACAAACCTTAGGTAGTGGTGAGCCTAATAAGCCGCCATTGGATTAAGTGTGCTGGATGGTAGCCTAAAACTAACCCTTCCGAGACTTACCCGGTGAGGATAGGTTGGATCTTAGGTTAGCAATCCGGTTTGAGTAGAATTCCATCCCTTAGGTTCTTAGAGACTTACCCGGTAATGAGACTTAGGAGATGGACTAGTGGATCATGAGACTTACCCGGTAATTGATCCCGATCTAGAAACACTTAACCCCAACATAGTTAATCCAAGAAATGATTAGATAACTTGAGCTTTATGCCATAACCGGAACTTCCAATCCCTAGAATCCGTCTTGACTTTCTTTGATCTATACCTTGTTTAGCTTGTTTCTTTGTTTTGATTCGTTAGCTTAATTGATCGATTACTTTTACATGAATCGTGATCCTTGATTGATCACCAAAAACCAACTAAAAACAATTGACGTTTTCATTTCTTTATTCCTTGCTCATTTCTTAACTTAGATCTTCACTAGACTTATTCATAAACCGAATCAATCTCACCTTAGTCTTTGTGTTCGACCTCGGAATACTATCCACACTACGAACGTCCCGTACACTGCGGGTGCGCTAGGAGTTAGGAGAAATATAACGAGTATAAATTTAAGACTTATTGTGCACATATCCTGAGCGTGACAATCATAGAACTAACACAACCTCAAGCTGGCTCATAAGGCTCAGCAACAACAACCATCAACAATAGCAAGCAAAGCTATCAAGATTCTCAAAAACTCAACCAAAACTCATGGAAGATCAAAGATGATCCAAGGAAGAAGAAAGGAGAAGATGTACGAAGGGAGAGAGAGAGAGATGAAGCAGGAATGGTAAACCCTCATCAGGAGGAAGAGATGAAGGTTATAAAGGGGTAAAAAAGAGTAAAGGACGGGTCAAAGGGTCAAAGAAGACGGTTGCAGTACACAGAGCCGCAAGGGCGGACTCTGTGAGCCGCAGGGGCGCCTACAGGGTCACACAGGGGCGGTCCAGGCTAAATCCTGGCCCTCAGCTCACTCTCTCAGCAACTAGGCTCTTACATTATCGTCCACTTGCAGTTCTCTGTTATGACCCGCTAGTGTTATTAACTTAAATCCCTTCGGGAATGAGAAGTTAGTAGAGACCCTCGTGTTCACCAAGACCATTCTCCTACACCCTTCTTCCTTGGGGTGTTGCTTTGTAATTCCGCCTTTATAGAAATCCGGTCTTTGTTGTATCCCGATCCTTGTTGTAATTTGTGTGTTCTAGGAGGTCACTCCACTTCCATGTTGGTGAAATCTGCCTTCCACTTTCTAACAACCTGTAAGCTTTCATTTTGCGGCTCTTTAATTCTTCGTATTTGGATGGACAATGTATCTCCTCTTGACTCCTACGCTTATGATTGTCTCGGTTTCCCATCTTGATTTTGGTGTCAAGTAGCTTGTCGAGAGTGCTCATATTCCGCCCTGCTTCTAGCCTTAACTTTCACCTTCTGATCCGTCAGTAAGCTTAGATTCAATGCCTCTTGTGCGGATCGCTACTATATTCTACCTTGACTTTCATGCCTATGTGTGTTTCTAAAGACATCCACTTTGTTTGTAACATTGCTTTACACCACACTTGAAAGAACCTATGAGTTGCCTCTTCCAATTTGTATACTTGCCGGTCATCTAACGCTTTTCCGGAAATACTCTCATGTATATTCTTCATTTGATCCTATTGAGTTGACTCGGGATTCCCTTCTTGTCATCGTCGTTGGTGTTGTCTTCTAGTCTTCACTTTTCCATCTCAACGTTCCTCAACAAGTTCGAAGGAGTTGTCCGGACGTTCGCCTACCCTAATGCTCATAAGCTTAGCATACTTATCCTTACGTTGAAACCGTTCAAATATATTTAGGTGTGTCAACGGAGTGAGGATCTCATTCTGTTATCTCCGTTAAGGGCATAATATAACCATAAATTCTACTAATGTTCGGCATATACTTATCTATATCACATATCTTTATAATCAAGCTAATAAGTGAACATAACATTTCTAAAGTACTAAGCTGCTGAGATCCGTGGAGGTAGTGGTGGTCATCCGTACTTTCTATCACATCCCGACTAATGCATTTATTTTGAAAACAAAACTTTCTTTGAAAAGTTCAAACACCTTTTGGGTTCTGTTTACTTACTTATTCGGTCCTTTAGAAGATTTCAAGTGTCATTATTGCCAACCTTCGCTATGTTACCATATTGTAACACCCCGAATTCTAAGAACTCGGAAAGCTACTGGTTAGGACCTCACAATGGGTCCCAACCTCAGTTTGACAACAATTTTACTAGGATCTTGCAACAAGACACAAATAAAGAAACCAAAATTCATAAAACGATATTTTAAAAGAGATGAATGCAACACAACGTCTAACAGCCAACAATACTTAAGAAACATAGAAGTCTATCTACCTTCATGCGATAATAGAAACAATAACGCAAAAACCCAAACTCCACTCTAAGGAGTACGGAGACCCGGCTGACCACTACTTCCGGATCACTCAGCTACTGCTCTGACCCGTGGTAAATCTAAACAACACAATAAAACAACTGTTAGCTAGCTATCTAAACGTTAGATAAATGAAAATAGAACATACACACATTAGCAAAACTAAACACACATCATGCTTTCAAACAATCTATTTATTATCTTTACTTAAGTCATTCACTCTTACTAATGATACTTATTTTGTGACACGCGGGATTCCCAAACCTCGCCTCCGCCCCCGAGTAACCATCAAGAATGGATCCGATGCATCTCACCTTGTACCTGCATGGTCTAGGTATAAAGAACCTCTCAGTCTTCTGTCAGAACTGGGCAGTGATGTCACAGCCCGTTATACATACACTTGGACCATAAAAATATAAAAGTCGTCCTAGGCATGTTATAATTATTAAACAATCAATGCACACAACAATCATCAGTCAACTAACATCTAGAAACCAGCTAAGTAAGTCGCAAGGAGTTACCTGAATCAAATCTCAAATCTCGTTATCTCGACTCGGCCTGTAACCATAGAAATTCAATCGCCTATTATACAAGGCAAGTGGATCAGTAATGTATCCCACCTTCTTAGAAGTCTCCAACTTCTACGATATATTATCGATCATAAAGAAATTACCAAAATACCCTTATACGGGTAAATGACCATTTTACCCTTGGTTCCGAAACTCTATAAAATTCTATAACAAAGTTCCAAACTATTCTTTGGAACTCAAAACCACACTCTGACTCTAAAAGGAAGTTTGTTAAAGTTTTAGAAGTGTTAATCACATCCTTGACTTTCATAAAAAGTCACTACTGTCCAACTTTAGCTTAAGATATGTGGCTTAAATAAAAATATAAAAATTCCATTAAAAACATCTAGGTCTTGTATAATATGCATGCTACTCATAGGGGGCAAAATCCCTCAAAACCACCCATCAACATATCCTACACATATCTTCAAAGTTGGTTACAAACTCTAGACTTTCCTATACTTAGCCAAAAACTACATTGTTATGAAAAACTGCCCAACTACCATAATCCGGGACCTTATAACTCTAAATCCGACCGTTTGATTGTTCCCACATTTTAATACATCAAACTAAACATATCCACCTACCACCTATCAAAAATTCAACGGTGGATGATCATTTAAAGCATCAGAAAGTACTCTCAAAGTTGTCCATTATACGTACCAAATTCTAAAGAAAACAAGACATTTCACAAGGTCTAGAGTTCAAAACCCAATGCCAACATTTCCTGGATTCCTTTTTTTTTTTTTGCACATCTCAGGTTCGAAACTTTGGAGCAACAAAACCACTACTCTAATCCATGTATGCAAGGGTCACCAGGTCGATTCCTAGGGGACACAAATGTACTTCAACACTCCCTAATATCAATCCCAATTTAACAGCTTAAACCGATCTATCCTATCGATCAAACAGGCGCCACCCGTCTCATGAATCTACTGTTACTACGCTCAAAAGGGGGGTCTACATTCCGGATCCGAAGGCTGTGAATGAATTGCCTGGTTTGTTTCAATCAATGGAGGGCCGAAACCGTTTCGGCATTGTCAACCAAATACTGAACTCTCGAACCTGGACGATGGAACCTCATACATGGGGAACGGTGGTGCAGTTCTGGTGGGAACACCAGGGGAGTCTTGCAGAGGTTGAGAGCGCCGGTGAGGTACAAAGGGTGTGTAGAGTCGTGTTGTGCGGCAGAGAGATAGTGAGGGTCTTCCATGGCGGTTATCTCGACGGTTGTGATCTGCAGGGTTGTCTACGTCGATGACTCACGGGGAGGGTCCTGGTGTCTGGAATCTAGCCGGCCGAGAGAGGAGGGGTTCCTTGTTTTGATCCATCTACAAGGGGAGAGAGAGAGTTGCTTGGGTATGCAAAGAGTTGGCTAGGGTTGCTTGCTGCGTAGATCTAGTACTGTAACACTCCAAATCCACGGGACTTGGAGTGTCACATTGGGCTAGGATCTCACAATGGATCACCCTAGCCTAACAATAAGTTCACTAGATCTTACAACAAGGCACAGGTAGATTAAAACCTAATACATAAAAGCTATATATGATACATCAAAAGAGTTTACAAACTCCAAGCCGAGTACAAAACAACATCATAAACCATAACCACAAAAGATACCCCATCCCACGCATCCTAATGTACAGAAGTCCTCGGCTGGTCACACCATATCGCTCACCCTGCAGTCTTCCTAACCTCCAGATCAACTACAACACGGTATGAAACCGTTAGCTACAGCAATGAAAAGCACGAAGGTAATAGCACAACCACACATCAACATCTCATACATACAATGCCACACACATTCATTTATTATCTTTCATTACGTTATTCCATTACTAATTCAACTTCTTTTGTAACACGAAAAACCTAAAGAACCTCGTCCCTTTCCCTGTTAACACAGGGGTTTGCATTGGGGGTGATCGTCACTCGTCCCCCCTGTGTTACTGGCTTCCAAGCACCTCTTCCTAACCAGCAGGCGGAGACCGGTGGTTACCGCCCGTTATAATACACTTGGGACAATTA
The DNA here is from genome assembly GCA_033239045.1 of Fagopyrum esculentum. Lineage (NCBI taxonomy): Eukaryota > Viridiplantae > Streptophyta > Magnoliopsida > Caryophyllales > Polygonaceae > Fagopyrum > Fagopyrum esculentum. The sequence continues at coordinate 96,069,672 of BSUD01000006.1, read as the reverse complement.
AATGTAATAAATGGTCATCCTAGTCCGGTTTAGGTTATAAATGCACAATCATATGACCACACACAACCATTGCAATCCACAACTACACGCTAAGTAAGTCTTATGGACTTACCTGATATACTCGTAACCTGTACCACGTCACAGCTTCCCCTTGGGGAAGTAATCAACGCCTAAAAGAGCAAGGCACACACAATCCCATACTGCAAAGGTTAGGAGACTTGTCTCACTAACCACAACCAACCTATATCTCAAATCTAAACCTCAGATCCTCAACACATTCATAAATGCGTAAGGCATATCATCAACATAACATCTCATAATACTCGGACAAATACTAAACCTTAAAGACATAACCGATATCCAGAACATCATCATAATCCTCAACTCATTCTGACACCTAGCATTCATCTAATCAGTATTCCTCAATCTCAAATTTAACCCTAATTTAATTAATTAACTTTTAATTAATTAATTAAATTTCGCCAGAATAACATTTTGCCCGCAGGCCATTTCTAAACCCACCTGTCATTAGATTTTACCAAACAAACAACCCATAACACCAGAATAATATAATGATCATAATGAAATTTCTAATTATCCATTTTGAAAAGCCTAAGGTCAATTTAGACCAAATCGTAGTACGGAAAACTAATAAATTCATAACCTATTCGTTACTAACCCGATTGACGATCTGAAAGAAGATTCGGAATCACAACGACGCAGGCTACGCATGTACAACATCAAATTCACCAGAATCTGAGCAACGGAACCGTCCTGGTGACACATATGCTCGACCAGGTCTTCATATGCTCGGAAATGCAGAAACTCGGTACCGATATGAAGAGAATGAAGAGAGGAATCCAGAAACTTAAACGGAATTGAAATCGGATTAGAAACGGAGAGTAGATCTGAGTTTGAAGTTTGAGAGAAATCAGAGCTTTTACGAGGAAACGTGAAGGGAAAATGAATTAATAAACCATTTTCCGCTATTTATAGTGAAGACGATAATTATCCTTTAGCGAAGTCGATAATTATGCTTTAACCGATCCAAAGGCAGGTTGAACCCCCTTCTCCAAACTTCTCGAAATTGGAACTATAATTCTTGAATATTGTGAGGATAATTATTCCACAATTTCCTCGGAAAACGTGTATTCCTAAGCCGTCTTTCTTAGCCGTTAAGAAACGAAATAGCGACTCTTTTGGCCGTTTTGCCTTTCCATGTTATTTCATATCTAGGACATGTCCGATGTCCTAATCATTTCTCTCAACTGCATTTTTTTTAATTGGAGCTCCCAAATGCTCCAAATAATACCGGAGGGTAAAAATAATTACCCGGGGGAAAAAGTGAAAATTTCACCATAAGCCCAAAATTACGCCAGGAACATAACGGTGGGACTTATAGTCAACACTTATGCAATCTTCGCGAATTATATGTCAATTACTATCACTGGTTAAGTTAATCAACATTAATTAGAATTCGAAAATCCTAGCTATTACATCACACACCCCTTAAGAAAAAGTTTCGTCCCGAAACTTGAACAATTCCCAAATCCTCTCGTACCCATACGCCGAGGTATGGACACTCTTTCTATCGGAGGTATCACATCTCCGTTCAAACGTATCAACCTATAACACTCTATAACCTCAAAACATAGCATGGAGGAATCACCAAATCCAGCAACAAGATCATAACACTATCCAAAGGCATAGAGGAAAAATCATCTCTCGCCAACTACTAACCACGTCACAAGGCATGGAGGAAAGCCGTCTTCAGCCAATCGTACTCCTAACACAACTATGTGGAGGTAAACCGTCTCCACTCACACTATGTTCATCAATAATAACATGGAGGAAAGATCCATCTCCAGCTAATCCTAAACATATTACAATAACATGGAGGAAAGAACCATCTCCAACTAAACCTATATCGTGCTAGCAAACAAGATCTAATAGATCAGATACACATATCAAAGTTAGCACGAAAACACATCATATCATATAAGCAGATAGCATACAAGCACTCACCAAAAAGGCACTAAGATCTACTCATGGATCCTACGGGTGCCTCTAACTCCGCATAGAACTGTAGATAGTTCCTCTGGAAACTATCCTCTGTCTCCCATGTAGGCTCATCCAGTCCTCGTCTCGACCACTGTATCCTCATCATAGGAATGTCCTTCGAACGCAGTCGTCTCACACCTTGCTCTAGGACTGCAAAAGGTTGTTCTGCAAAAGTGTGGTCCGGCTCAACCACTAGATCATCATAACTCACAATGTGCCTCAGGTCTGGTATGTACTCCCTCAGCTGAGACACATGAAACATAGGGTGAACACCCTCTAACTTCGGTGGCAAAGCCAATATGTGCACTGCTCTCCCATCTCTATCCAGTATCTCGAAAGGACTGACATATCGGAGACTCAGCTTCCCCTTTATGCCATAACGTCTGACGCCTCGCGTCAAAGTTACTCTCAACCAGACATGAGCTCCTACCTTGAACTCTAGAGGTCGACGTCTCCTATCTACATACAACTTCTGGCGACTTTGTGCAGCCAGCATCCTCTCTTTGATCAGCGTTACTCGAGCCATATCATCCTGAATCTGTTCTGGCGCTATCCCACTAGTACTACTAGGCTCCTCCCAGCATAAAGGTTTATGACACCTATGTCTACACAACGCCTCATAGGGGTCATCCCTATAGATGCATGCCAACGGTGGTGGTATAAGAACTCAACGAGTGGGAGATAAACAGATCGTCCCCGTTCCCAATCCATCCCACAAGCTCACAACATGTCCTCTACGGTTTGGAGGGTTCTCTCAGACTGACCGTCTGTCTGAGGTAAAACTCAATCATGATATGTGGACGTGTTCCCCAATCAGTCTGAATCTGCTATCAAAACCTCAAAGTAAACCGTCTACTACAATCATAGTCGATCGTCCTTGGTACACTTATGGAGTCCCACCATCTATCTAGTGTACTCCTTTGTTACTTCATTCACTGGCCACGTCTCTCTGTAGAGATGGAACGTGTCGCCTTCGTATATCTGTTACTAATAATCTGGATAACACCAAAACTCTTACTAGGTCTCAATCCCATCACAAGTCCACAGAAAAGTCCTCTCACTTCCACTACAACACTGGTAGTGGATGAGCTCATCTTCAGGTCAATAACACTTTAACCTGATTTACTACTTCGTGGTACCTCTTATTCGTACATGGATATACTAAAGAAGGTGTACTATGAGTGTATTGTAATCTTCTCCACTCGACTCTACATAAGCGGTTATACTGACGCAGTTGCGGCGCCTCATACTCCTTCTATTCCATTAAAGAACTGTGGTGCCTCGCCATGAGGCATCCTTCCATCAAGTTTCCTCAGGGTCAGGCAAGTCCCCTATTTTTTTTGGACCTCATCCAACAAACCAGGTAAAATCCCTAAACATGAAGCTGACGTCCTTATCAGCAATTGTAGGTCCAACTCTAACCAAGCTAGATCATTTTGAAACCGAGACTGTACATCAATTCCAACAATCGCTTCCTCTCGAGGTGTCTTCTTATTCAAGGCATCAGTGACCACATTCTCCTTGCCAGAATGGTACAAATCTCAAGGTCAGCATCCTTGATTAATTCAAACCATCGACGCTGGCGATTATTCAATTTCTATTGTATAAAAATATACTTCAACCTCTATGATCGGTGGAAATCTGACATGAAATGTCACACAGGTATTGTCTTCCAGTCTTGAAACTTGAACTACCACCACTAACTCGAAATCATGAGTTGGGTAGTTCTCTTCATACGTTCTCAGCTATAACACATATTATCTACTCCACTGTATATATACACGTCTTAAACTTAACTGGAATGTACAACTGTGATCCCATAATTCCCAGAATCTTCTGATTATCACCGGATAGAAGCAGTGATCAAGTGCTTCTTCTACTTTTCAGAACCTCGACATACTACTTCAACCACGCAGTTATGGTGGTCTTCCTCTGAAGACTCGTAATTATATACGCAATCACATAAAATATTTCCATCAAAGCGTTGGTAACAATCGGCTGGGCCGGGAAAACCACGCATTCCCTTAACGTTCATCAATATCATCCATAAGACTTCATACTCATTCCTCGCCACATCAACCATAATCCTACAGGCGAAATAACATGATCTTGAAGGCTGCTTCGGGCACCTTAATTCGCATTTAGGGAGCATAACACACTGGCTTCTATCCCTCAGATTCTGCAAATCCGTCCTCAACTAACCGGTACGTTCCTCTCCATTGTGAGAGTACACCAAACGTCATCAGTAAGGTCTACCACCAACTGATTAAGGAAGTAGATGAAGACACTATTCATCAACTCCTATAACGACTACTAGGACGTTCCTCAACTCAGATGACAGCACTACAACTCGTAGTATTTATAACGGGTATGAAATGTTGTCCTATGCCCACGCTGCTCTCTCATCCTTACCTGATTATATCATAAGCATACGGAAATCTTAAAAACACAATTGCTTCTCTTAGTTGATCCAACAAGTCATCCATACGTAGCAATGAACGTGCTAGGACGAACGGAGCCCGTCTCAAACCACTCTTCAAATTGCTTCTTCAATTTCTAACAACTCAACAAGCCATATACCTCATAGGCCTTCTCCCAACCAGTCTCATACCATATTTTAACGCAATATCAAAGTCCTCATTCCGCTGAGGCGATAGATTAGACGGTTCAATAACACGTCAATAAGAATATATACCACTGGAATACTCTTCAGCGTGGAACTATCTCTTTCCTTCATGGCACAACATTAAAAAAAAGACATCACCCTCTGGTGTTATCAACCTTGCTGCTCATACGGCAGTAAAGACAACTCACCTCCTCAAAGGTCATAACCTCGGAAAACCTCTACTTAGTCGATCTCAGTAGAGACTATAATAGTCCTCCTACTACTATCTAAACCAACATAATATCTATTCGTCCACCACACACATAAAGACCTTCTCATGCACCTAAGGCATGACAAAGAAGTCTTCAAGCCATACACAAGTCCCTGAACAAAGGGAACAACCACATATCTCGCGGGTACCTAAGACCCGTAACTCGTAATCCTATAAAGGAAGATCTATCTTCTAATGTATCCACAGTTAACTATTAACACATGCATCGAAAGACAAGAGGTGCATAGCACTCACAATAAACAAAACTCCACTAGGTAAACCATTAACAAGAATGGTACCTGTAGCAGCTAACGCCCGAAGCTCTACTTCATATCATTACTCAATCTCAGACCTATGCTCCTCAGGTATCATTGAGGTTATCGCCGTAGCCTCCACTTCCACTCTTTCTGCATCGGAACGAGGAAGGTCTTGATGAGAAAAAAACACTATCTTGCTGACAGAAAGGGGTCAGATGGCCTAGTTCACCACAACTAAAGCAAGCTATCGGTTCCATGGGGCACTCAAAGCGCAAATGATCTGGATAACCATAGTTGAGACATATACGTCCCATCCCTACCACTAGTACGGGTGACTCCTCTTCATTGCCCAGCTCAAAGGCTCTACTCTGAGCTCTTCTAGTGTCCGTGGTGCTCCTACCACGACCCTTACCTCTACTCAGCCTGGGAACGGATCCCTGAGTAAAAAGATCATCTAGGACTCTCTGTTGTCCCCGCATCTGCTGCTCAGGGGTCTTCTGACCACCTCCCGTCACACTAGTAGAAGTAAAACCCTGTCACGATGCCACTCCAGTTTGCTTACAAAAGACAGCTCTATGACCCTATCTACCACAGGTAAAGCAAGTCACTAACGATCTTGTACACTGTGGTCGTATATGTCCAGGCTTCCCACAGTTGTAACAGGTCCTCGTTTCACTAGAAGTCCTCGTGAAACGAGAAGTACCCAAACGTCCACAAGTCGGGCTCGGTTTGCAACCCGGATATCCAACCTCGTCTTTCACTAATTCAACCCGTTGTTTCTTCTCTAGTCCAGAAGCTTCAGTCGATCTCACAGATGTTGGTAAATCCGGTGTAGATCTACCCACTATCGCCACCTCATATACTTGCTGCATATACTCTTGAAACTCGAATCTACTCATGGAGACACGATCAGCCTCTTCAAACTCGTTCTCTTCCATAGGCAACACAGCAGCGGATACTAGTCCCTGACTTGATGCTACTAGAGGAAGAGGGCGTGTACCCCTATCTCGTCCCACTATAGATACTACTCTAATCTGAGCCATCTGTAGAATATACGCACCTAAACTTATAGGGATATATATATGCCATATGTATCGATATATATATATATATATATATATATATATATATATATATATATATATATATATATATAATACTCATTATTACATGCATACACATCAGCACATAAAAGATATCTATATATATATATATATCTACATAGTCGAGATCCTCAGATGGGTGACGACTTTTGTACTTACTATCCCAAAACATCTGTACTCGCTTTAAACCAAAATCCTTTAAAAAGTCAAACCCCATGTGGGTTCCGTTTATTTATCTACTCTGCCTTTATTGCAGATAGCAAGTGTCATTGTTGTCAACCTAAGGCTCTGATACCAACTCTGTAACACCCCAAATCCACGGGACTTGGAGTGTTACATTAGGCTAGGATCTCACAATGGATCCTGACCCTAGCTTGACAACAAGTTCACTGGATCTTACAACAAGGCACAGGTAGATTAAAACCAAATACATAAAAGCTGTATATGATACATCAAAAGAGTTTACAAACTCCAAGCCGAGTATAAAACAACATCATAAACCATAACCACAAAAGATACCCCATCCCACGCATCCTAATGTACAGAAGTCCTTGGCTGGTCACAACATCTGGCTCACCTTGCAGTCTTCCTAACCTCCAGATCAACTACAACACGGTATGAAACCGTTAGCTACAGCAATGAAAAGCATGAAGGTAATAGCACAACCACACATCAACATCTCATACATGAATGCCACACACATTAATTTATTATCTTTCATTACGTTATTCCATTACTAATTCAACTTCTTTTGTAACACGAGGAACCTAAAGAACTTCGTCCCTTTCCCCGTTAACACATGGGTTTGCATTGGGGGTTGTCACGCTAAAAAGTGTGCACGCAATAAGCCTTAAATTTATACTTGTTATAATTATCCTAACTTCTAGCGCACCCGCAGTGTACGGGACGTATGTAGCAAGATAAGTATTCCGAGGTCGAACACAAGGACTGAGGTGAAACTAAGTCATTCAATGATCGAAGATAGTATGAATCTAGACTAAGATAAGATGAGGAATAAAGAAAATGGAAAACACAATGTTTTTGGAGGGTTTTGGGTGATCAAACAAGATCACAAGTATACGAACACAATCAAGCAACACAAACACACACTAAAACAAGAGATAGGAAAATGGAAGTAACAAAGCGGATTCTAGAGTTTGGAAATCCGGTTATGGCATAGACTCAAGCTATCTAATCACTCCTTGGGTTTACTATGATATGTTGGGATTTAGCGTTTCTAAATTGGGATCAATTACCGGGTAGGTCTCATGGTCCACTAATCCATTCCTAAGGTCTCATCACCGGGTAAGTCTCTAAGAACCTAAGGATAGGAATTCTACACAAACCGGATTGTTACCTAGGGGTCTAACCTATCCTTACCGGGTAAGTCTCGGAGAGGGAAGTCCTAGTCAACTATCCTAGCACACTTAGTCCAATGGCGGCTTGTGAGGCTCACCACTACCTAGGGTTTGTCATCTTAGGTATCTAAGATCGGAAATCATCGGGTAGATCTCTTCCCTCACTTAGGTTGATAGCATTAGGTGATCCTAAGCTAAATTAAGCTCAACAAACACTAGGATTTCAACAACACAAGTCATCCAAGGGTAAAAATCTAGGTTCATCCTATCATGCTTCTAGCCATAGCCCTTCTTTCCTTACTCTAGAATCGCAACCTATCTAGCCAACAACATTCATTTCAAGATCAATCTCCACAAATAAATCATGCTTGCAAGTCATGGTCAAATGATGAAGAACAATCCAAAGAAAAGACATTAAAAGCATAGAATAGAAATTACCAAATTCTTACAAGGCTCCAAGAGCTAATCCAACTTGACAACAATCGAAACTTCACTCGAATCCAATCTAATCTCACTCTAAAACGAGAATCTACACTAATCTCTTCCAAGAACACCCCTAATGGGTGCTTGGAAGAGAGGCAACAATGGAGAAGTGTTTTGGGGAAGAAAGGTAGGTCAAAAGAGAGAGAGAGATCCCCAATTACAGCCTGCAAAATCCTTTAAATACCCACTAAGATGCAAGAGCAATGGAAGAGATCGTGGCCAACTGTCAATGTGGTCCTGGCAAGAATTACGGGCATAACCACGGCCGTGGAAAGGGCCTAGACCGTGGTTTCTGTCAGAAGCTTCTCCTAAGCTCGTTAAGCCATGATTTGGTGCATGGTTTGTGTTGGCAAGGTTCCATGAGTCCTCCTTAGCCCTTAGCTTGCATTCCAATGAGTCCGGAAGTGTGTCATCTCGAGGAATGATCCTCGGATGTATCGATTAGGCTCTTAAATCTCCCAAAATACCTACAAAGCAAGCAAAAGTCCGAGTAGACGTCTATCTCGACAAAATACGTGATTTGAGTGCAAATGCCGCGAACTAATGCTAAACCATGCATGAATGAGCGGAAAATCTATCTAAATGAGTGTCTAAATCTAGATCATAAATCGTGTTATCAGGGGTGATCGTCACTCGTCCCCCCCCCCTGTGTTACTGGCTTCCAGGCACCTCCTCCTAACCAGCAGGTGGAGACCGGTGGTTACCGCCCGTTATAATAAACTTGGGTCAATTAAATGTAATAAATGGTCATCCTAGTCCGGTTTAGGTTATAAATGCACAATCATATGAACACACACAACCATCACAATCATACAATCTACAACTGCACGCTAAGTAAGTCCTATGGACTTACCTGATGTACTCGTAACCTGTACCACGTCACAGCTTCCCCTTGGGGAAGTAATCAACGCCTGCAATAGCAAGGCACACACAATCCCATACTGCAAAGGTTAGGAGACTCGTCTCACTAACCACAACCAACCTATATCTCAAATCTAAACCTCAGATCCTCAACACATTCATAAATGCGTAAGGCATATCCTCAACATAACATCTCATAATACTCGGACACGTACTAAACCTTAAAGTCATAACCGATATCCATAATATCATCATGATCCTCAACTCATTCTGACACCTAGCATGCATCTAATCAGTATTCCTCAATCTCAAATTTAACCCTAATTTAATTAATTAACCTTTAATTAATTAATTAAATTTCGCTAGAAAAACATTTCCCCACAGGCCATTTCTAAACCCACCTGTCATCAGATTTCATCAAACAAACAACCCATAACACCAGAATAATATAATGATCATAATGAAATTTCTAATTATCCATTTTGAAAATCCTTAGGTCAATTTAGGCCAAATCGCAGTACGGAAAACGAATAAATTCATAACTTATTCGTTACTAACCCGATTGACGATCTGAAAGAAGATTCGGAATCACAACGACATAGGCTACGCATGTACAACATCAAATTCACCGGAATCTGAGCGACGGAACCATCCTGGTGACACATATGCTCGACCAGGTCTTCATCTGCTAGGAAATGCAGAAACTCAATACCGATATGAAGAGAATAAAGAGAGAAATCTAGAAACTCAAACGGAATTGAAATCGGATTTGAAACGGAGAGTAGATCTGAGTTTGAAGTTTGAGAGAAATCAGAGCTTTTACGAAGAAACGTGAAAGGAAAATGAATTAATAAACCATTTTCCGCTATTTATAGTGAAGACGCCTTCTCTCGAGGCGTCTTCCTGCTCAAGGCGTTAGCTACAACATTCATCTTTCCAGGATGATACAAGATCTCAAGGTCAAAATCCTTGATCAACTCAAGCCATCGACGCTGGCGGTTATTCAACTCCCAATGCGTGAAAATATACTTCAAACTCTTATGGTCTGTGAAGATCTGACATGTGGCACCATACAGGTTATGTCTCCAGATCTTCAAAGCATGAACTACCGCTGCTAACTCCAGATCATGAGTCGGGTAGTTCTCCTCATACGTCTTCAGCTGTCTAGATGCATAAGCAATCACTCTGCCTCTCTCCATCGACACACATCCCAAGCCTAGCTTCGATGCATCACTGTAGACCACAAAATCATCATAACCCTCTGGTTGTGCCAAGACAGGAGCAGAAGTCAAACGCCTCTTCAACTCCTCAAAACTCTAGGCACACTGGTCGGTCCACACAAATCTAGTAGTCTTCCTCACAAGACTCGTCAGTGAACGGGCAATTACAAAAAATCCCTCCACAGAGCGTCTGTAATAACCGGCTAGACCAAGAAAGCTACGCACTTCCTTGACGTTCGTCGGTGTCGTCCATGCAGCAACAGACTCGATCTTCGCCGGGTCAACCATAATCCCGTCGGCGGAGACGATATACCCAAGGAAAGCAACCTCAGACATCCAAAACTCGCACTTAGAGAGCTTGGCATACAACTCTCTATCGCTCAAATTCTGCAAAACCGTCCTCAGATGACCGGCATGCTCCTCTCTACTACGAGAGTATATCAAAATATTGTCAATAAAGACCACCACAAACTGATCAAGGAAGTCAATGAAGATGATGTTCATCAACTCCATAAAAACAGTTGGGGCATTCGTCAGCCCGAATGGCATCACTGCAAACTCGTAGTGTCCATAACGGGTACGAAATGCCGTCTTGTGTACATCCTACTCTCTCACCCTCAACTAGTGGTACCCTGAACGTAAATCAATCCGGGAGAAGACTGTCGCTCCCTGAAGCTGATCAAGTAAACCATCAATACGAGGTAATGGATACCTGTTCTTGATGGTCACCTTGTTCAGCTCTTTGTAATCAATGCACAGTCTCAATGATCCGTCCTTGTTCCGCACGAAGAGGACAGGTGCACCCCATGGTGAAACGCTAGGGCGTATGAAGCCCTTCTCAGCAAACTCCTCGAGTTGCTTCTTCAGCTCCAACATCTCGACAAGCGTCATACGGTATGGGGTCTTCGAGATGGGTCTCGTACCAGGCTCCAACTCTATACTGAAATCCACACTCCTTTGAGGTGGCAAGCTCGACGGCTCAGCAAACACATCTACAAACTCGCAGACCAGTGGAATATCCTCCAAAGCTGGACTATCTCCATCCTTCATGGCATAGTACTAGAAGGCATCACATCCATGTGCAATCAGTCTAGCTGCTCGTACGGCGCTGATGACAGAACCTGTCTTCCCAAGGTCCCAACCTCGGAAGACCTCAATATGACCAACCTCGGTAGAGACTGTAACAGTCCGTCTACCAACATCTAAAATAGCACGGTGTCTGCGCATCCAATTCATACCTAATATGACTTCTATATGCATCAATGGCATGACTAAGAAGTCAACAAGCAAAACACGAGTCCCTAAACGAAGGGGACAACTATGTATCTCACGGGTACCTCTAACCCGACTACCATCACGTAACCCTATAGTAAAGGGTATCCCCTCTATGATAGTTAAACTCAGACGCTCAACGCATGTATCACAAATAAATGAATGCATAGCACCAGTATCAAACAAAACTCTAACAAGTAAACCATGAAGCATAATGGTACTTGTAGCAGCCGGTGCAAGTAGATCCTCTGCACTCCTCAACTCAAAAGCTCTACCCTGAGCTCCTCTAGCATCCGTGGTACTCCCACCACGACCCCTGCCTCTACTCGGCCCGAGAGAAGATCCCTGGGAGATGGGCGATCTGGGACTCTTTAGTGTCCTTGTGTTTGCTGTTGAGGTGTCCTCTGACCACCTCCTGCTACACTAGTAGGGGAATAACTCTACTGAGATGCAACTCCACCCTGCCTACAGAAGGCAGCTCGATGTCCTGGTCTACCACAGGTAAAGCAAGTCACAACTGGTCTAGGACAATCTGGCCTTAGATGGCCAAGGTCACCACAGTTGTAACACTATCGTCCCTTATTTGCAGTTAGTGCAGACGAGGGGTACGTCTAGAACCAGATGCTCCTCCAACTCCACTGGTTTGCCCGGTGCGTTGCCTCTTCTCAGACCGTCCCGTCTGAGAAGCTCTCCTCTGACTGGCACGCTCCCTCTCAAAAGTAGCAGCCCGGTCCTGATAATTAGCTAGGGACTCGCAATGGAATCCCGCCATATATGAATGCGTGCTCTCCCTCAAATGATGCGAGAACAGATACACATATTGGTCCTCAAACGGTGCAGTTAGACCCAGCAAAGCTAACTCAGTTTGGAAGCGGCGGATGGCGACTGCAATCGGTACATCCTCAAAACCAGCCTCCAGCAAGTCCTGCAGCTTCTCCCTCCTCAGTGAGGCAGGGTAGAACTACTCTCTAATCATGCTCCTCATGTGGTCATAACTGGTGGCTCTGTTCCGTACAGTCCTCCACCACTGATGTGCACGGTCACAGAATAGAGACTGGACTAGCTCTATCCGTTTGTCCTCAGGACATCTAATAGACTTTAAAGTTGAGTCTACATGTCCTATCCATACCTCAGTATATAACCCAATCTCTCTTGAGAAGGGTGGTACTCCCTTCTGATGAAACGCCTTAAACCACGCATCTGGTCGAGGCCCTCTGGTCTCCTCTATAGCTCGAGCAGTCTCAGCAGCACGTGCCGGCATAGCTGGCACCTGTGTTGCTCCCTGAGACATCTCAGAAGATCCCTCATGCCCTAGTAGATCTGGGCTCGTCTGCCAGCTCTTACAGCCTCCTTAAAACGTTTGAGATACTCTCTAAACTCTGGTCCCCCTATGGAGACACGATCAGCGTCATCAGACTGGACTCGATTAGAATGGGGTCTCCTAGATCCACCACTCCCTGTCTCTGGGACGACGCTCTCTACAACCTCCTCATGTATCTCCTCCACCACTGGTGGATCAGTAGCGGGAACTGGTCCCTCACCTATCACACCCGGAGGACGAGGTGGTCTATCTCTACCTCTGCCTACAACGGCAGTAGCTCTAGTCCGAGCCATCTGCGGGGTATGGACACCTAACTTATAAGGCTCTATATAGGCCATATGTATAGATATATATATATGTACTTAACACATACACATACATAATCCATAATACATACATACATACATATTTATACTACAGAGATCCATAGCAGAAGTGGCGACTTCTCGTACATTCTAACCCAAACCACATTTAAAACCAAAAACCTTTTTAAATCGTCAGACCCCTTTCGGGTTCTATTTATTCTATCTATCAAACCTCATTGCAGGTAGCAAGTGCAATTGTTGTCAACCTAAGGCTCTGATACCAGCTCTGTAATAGCCCGAATCCGCGGGACTCAGAGTGCCACATTGGGCTAGGATATCACAATGGATCTTGACCCTAGCCTGACAGCAAGTTCACTAGACCTTACAACATGGCATTGACAGATATAAAAACAAATACATAAAACTGTAAAAACTGTACAACTCAAAGGTAAAACAACATAGCCAAGTATAAACCACAACGCCCTCACACAGAAGGTAACAAAAGATCATCCTCACGCAGGAGGGAAATGTAAACAAACCCAAAAGCCCACAACATCCTACGTACGAGAGGTCCTCGGCCTGCCACTATGCTAGATCACTCAGCAGCACGCCTATCCTGTGGGACATCTACAATATGGTAATAAACCATTAGCTAACCATACATACATAGAGTAATGCATAAGCATAATCACAATCATGGAAAGATAAACACATCAGCATGCTATCACACATTTACCCAGTTTATCATCTTATTATAATGGTCATTCACTCAAGTTATATATATATATATATAAATAAAAGTATGTGACACGAGGACCGATACATCCTCGCCTCTGAGCCTGCTAGTCAGCTACACAAGTATCGGTCACACAATCCCTGTACCCTATGGGAGTAGATTGCGCCCTTCCTGTAAAGTCAGTCTGGCCTGACGTCAGAGAACCTCCCAGATTCCACGGCGGGATGAAAGGGAAAGGTTTTCACAGCCACGCATACGGGGCAATTAATAAAACATAGGTCGGTATAAAAAGCATCTCATGCTATCACAACAAACATATAAAGCACACACCACTCATGCAAACACCCAATATAAGGATGGTAGCTAAGTAAGTCCTACGGACTAACCTCAACCTCGTACACAGCTCAACCACAAACAACCTCCACTCCTGAGAGAGGGGCACTGCCTAATAACAAGGCATAGAAAAATATCAACCTCTAATCATCAAAGGGGTCACACCTAGATCCAAAGGGATCCATAGGGATCATACTCAACCTCAAAACCTCAACTAACATCAACCTGAGTCCTTAAAGCCATACAAGGCATAAACCGATCATAACTTCAACCAAACATATCCTCACACCTCTAGCATAATCCTATACACTCACACTAGGAAAGGAGGGAACAAAGGCATCCTAAGGAAAGCCTAGAAGCAACACACACCTGCAGAACCAAGTGAAGAACCTTTCTGATGCAAGTGGGCGCAGGGGCGGATCTCAAGTGGCGCAGGGGCGGATCTTGGCCGGCGCTAGGGCGGCTGCAAGGTGGCGCAGGGGCGGCTTAACAACAGAGGACACCACCTTAGCCCTTTCTTCACTTCTTCCTACGATCCTTTACTCTTTCTCACTCCAACAGCAACATACATACAAAACATACATATATATACATCAACACAAGCCAAACATGGCTGAAACATGATCTAAGCCTAAGGAATCTAAGCTAGGCTAAGGAAAGAGAGGAAAAGATGAAGGAAAGAAGAAAGAAAGAAGAAAAGCCATGAAAGCTTACCTACTAATCTTTCCAACAGATCATCACAGCACTAGCACAACCTCAAGCTGGCTCATAAGGCTCAGCAACAACAACCATCAACAATAGCAAGCAAAGCTATCAAGATTCTCATAAACTCAACCAAAACTCATGGAAGATCAAAGATGATCCAAGGAAGAAGAAAGGAGAAGATGTACGAAGGGAGAGAGAGAGATGAAGCAGGAATGGTAAATCCTCATCAGGAGGAAGAGATGAAGGTTATAAAGGGGTAAAAAAGAGTAAAGGACGGATCAAAGGATCAAAGAAGACGGTTGCAGCACACAGAGCCGCAAGGGCGGACTCTGTGAGCCGCAGGGGCGCCTACAGGGTCACGCATAGGCGGTCCAGGCTAAATCCTGGCCCTCAGCTCACTCTCTCAGCAACTAGGCTCTTACATTATCGTTCACTTGCGGTTCTCTGTTATGACCCGCTAGTGTTATTAACTTAAATCCCTTCGGGAATGAGAAGTTAGTAGAGACCCTCGTGTTCACCAAGACCATTCTCCTACACCCTTCTTCCTTGGGTGCTGCTTTGTAATTCCGCCTTTATAGAAATCCGGTCTTTGTTGTATCCCGATACTTGTTGTAATATGTGTGTTCTAGGAGGTCACTCCACTTCCATGTTGGTGAAATCTGCCTTCCACTTTCTACCAACCTGTAAGCTTTCATTTTGCAGCTCTTTAATTCTTCGTATTTGGATGGACAATGTATCTCCTCTTGACTCCTACGCTTATGATTGTCTCGGTTTCCCATCTTGATTTTGGTGTCAAGTAGCTTGTCGAGAGTGCTCATATTCCGCCCTGCTTCTAGCCTTAACTTTCACCTTCTGGTCCGTCAGTAAGCTTAGATTCAATGCCTCTTGTGCGGATTGCTACTATATTCTACCTTGACTTTCATGCCTATGTGTGTTTCTAAAGACATCCACTTTGTTTGTAACATTTCTTTACACCACACTTGAAAGAACCTATGAGTTGCCTCTTCCAATTTGTATACTTGCCGGTCATCTAACGCTTTTCCAGAAATACTCTCATGTATATTCTTCATTTGATCCTATTGAGTTGACTCGGGATTCCCTTCTTGTCATCGTCGTTGGTGTTGTCTTCTAGTCTTCACTTTTCCATCTCAACGTTCCTCAACAAGTTCGAAGGAGTTGTCCGGACGTTCGCCTACCCTAATGCTCATAAGCTTAGCATACTTATCCTTACGTTGAAACCGTTCAAATATATTTAGGAGTGTCAACGGAGTGAGGATCTCATTCTGTTATCTCCGTTAAGGGCATAATATAACCATAAATTCTACTAATGTTCGGCATATACTTATCTATATCACATATCTTTATAATCAAGCTAATAAGTGAACATAACATTTCTAAAGTACTAAGTTGCTGAGATCCGTGGAGGTAGTGGTGGTCATCCGTACTTTCTATCACATCCCGACTAATGCATGTATTTTGAAAACAAAACTTTCTTTGAAAAGTTCAGACACCTTTTGGGTTCTGCTTACTTACTTATTCGGTCCTTTAGAAGATTTCAAGTGTCATTATTGCCAACCTTCGCTATGTTACCATATTGTAACACCCCGAATTCTCAAAACTCGGAAAGCTACTGGTTAGGACCTCACAATGGGTCCCAACCTCAGTTTGACAACAATTTTACTAGGATCTTGCAACAAGACACAAATAAAGAAACCAAAAATCATAAAACGATATTTTAAAAGAGATGAATGCAACACAACGTCTAACAACCAACATTACTTAAGAAACATAGAAGTCTATCTACCTTCATGCGATAATAGAAACAATAACGCAAAAACCCAAACTCCACTCTAAGGAGTACGGAGACCCGACTGACCACTACTTCCGGATCACTCAGCTACTGCTCTGACCCGTGGTAAATCTAAACAACACAATAAAACAACTGTTAGCTAGCTATCTAAACGTTAGATAAATGAAAATAGAACATACATACATTAGCAAAACTAAACACACATCATGCTTTCAAACAATCTATTTATTATTTTTACTTAAGTCATTCACTCTTACTAATGATACTTATTTTGTGACACGCGGGATTCCCAAACCTCGCCTCCGCCCCCGTGTAACCATCAGGAATGGATCTGATGCATCTCACCTTGTACCTGCATGGTCTAGGTATAAAGAACCTTTCAGTCTTCTGTCAGAACTGGGCAGTGATGTCACAGCCCGTTATACATATACTTGGGCCATAAAAATATAAAACTCGTCCTAGGCATGTTATAATTATTAAACAATCAATGCACACCACTATCATCAGTCAGCTAACATCTAGAAACCAGCTAAGTAAGTCGCAAGGAGTTACCTGAATCAAATCTCAAATCTCGTTATCTCGACTCGGCCTGTAACCATAGAAATTCAATCGCCTGTTATACAAGGCAAGTGGATCAGTAATGTATCCCACCTTCTTAGAAGTCTCCAACTTCTACGATATATCATCGATCATAAAGAAATTACCAAAATACCCTTATACGGGTAAATGACCATTTTACCCCTGGTCCCAAAACTCTATAAAATTCTATAACAAAGTTCCAAACTATTCATTGGAACTCAAAACCACACTCTGACTCTAAAAGGAAGTTTGTTAAAATTTTAGAAGTGTTAATCACATCCTTGACTTTCATAAAAAGTCACTACGGTCCAACTTTAGCTTAAGATACGTGGCTTAAATAAAAATATAAAAATTCCATTAAAAACATCTAGGTCTTCTATAATATGCATGCTACTCATAGGGGGCATAATCCCTCAAAACCACCCATCAACATATCCTACACATATCTTCAAAGTTGGTTACAAACTCTAGACTTTCCTATACTTAGCCAAAAACTACATTGTTATGAAAAACTGCCCAACTACCATAATCCGGGACCTTATAACTCTAAATCCGACCGTTTGATTGTTCCCACATTTTAATACATCAAACTTAACATATCCACCTACCACCTATCAAAAATTCAACGGTAGATGATCATTTAAAGCATCAGAAAGTACTCTCAAAGTTGTCCATTATACGTACCAAATTCTAAAGAAAACAAGACATTTCACAAGGTCTAGAGTTCAAAACCCAATGCCAACATTTCCTGGATTCCTTTTTTTTTTTGCACATCTCAGGTTCGAAACTTTGGAGCAACAAAACCACTACTCTAATCCATGTATGCAAGGGTCACCAGATCGATTCCTAGGGGACACAAATGTACTTCAACACTCCCTAATATCAATCCCAATTTAACAGCTTAAACCGATCTATCCTATCGATCAAACAGGCACCACCCGTCTCATGAGTCTACTGTTACTACGCTCAAAAGGGGGGTCTGCATTCTGGATCCGAAGGCTGTGAATGAATTGCCTGGTTTGTTTCAATCAATGGGGGGCCGAAACCGTTTCGGCATTGTCAACCAAATACTGAACTCTCGAACCTGGACGATGGAACCTCAGACATGGGGAACGGTGGTGCAGTTCTGGTGGGAACACCAGGGGAGTCTTGCAGAGGTTGAGAGCGCCGGTGAGGTACAAAGGGTGTGTAGAGTCGTGTTGTGCGGCAGAGAGATAGTGAGGGTCTTCCATGGCGGTTATCTCGACGGTTGTGAACTACAGGGCTGTCTACGTCGATGACTCACGGGGAGGGTCCTGGTGTCTAGAATCTAGCCGGCCGAGAGAGGAGGGGTTCCTTGTTTTGATCCATCAACAAGGGGAGAGAGAGAGTTGCTTGGGTATGCAGAGAGTTGGCTAGGGTTGCTTGCTGCGTAGATCTAGTACTGTAACACCCCAAATCCACGGGACTTGGAGTGTCACATTGGGCTAGGATCTCACAATGGATCCTGACCCTAGCCTAACAATAAGTTCACTAGATCTTACAACAAGGCACAGGTAGATTAAAACCTAATACATAAAAGCTATATATGATACATCAAAAGAGTTTACAAACTCCAAGCCGAGTACAAAACAACATCATAAACCATAACCACAAAAGATACCCCATCCCACGCATCCTAATGTACAGAAGTCCTCGGCTGGTCACACCATATGGCTCACCCTGCAGTCTTCCTAACCTGTAGATCAACTACAACACGGTATGAAACCGTTAGCTACAGCAATGAAAAGCACGAAGGTAATAGCACAACCACACATCAACATCTCATACATACAATGCCACACACATTCATTTATTATCTTTCATTACGTTATTCCATTACTAATTCAACTTCTTTTGTAACACGAAAAACCTAAAGAACCTCGTCCCTTTCCCTGTTAACACAGGGGTTTGCATTGGGGGTGATCGTCACTCGTCCCCCCTGTGTTACTGGCTTCCAGGCACCTCCTCCTAACCAGCAGGCGGAGACCGGTGGTTACCGCCCGTTATAATACACTTGGGACAATTAAATGTAATAAATGGTCATCCTAGTCCGGTTTAGGTTATAAATGCACAATCATATGACCACACACAACCACTGCAATCCACAACTACACGCTAAGTAAGTCTTATGGACTTACCTGATATACTCGTAACCTGTACCACGTCACAGATTCCCCTTGGGGAAGTAATCAACGCCTAAAATAGCATGGCACACACAATCCCATACTGCAAAGGTTAGGAGACTCGTCTCACTAACCACAACCAACCTATATCTCAAATCTAAACCTCAGATCCTCAACACATTCATAAATGCGTAAGGCATATCATCAACATAACATCTCATAATACTCGGACAAATACTAAACCTTAAAGACATAACCGATATCCAGAACATCATCATAATCCTCAACTCATTCTGACACCTAGCATGCATCTAATCAGTATTCCTCAATCTCGAATTTAACCCTAATTTAATTAATTAACTTTTAATTAATTAATTAAATTTCGCCAGAATAACATTTTGCCCGCAAGCCATTTTTAAACCCACATGTCATTAGATTTTACCAAACAAACAACCCATAACACCAGAATAATATAATGATCATAATGAAATTTCTAATTATCCATTTTGAAAAGCCTAAGGTCAATTTAGACCAAATCGCAGTACGGAAAACGAATAAATTCATAACCTATTCGTTACTAACCCGATTGACGATCTGAAAGAAGATTCGGAATCACAACGACGCAGGCTACGCATGTACAACATCAAATTCACCAGAATCTGAGCAACGGAGCCGTCCTGGTGACACATATGCTCGACCAGGTCTTCATCTGCTCGGAAATGCAGAAACTCGGTACCGATATGAAGAGAATGAAGAGAGGAATCCAGAAACTTAAACGGAATTGAAATCGGATTAGAAACGGAGAGTAGATCTGAGTTTGAAGTTTGAGAGAAATCAGAGCTTTTACGAGGAAACGTGAAGGGAAAATGAATTAATCAACCATTTTCCGCTATTTATAGTGAAGACGATAATTATCCTTTAGCGAAGTCGATAATTATCCTTTAACCGATCCAAAGGGGGTTCAACCCGCCTTTGGATCGGTTAAAGGATAATTATCGACAATTGCCTCGGAAAATTATTGTAAGGATAATTATTCCACAATTGCCTCGGAAAACGTGTATTCCTAAGCCGTCTTTCTTAGCCGTTAAGAAACGAAATAGCGACTCTTTTGGCCGTTTTGCCTTTCCATGTTATTTCATATCTAGGACATGTCCGATGTCCTAATCATTTCTCTCAACTGCATTTTTTTTAATTGGAGCTCCCAAATGCTCCAAATAATACCGGAGGGTAAAAATAATTACCCGGGGGAAAAAGTGAAAATTTCACCATAAGCCCAAAATTACGCCAGGAACATAACGGTGGGACTTATAGTCAACACTTACGCAATCTTCGCGAATTATATGTCAATTACTATCACTGGTTAAGTTAATCAACATTAATTAGAATTCGAAAATCCTAGCTATTACATCACACACCCCTTAAGAAAAAGCTTCGTCCCGAAACTTGAACAATTCCCAAATCCTCTCGTACCCATACGTCGAGGTATGGACACTCTTTCTATCGGAGGTATCACATCTCCATTCAAACGTATCAACCTATAAAACTCTATAACCTCAAAACATAGTGTTACGTCTAGGAATAGATGTGATGTGCACGCAATAAGTCTTAAATTTATACTCGTTATATTTATCATAACTCCTAGCGAACCCGCAGTGTACGGGACGTTTGTAGAAAGGTAAGTATTCCGAGGTCGAACACGAAGACTAAGGTGAAATCGAGTCAAACAATGATCAAAGATAGTGTGAATCTAGACTAAGATAAGATGAGGAACAAAGAAAATGAAAAGCGCAATGTTTTTGTTGGTTTTTATGGTGATCAAACAAATATCACAAGTCAAGCAAGGAAATAAACAACTAACAAATTAAGCTAGCAAACGAGTAAGTAACACAAGGCACAAGTATATGATCAAGAGAGAAGAATAGATTCTAGAGGTCAAGATTTCCGGTTATGGCATTGGACTCAAGGATTCTAAGTATTCTAAGGACAAGATGTGGTGTTTGGGAAAGAATGTTTCGCTAATGGAAGCAATTACCGGGTAGGTCTCTCACTTCACTAATCCCGCATCAAACTCCTATTACCGGGTAGGTCTCTAGGGGTTAGAGTAAGAAATTCCACACAAACTAGATACTACTTAAGGGTAACCCTCTCCTCATCGGGTAAGTCTCGGAATAGGGAAGTCTCAAGTACTAATCCTAGCACACTCAATCCAATAGCGGCTTATGAGGCTCACTACTACCTAGCCTTCATCATCTTAGGTATCTAAGATCGGAAATCATCGGATAGATCTCTTCCCTCACTTAGGTTGATAGCATTAGGTAATCCTAAGCTAAATTAGGCTTAATAAACACTAGGATTTAAACAACCAAGGACCCCAACATGCAGATTTATCATTTAAAGAGCAACAGGAGAATAAATCGGGTTGTTCTACAGATTAATCGGCCGATTTATCTGATGAACAGGTCGATTTTTCTTCCTGGGATGGGTTTCGTGCATACAAATCATCCTAAACTAACATATAAGTCCATCCTATCATCACCCAAGCCATAACCATCAATCCATCACTCTAGAATCACATTAAACTAGCCAATAATATGCATATCAAGATCCAAAATCATCAAACAAGCATACATGGTGTTCATAGATGGATAATGAAAGATGAGAAACAAAATCAATAAATCTCAGCAAAATCCAAGTTGAAGCAAGACTTACAAACTCTTAAATGAAGATCCAAAACGTTCCTAACAATACTTGCAAAAGTTCTTCAATTCAAGACTACAAAAGTAACTCAAAATCACTCAAAAATCTCACTAAACTCCTAGAATGGTGTTCTTGTTCTTCCTTCAATCCTTGAGAGCTTTTCTTCTCCTCCAATCTTTTCCCCAAATTGATGAGCTGTGAATGAGAGTGTGGGAGAGGAGAGATGCTCAGCAACAACCTGCAGGACCACTTATATTCTCCACCAAGAGCAAGGACGGACAAGAGATCGTGGGACACGTGGCTTAAGTTGTCAAAGCCCAAAAATCGACCCAGTAGACAAAAATCGTCCGATTTAGCTGCTAGTTGGTCCGATTTTCTTCAACAGAAACATGCTATGATCGTCTAGCCATGAGTTGCTCCATTGCTTGCACCAATAGTGGTCTTTGTGTCCTTTGTTGCTCCAATTATGCTCCTCCAATGCTTTGGATGTGTACCATCATGAGGCTTGGCCCTCAAATGTATCGATTAACGTCCAATAGATCCCCGAATTACCTACAAAACCGATAAAAGGTAGTGTAGACGTCTTTTCTAGAAATGTGCATGAATTGAGCGAAGACGTCATGAACCAATGCCAAAACGTGCATGAATGAGTGAGAAATCTATCTAAGTGATTACCTCATCCTAAGTCATAAATCTTGTTATCAAAAATACCCCATACTTAAGGTTTGCTCGTCCCCGAGCAAATTCCCAACTATAGACTAAAAGATGACATGATTTATGTATGCAGAAAAATGGCAAAATCATTTTGGAGTTGTGCTTCTAATATTGGATCACCTTCATAGTCATGTTTCATGGCAATGGACAAGCAATTATGCATAAAATGAATGAAGGTATGAAAAGACAATTATACTTAACTAGAAAGCATGCATGAGAGGTGAAAATGAAGAAGTCAAGATGATCATGAGTATGTCCAATCTAGATAACTAAGTCTTACACACATGCATTTAGGTCACAAGGACTTAGGAAAGAAAAGGCTAAGAAACGTTGTGATTAGGTGGGAATTTTCTGGGCTATGTGATGCTAATCCGGGAAAGGAACTAAACAACCACAACTTCAAATTTTCTTATTAACTTCCCTCAAGTGTATATTTTTCTTCATTTTCTTTTCTTTCTTTTATTTTTGAGACAATGGCATTGGTGTACAAAAGCCGAAACCTTGGTGATTAGCCATTCTCGGGCTTTTTCTATTTTTTGAGATGCATCCACACCGGGCACACATACCAAAGCTCGTTAGGACTATCGGTTTATTTGACTTTGGCAAGGCACCAACACCCGATTATGTGAAGTGTGCCGAGTTACTTGTCATTTAAACCGATGTCCCCAAACCTATATTTTTGGCTACACTTTCACAACAATTTCAGCATTTCATTCACATCATTCTTTCATCAACAACTTCACCCCACACTTGCTTTTCACACACATCAACACACTATCATGATCCTATTCCCGGATGGGTCAAAAGAGGTCAAATTTTTCATCAATTGAGGTGCTCAAACAACATGATCAAGATGAGAAGTAGAGAAAGATGAATTGCCTCATTCATTCCTAAATGATGTGCAAGAACTAGCATGCAATTTCGACTTTCAATACTCAATTCAATCAAGGCAAACATTCATGATCACAAATCATTCATGGGATTCAAGATAAGTACTTCAAGTCCACATATGCATCATCTATTCAACGCATAAGGCCATTCATAGCCAATTCTCAAGACAATTTTCATCATAAGGGTCATTCCCAAGCTTAGAAGCACTAAAATTTTTAAAATTTTCTGATTTTTTTTTTTTGAATTTTTCGAAATATGTATGTACAATGCAAGACATAATGAAACATGTGACAAAATTAAACTATCCTAGATGCTAATCATGCAAGTGATCATGAAAACCCCACCCCATACTTAGAAACACATTGTCCCCAATGTGGAAACTAAATAAAGATGTGAAAGAGAGTCCTCACAATGTAAAATTGGTGATGCTTTGGTATTTCGGTTCACATTGCATGATGATGGTGGATGATCGATCAAGGATGGTAGAGAGCTCTTGATGTTCATTATGGTGTCGGAACCCGCGCTTGGCACCGCAAGCCGTCCAAGTTCCACGTCCGCTCCACCCATGCTTGATTGGAGATCATCACTTTCCTTTATACAGAGGAAAAATCGGCCCAGTTGCCCAGAAAATCGGACGATTTTATGCATGAACAGTCCGATTTTTCTGGGTGCTTTTCTCTTCGTCTATGTGCTTGGATCTTGTCCATTCAATAGCTCCATGAGGCTTTCACATGACCTCCAATGTCTCATAACTCATGACAATCAACAAGATCTAGCACCCAAAAACACAAAAGAAAAACAAAGCACACCAAGAGTGAGATTAAACAAAAGCAAGAAAAAGAAAGGGAAAAATATGTACCAATGGGTTGCCTCCCATTAAGCGCTTCTTTAAGGTCATTAGCTTGACCGAATTCAGGAGCGTTTCAATCAAGGTGAAGCGGGGCAATCACTTCCACCGGGGCTTCCGGGATGTACTTCTTCAATCGATGCCCATTCACCTTGAAGTTACCACAATGATCTCCTCCTATCTCCACCGCTCCATGAGGAAAAACTTTCTTCACCACATATGGCCCGGTCCATCTTGATTTGAGCTTTCCGGGGAAGAGCCGCAGCCTTGAGTTGAAGAGAAGCACCAAGTCGCCTTCATTCAACTCCTTTGGAAGGAGGCGCTTGTCATGCCACCTTTTGGTCCGCTCCTTGTAGATCCGGGCATTCTCATAAGCATCCAACCGGATCTCCTCAAGGGCGTTCATGTCTAGCAACCGCTTCTCTCCCGCCTCCTTGAGGTCAAAATTTAGCCACTTAATGGCCCAATAAGCTCTATGCTCCATCTCTACCGGAAGGTGGCAAGATTTGCCATAGACCAACTTGTAAGGAGTGGTGCCAATTGGTGTTTTGAAGGCGGTCCTATATGCCCACAAGGCATCATTGAGCTTCATAGCCCAATCTTTTCTCGTCCTTGATACCGTCTTCTCGAGAATGGCCTTGATCTCCCGGTTGGAGATCTCCACTTGGCCACTAGTTTGGGGATGGTAAGGTGTTGCCACCTTATGAGTCACCCCATACTTAGCCAAAAGTGCTCCAAAATTCCTATTGGTGAAGTGCTTCCCTCCATCGCTTATGATCACCCTAGGTGTTCCAAACCTAGGAAAGATAACTCGGTTGAAGAACCGCACGACAACCTTGGCGTCATTTGTAGGTGAGGCGATTGCCTCCACCCATCTCGAAACATAGTCAACCGCCAATAGGATGTAGAGGTTGCCACATGAAGAAGGGAATGACCCCATGAAGTCCACACCCCATACATCAAATATTTCTACCTCTTGGATGTTGTTCAAGGGCATCTCATTCCTCCTTGAGATGTTGCCCGTCCTTTGGCAAGCATCACAAGCTACCACAAAGCCTTGCACATCCTTGAACAAACTTGGCCAAAAGAAGCCCGATTGTAGCACTTTCGCACATGTCTTGTGTGAGCTAGCATGCCCTCCACATGGCAAGGAATGACAATGGCGGATCACACTCTCCACCTCATCCTCCGGTATGCATCTTCTAAACATTCCATCCGGCCCTCTTTTGAACAAAAGTGGCTCGCTCCAATAGTAATGCCTCACATCCTTGAAGAATTTCTTCCTTTGGGCATATGTCAAACCGGGAGGCACTTCCTCACACACCAAGTAGTTCACTATGTCGGCATACCACGGCTCACTCCCTCTAGCTACTTGGAACAAGCACTCCTCCACCATTTGCAATTGCTCATCCCGGAATGAGTCATCAATCGGGATGTCATCTCTCTCAATCTCTAAGGGAGGTAGTCTACTAAGGTGATCCGCCACGGAGTTCTCGGATCCCTTCTTGTCCCGGATTTCCAAATCAAATTCTTGAAGAAGAAGCATCCACCGAATCAACCTAGGTTTGGCATCCTTCTTTGTAAGGAGATAACGGATCGCAGCATGATCCGTATAGACTATGACCTTTGATCCAACAAGGTATGACCGAAACTTCTCAAAGGCATACACTACCGCTAGCAACTCTTTCTCGGTTGTGGCATAGTTAAGTTGGGCATCATCTAGCGTCTTGCTAGCATAATAAATGGCATGAGTGCGCCCATCTTTCCTTTGCCCCAAAACAGCCCCAACGGCTACATCGCTTGCATCACACATGATCTCAAACGGTAAACTCCAATCCGGAGGTTGCATGATGGGTGCGGAGATCAAAGCGTTCTTCAACCTACAAAAAGCCTCAAGGCAATCTTTGGAGAAAACAAATTCAACATCCTTCATTAGTAGGTTAGTAAGGGGCTTAGAAATTTTAGAGAAGTCTTGAATAAACCTCCGGTAAAAACCGGCATGCCCTAAGAAACTCCTTACCCCTTTCACCGAGGTAGGTGGTGGAAACTTCTCTATCGTCTCAATCTTGGCCCTATCAACCTCAATGCCACGGTTAGACACCAAGTGTCCTAACACAATACCTTCACTTACCATGAAGTGGCATTTTTCCCAATTTAAGACAAGATTTGTCTACTCACATCTTTGCAATACTAAGGACAAGTTAGCCAAGCAATCATCGAAAGAAGAACCATAAACAGAGAAATCATCCATAAACACTTCCATGATATTTTCTATGTATTCCGAAAAGATAGCCATCATACACCTTTGGAAGGTGGCGGGTGCATTACACAACCCAAATGGCATCCTCCTATATGCAAAAATACCCCATGGACATGTAAAGGTTGTTTTCTCTTGGTCATCGGGGTGGATAGGGATTTGGAAGAATCCACTATAGCCATCTAGGTAACAAAAATGGGAATGTTGAGCTAACCTCTCTAGCATTTGGTCAATGAAGGGGAGAGGGAAGTGATCTTTCCTAGAGGCCATGTTAAGCTTTCTATAATCAATACACATCCTCCATCCCGTAACCGTTCTAGTGGGGATTAGTTCATTGTTCTCATTAGTTACGACGGTCATCCCACCCTTCTTAGGTACTACATGAACGGGACTAACCCACTTACTATCCCAGATAGGGTAGATAATTCCCGCATCTAGCAACTTAATGATCTCCTTCTTAACTACCTCTTTCATTATAGGATTTAGTCTTCTTTGATGTTCAATAGAGGGTTTATGATTATCTTCCATCATTATCCTATGCATGCACAAAGAGGGCTTAATGCCAACAAGATCATCAATGGTGTATCCTATAGCCTTTCTATGCAGTTTCAATTCATTCAACAATCTATCAAGCTCATCATCATTCAAAGATGCATTCACAATCACCGGATAAGTAGAATTTGAACCAAGGAAAGCATACTTTAAATGAGAAGAAAGAGGTTTAAGATCAAGTTGAGGAGGACCTTTTTCGGTTGGAGACGATCCATACAATGTAGGTTGAGATGATTGCAAAGCTATGGAAGCCTCCTTGAAGTCCTTTGATGATTGCTCACACTCAAGTGGTTGATGCTGAAAAGACTCAGGAAAATCGGTCCAGGAAGAAAAATCGGTCGATTTATCTGAGGGTGAGTCGATCTGAGTTTCTGTTTTGGCAAAACTAGCTGAAATTTCAGCACAAGTACAAAAATCGGCCGATTTATGCCCTTTAGTCCGATTTTTCTGGCAGTTTTCCTCTTCTTCTAGCACTTCAAATCCAACACTTGGTAGCTCGTCCAATGCATTCAAGGCCTTGATTACTTCATTGCTACTCTCCTCAACTCCTTCCTCCATCAAGCTTGAGCTAAGAACCCTCTCAAGTGGATCCTTGAGCAAGATTGAGCTCACAATCTCTCTAGACTCTTCCTCTTCAACTATGTTGAATATGTCCTCATCAAGGGTTGGCCCTTTCATCATTGTGGACAGCTTGAACTTGATGTTCTCTTCTCCAATGTTGAAGGAGAGAGTCCCATTCTTGCAATCCACTAGACATCCGGAAGTAGCTAGGAAAGGTCTCCCCAAGATGATAGGAACCGGATAGTCCGCCGGGATGTCCAAAACAACGAAGTCTATGGGCACATAGAACTTCCCTAATTGCACCGGGATATCTTCCAAGATTCCAACCGGATGAGTGATTGAGCGGTCCGCCATGTAAAGGGTCATCTTGACCGGCTTTGGCTCTCCTAGCCCAACCTTGTTGCAAAGTGCAAGCGGGATGATGCTTACACTTGCCCCAAGATCACATAGGGCATCATACTTCACTTCTCCTACTCCGATTGGCACACAAAAGGATCCCGGATCCCTTAGCTTGGGAGGCATCTCTTCCTTCATCGTTTGAATCAACTCCGATGATCTCTTAGTCATCCTTATCTCACCATACTCCTCCAACTTTTTTTTGTTGGAGAGTATTTCCTTCAAGAACTTGCCATATGCCGGCATCCCTAGAATAGCATCCATGAACGGAATGTTAATATGCAATTTAGACATTAGTTCAAGGAACTTACCAAAATGATTGTCCAAGCGAGCTCTTGCTCGTGATTGAGGGAACGGTAGTGGTGGCTTGTATGGAGGCGGTGCCACATAGGTTGGCTCTACATCCTTGCTCTTGCCTCCATCTCCTTTCAAAGTCTCTTCTTCATTCACCACTTGCTTCCCTTTAGCATTCTCCTTGGGCAAAGGATCCTTCATGCTTAACCCACTTCTTGTTGTAATAGCCAACACTTGGCCTCTTGGGTTTTCTTCGGTTCTTCCAGGAAGCTTTCCCGGATCTCTATGTGCTTCACCCGCCTTTTGGAACACTTGTGCTTCCAAAACCTTTTGAGCCTTAGAAATTGAAGTCACCGTGCTCTCAAGACCACTCAACCTTCCAAGCAATTGCTCAAACATCATTTCGGTTCTATCCTTTGGAGGTTGAGTAAATCCGGGTGGAGGCTCTTGTGAAGCTTTTGGTGGTGGAGTTGTGCTTGTGGAAGCGGGAGGGTTCAAGGCTCCATCCGGGTTAGAGTAAGAAAACCCGGGATGGTTATGGTTGGGCCGGTAATTGTTGAATTGCCGGTTGTTGTTCAAGTTCCTTGGGCCTTGGTAGTTGTTGTAGTTGCCCCTTCCCATGTAATTCACATCCTCCTCCTTGGAAGACAAGTTAGCTTGTGGAAGCACTTGAGGAGTTGCTTGGTTCTTCAAAGTTGTAGCACACAACTCCCTCAAGGACTTTAGCTCGTTGTTGATGGCGTCGAGCTTGAAGTTGCTCATGGTGACCTCACTCACCTCATATGCTCCCGCCTTTCTCCCTTCACTCTTCCTATGGGAGTATTTCTCAATCACTAGAGCTTGCTTCTCTACAAACTCCCAAGCATCATCCACATGCTTCTCCATGAAAGTCCCACCGGAAAGGGATTGAAGTTTAAATTGGCTATCTTCATCAAGTCCCTTGAAGTAGATCTCCAATAGCTCAATTTTCGGTATGCCATGGTGTGGACAATCTAAGAGAAGGTCTTTGAATCTCTCCCAAGACTTGAACAAGCTCTCTCTATCCTTCATCACGAAGGCATTGATCTTCCCTCTTAATTCGGTAGTCTTGGAAGGTGGGAAGAACTTAGTCAAAAACTCGGTTGTCATCTCCTCCCAAGTACCAACTCGCCCTTGTGGAATAGATTGATACCAAGCCAAGGCTTTGTCCTTAAGAGAGAAGGAAAAAGCCCTAAGCTTATGGTTGTTGCTCTCCAATCTTGGCGGTCTAAGTGTCTCCATCAAAATCTCATAATTCATCAAGTGTTGATAGGGAGACTCTCCTTCCATCCCTCCAAATTGATTATGCCGGATCATTTGTAGAACTTGAGGGCGGAGCTCATAGTTGTGGGTTGCGGGATCTCCTAAGTTCACACCCGGACGGTGTGCTCTTTGTGCCGGATCCATACGTCTCCCTAGGGTTTGTGGCTCCTCAATGGCAATGGGAACAACCCTAACATTGGCCGCCGGCTGCGGTTGTGGTGGTGGAGGTGGAGGTTGTTGACGATTAAGCTCTCCTTGTACAAGGGCCTGCCTAATCTCATCAATCTCCCTCCTAGTTGCTTCTTGCCTCTCATTGGCAAGTCTCCTTTCTTCCTCTAAAAGCTCATCTCTTAGCCTTATTTGCTCTAAGGCTTCATCTAATTCAGCTTGGAGGTTTCTTCCGGCCATCTCTTTCTCTTTTCGGATGTTCTTGGATCTAGATCGAAGGGTTTTCTCCGGTTCGGGATCGAATGGAGCTAAATCCTTGCCACGAGATCCTCGCATACACCTAAAGAGAGAGATGATGTCCTGAAAAGCAAAGACACACACCAAAGAGAGATCAAAAGCAACAAGAAAGATCTACACTATAAACAATCACGAAATGACTCAATCTAGACCTAGTCCCCGGCAACGGCGCCAAAAACTTGTTACGTCTAGGAATAGATGTGATGTGCACGCAATAAGTCTTAAATTTATACTCGTTATATTTATCCTAACTCCTAGCGAACCCGCAGTGTACGGGACGTTTGTAGAAAGGTAAGTATTCCGAGGTCGAACACGAAGACTAAGGTGAAATCGAGTCAAACAATGATCAAAGATAGTGTGAATCTAGACTAAGATAAGATGAGGAACAAAGAAAATGAAAAGCGCAATGTTTTTGTTGGTTTTTATGGTGATCAAACAAATATCACAAGTCAAGCAAGGAAATAAACAACTAACAAATTAAGCTAGCAAACGAGTAAGTAACACAAGGCACAAGTATATGATCAAGAGAGAAGAATAGATTCTAGAGGTCAAGATTTCCGGTTATGGCATTGGAATCAAGGACTCTAAGTATTCTAAGGACAAGATGTGGTGTTTGGGAAAGAATGTTTCGCTAATGGAAGCAATTACCGGGTAGGTCTCTCACTTCACTAATCCCGCATCAAACTCCTATTACCGGGTAGGTCTCTAGGGGTTAGAGTAAGAAATTCCACACAAACTAGATACTACTTAAGGGTAACCCTCTCCTCACCGGGTAAGTCTCGGAATAGGGAAGTCTCAAGTACTAATCCTAGCACACTCAATCCAATAGCGGCTTATGAGGCTCACTACTACCTAGCCTTCATCATCTTAGGTATCTAAGATCGGAAATCATCGGATAGATCTCTTCCCTCACTTAGGTTGATAGCATTAGGTAATCCTAAGCTAAATTAGGCTTAATAAACACTAGGATTTAAACAACCAAGGACCCCAACATGCAGATTTATCATTTAAAGAGCAACAGGAGAATAAATCGGGCTGTTCTACAGATAAATCGGCTGATTTATCTGATGAACAGGTCGATTTTTTCTTCTGTTGCTCTTTTAATGATAAATCTGTATGATTTAAGACTTATTACGTGCACATCACATCTATTCCTAGACGTAACAAGTTTTTGGCGATTACCGGGTAATCCCGCATCAAACTCCTATTACCGGGTAGGTCTCAAGGGGTTAGAGTAAGGAATTCCGCACAAACTAGATTGCTACTTAAGGGTAACCCTCTCCTTACCGGGTAAGTCTCGGAATAGGGGAATCTCAAGTAATAATCCTAGCACACTCGATCCAATAGCGGCTTATGAGGCTCACTACTACCTAGCATTCATCATCTTAGGTATCTAAGGTCGGAAATCATCGGGTAGATCTCTTCCCTCACTTAGGTTGATAGCATTAGGTGATCCTAAGCTAGATTAGGCTTAATAAACACTAGGATTTGACAACCTAACACCCCAATCATACAGATTTATCATTAAAAGAGCAACAGAAGAATAAATCGGGCTGTTCTACAGATAAATCGGCCGATTTATCTGATGAACAGGTCGATTTTTCCTTCTGTTGTGAGTTTCGTGCATATAAATCATCTTAAACTAACATATAAGCCCATCCTATCACCACCCTAGCCATAACCATCAATCCATCACTCCAGAATCACAACAAACTAGCCAATAGTATGCATATTAAGATCCAAAATCATCATACAAGCATACATGGTGTTCATAGATGGATAATGAAAGATAAGTAAGTAAAATCAATAAATCTCAGCCAAATCCAAGTTGTAGCAAGACTTACAAACTCTTAAATGAAGATTCAAAACGTTCCTAACAATCCTTGCAATCGTTCTTCAATCCAAGATTACAAAAATCACTCAAAAGTCACTCAAAACCTCACTAAACTCCTAGAATGGTGTTCTTGTTCTTCCTTCAATTCTTGAGAGCTTTTCTTCTTCTCCAATCTTTTCCCCAAATTGATGAGCTGTGAATGAGAGTGTGGGAGAGGAGAGATGCTCAGCAACAACCTGCAGGACCACTTATATTCTCCACCAAGAGCAAGGACGGACAAGAGATCGTGGGACACGTGGCTTAAGCTGTCAAAGCCCAAAAATCGACCCAGTAGACAAAAATCGTCCGATTTAACTGCTAGTTGGTCCGATTTTCTTCAACAGAAACATGCTATGATCGTCTAGCCATGAGTTGCTCCATTGCTTGCACCAATAGTGGTCTTTGTGACCTTTGTTGCTCCAATTATGCTCCTCCAATGCTTTGGATGTGTACCATTATGAGGCTTGGCCCTCAAATGTATCGATTAACGTCCAATAGATCCCCGAATTACCTACAAAACCGATAAAAGGTAGTGTAGACGTCTTTTCTAGAAATGTGCATGAATTGAGCGAAGACGTCATGAACCAATGCCAAAACGTGCATGAATGAGTGAGAAATCTATCTAAATGATTACCTAATCCTAAGTCATAAATCTTGTTATCACATAGCATAGAGGAATCACCAAATCCAGCAACAAGATCATAACGCTATCCAAAGGCATAGAGGAAAAATCATCTCTCGCCAACTACTAACCACGTCACAAGGCATGGAGGAAAGCCGTCTTCAGCCAATCGTACTCCTAACACAACTATATGGAGGAAAACCGTCTCCACTCACACTATGTCCATCAATAATAACATGGAGGAAAGAACCATCTCCAGCTAATCCTAAACATATTACAATAACATGGAGGAAAGAACCATCTCCAGCTAAACCTATATCGTGCTAGCAAACAAGATCTAACAGATCAGATGCACATATCAAAGTTAGCACAAAAACACATCATATCACATAAGCAGATAGCATACAAGCACTCACCAAAAAGGCACTAAGATCTACTCATGGATCCTACGGGTGCCTCTAACTCCGCATAGAACTCTAGATAGTTCCTCTGGATACTATCCTCTGTCTCCCATGTAGCCTCATCCAGTCCTCGTCTCGACCACTGTATCCTCATCATAGGAATGTCCTTCGAACGCAGTCGTCTCACACCTTGCTCTAGGACTGCAAAAGGTTGTTCTGCAAAAGTGTGGTCCGGCTCAACCACTAGATCATCATAACTCACAATGTGCCTCAGGTCTGGTATGTACTCCCTCAGCTGAGACACATGAAACATAGGGTGAACACCCTCTAACTTCGGTGGCAAAGCCAATATGTGCACTACTCTCCCATCTCTATCCAGTATCTCGAAAGGACTGACATATCGGAGACTCAGCTTCCCCTTTATGCCATAACGTCTGACGCCTCGCGTCAAAGTTACTCTCAACCAGACATGAGCTCCTACCTTGAACTCTAGAGGTCGACGTCTCCTATCTACATACAACTTCTGGCGACTCTGTGCAGCCAGCATCCTCTCTTTGATCAGCGTTACTCGAGCCATATCATCCTGAATCTGTTCTGGCGCTATCCC
Source organism: Fagopyrum esculentum (assembly GCA_033239045.1). NCBI lineage: Eukaryota > Viridiplantae > Streptophyta > Magnoliopsida > Caryophyllales > Polygonaceae > Fagopyrum > Fagopyrum esculentum. Next base: position 96,035,790 of record BSUD01000006.1, on the reverse strand, counting down.
ACTAGTACTACTAGGCTCCTCCCAGCATAAAGGTGTATGACACCTATGTCTACACAACGCCTTATAGGGGTCATCCCTATAGATGCATGCCAACAGTGGTGGTATAAGAACTCAACGAGTGGGAGATAAACAGATCGTCCCCGTTCCCAATCCATCCCACAAGCTCACAACATGTCCTTTACGGTTTGGAGGGTTCTCTCAGACTGACCGTCTGTCTGAGGTAAAACTCAATCATGATATGTAGACGTGTTCCCCAATCAGTCTGAATCTGCTATCAAAACCTCAAAGTAAACCGTCTACTACAATCATAGTCGATCATCCTTGGTACACTTATGGAGTCCCACCATCTATCTAGTGTACTCCTTTGTTACTTCATTCACTAGCCACGTCTCTCTGTAGAGATGGAACGTGTCGCCTTCGTAAATCTGTTACTAATAATCTAGATAACACAAAAACTCTTACTAGGTCTCAATCCCATCACAAGTCCACAGAAAAGTCCTCTCACTTCCACTACAACACTGGTAGTGGATGAGCTCATCTTCAGGTCAATAACACTTTAACCTGATTTACTACTTCGTGGTACCTCTTATTCGTACATGGATATACTAAAGAAGGTGTACTATGAGTGTATTGTAATCTTCTCCACTCGACTCTGCATAAGCGGTTATACTGACGCAGTTGCGGCGCCTCATACTCCTTCTGTTCCATTAAAGAACTGTGGTGCCTCGCCATGAGGCATCCTTCCATCAAGTTTCCTCAGGGTCAGGCAAGTCCCCTATTTTTTTTGGACCTTATCCAACAAACCAGGTAAAATCCCTAAACATGAAGTTGACGTCCTTATCAGCAGTTGTAGGTCCAACTCTGACCAAGCTAGATTATTTTGAAACCGAGACTGTACATCAATTCCAACAATCGCTTCCTCTCGAGGTGTCTTCTTATTCAAGGCATCAGTGACCACATTCTCCTTGCCAGAATGGTACAAATCTCAAGGTCAGCATCCTTGATTAATTCAAACCATCGACGCTGGCGATTATTCAATTTCTATTGTATAAAAATATACTTCAACCTCTATGATCGGTGGAAATCTGACATGAAATGTCACACAGGTATTGTCTTCCAGTCTTGAAACTTGAACTACCACCACTAACTCGAAATCATGAGTTGGGTAGTTCTCTTCATACGTTCTCAGCTATAACACATATTATCTACTCCACTGTATATATACACGTCTTAAACTTAACTGGAATGTACCACTGTGATCCCATAATTCCCAGAATCTTCTGATTATCACCGGATAGAAGCAGTGATCAAGTGCTTCTTCTACTTTTCACAACCTCGACATACTACTTCAACCACGCAGTTATGGTGGTCTTCCTCTGAAGACTCGTAATTATATACGCAATCACATAAAATATTTCCATCAAAGCGTTGGTAACAATCGGCTGGGCCGGGAAAACCACGCATTCCCTTAACGTTCATCAATATCATCAATAAGACTTCATACTCATTCCTCGCCACATCAACCATAATCCTACAGGCGAAATAACATGATCTTGAAGGCTGCTTCGGGCACCTTAATTCGCATTTAGGGAGCATAGCACACTGGCTTCTATCCCTCAGATTCTGCAAAACCGTCCTCAACTAACCGGTACGTTCCTCTCCGTTGTGAGAGTACACCAAACGTCATCAGTAAGGTCTACCACCAACTGATTAAGGAAGTAAATGAAGACACTATTCATCAACTCCTATAACGACTACTAGGACGTTCCTCAACTCAGATGACAGCACTACAACTCGTAGTATTTATAACGGGTATGAAATGTTGTCTTATGCCCACGCTGCTCTCTCATCCTTAGCTGATTATATCCTAAGCATACGGAAATCTTAAAAACACAATTGCTTCTCTTAGTTGATCCAACAAGTCATCCATACGTAGCAATGAACGTGCTAGGGCGAACGGAGCCCGTCTCAAACCACTCTTCAAATTGGTTCTTCAATTTCTAACAACTCAACAAGCCATATACCTCATAGGCCTTCTCCCAACCAGTCTCATACCATATTTTACCGCAATATCAAAGTCCTCATTCCGCTGAGGCGATAGATTAGACGGTTCAATAACACGTCAATAAGAATATATACCACTGGAATACTCTTCAGCGTGGAACTATCTCTTTCCTTCATGGCACAACATTAAAAAAACATCACCCTCTGGTGTTATCAACCTTGCTGCTCATACGGCAGTAAAGACAACTCACCTTCTCAAAGGTCATAACCTCGGAAAACCTCTACTTAGTCGATCTCAGTAGAGACTATAATAGTCCTCCTACTACTATCTAAACCAACATAATATCTATTCGTCCACCACACACATAAAGACCTTCTCATGCACCTAAGGCATGACAAAGAAGTCTTCAAGCCATACACAAGTCCCTGAACAAAGGGAACAACCACATATCTCGCGGGTACCTAAGACCCGTAACTCGTAATCCTATAAAGAAAGATCTATCTTCTAATGTATCCACAGTTCACTATTAACACATGCATCGAAAGACAAGAGGTGCATAGCACTCACAACAAACAAAACTCCACTAGGTAAACCATTAACAAGAATGGTACATGTAGCAGCTAACGCCCGAAGCTCTACTTCATAGCATTACTCAATCTCAGACCTATGCTCCTCAGGTATCACTGAGGTTATCGCCGTAGCCTCCACTTCCACTCTTTCTGCATCGGAACGAGGAAGGTCTTGATGAGAAAAAAACACTATCTTGCTGACAAAAAGGGGCCAGATGGCCTAGTTCACCACAACTAAAGCAAGCTATCGGTTCCATGGGGCACTCAGAGCGCAAATGATCTGGATAACCATAGTTGAGACATATACGTCCCATCCCTACCACTAGTACGGGTGACTCCTCTGCATTGCCCAGCTCAAAGGCTCTACTTTGAGCTCTTCTAGTGTCCGTGGTGCTCCTACCACGACCCTTACCTCTACTCAGCTTGGGAACGGATCCCTGAGTAAAAGGATCATCTAGGACTCTCTGTTGTCCCCGCATCTGCTGCTCAGGGGTCTTCTGACCACCTCCCGTCACACTAGTAGAAGTAAAACCCTGTCGCGATGCCACTCCAGTTTGCTTACAAAAGACAGCTCTATGACCCTATCTACCACAGGTAAAGCAAGTCACTGACGATCTTGGACACTGTGGTCGTATATGTCCAGGCTTCCCACAGTTGTAACAGGTCCTCGTTTCATCAGAAGTCCGTGTGAAACGAGAAGTACCCAAACGTCCACAAGTCGGGCTCGGTTTGCATCCCGGATATCCAACCTCGTCTTTCACTAATTCAACCCGTTGTTTCTTCTCTAGTCAGAAGCTTCAGTCGATCTCACAGATGTTGGTAAATCCGGTGTAGATCTACCCACTATCACCACCTCATATACTTGTTGCATATACTCTTGAAACTCGAATCTACTCATGGAGACACGATCAGCCTCTTCAAACTCGTTCTCTTCCATAGGCAACACAACAGCGGATACTAGTCCCTGACTTGATGCTACTGGAGGAAGAGGGCGTGTACCCTATCTCGTCCCACTATAGATACTACTCTAATCTGAGCCATCTGTAGAATATACACACCTAAACTTATAGGGCTATATATATGCCATATGTATCGATATATATATATATAATACTCATTATTACATGCATACACATCAGCACATAAAAGATATCTATATATATCTACATAGTCGAGATCCTCAGATGGGTGACGACTTTTGTACTTACTATCCCAAAACATCTGTACTCGCTTTAAACCAAAATCCTTTAGATAGTCAAACCCCATGTGGGTTCTGTTTATTTATCTACTCTGCCTTTATTGCAGATAACAAGTGTCATTGTTGTCAACCTAAGGCTCTGATACCAACTCTGTAACACCCCAAATCCACGGGACTTGGAGTGTTACATTGGGCTAGGATCTCACAATGGATCCTGACCCTAGCCTGACAACAAGTTCACTGGATCTTACAACAAGGCACAGGTAGATTAAAACCAAATACATAAAAGCTGTATATGATACATCAAAAGAGTTTACAAACTCCAAGCCGAGTATAAAAACAACATCATAAACCATAACCACAAAAGATACCCCATCCCACGCATCCTAATGTACAAAAGTCCTTGGCTGGTCACAACATCTGGCTCACCCTACAGTCTTCCTAACCTCCAGATCAACTACAACACGGTATGAAATTGTTAGCTACAGCAATGAAAAGCATGAAGGTAATAGCACAACCACACATCAACATCTCATACATGAATGCCACACAAATTAATTTATTATCTTTCATTACGTTATTCCATTACTAATTCAACTTCTTTTGTAACACGAGGAACCTAAAGAACTTCGTCCCTTTCCCTGTTAACACATGGGTTTGCATTCGCCCGTTATAATACACTTGGGCCAATTAAATGTAATAAATGGTCATCCTAGTCCGGTTTAGGTTATAAATACACAATCATATGAACACACACAACCATCACAATCATACAATCTACAACTGCACGCTAAGTAAGTCCTATGGACTTACCTGATGTACTCGTAACCTGTACCACGTCACAGCTTCCCCTTGGGGAAGTAATCAACGCCTGCAATAGCAAGGCACACACAATCCCATACTGCAAAGGTTAGGATACTCGTCTCACTAACCACAACCAACCTATATCTCAAATCTAAACCTCAGATCCTCAACACATTCATAAATGCGTAAGGCATATCCTCAACATAACATCTCATAATACTCGGACACATACTAAACCTTAAAGTAATAACCGATATCCATAATATCATCATGATCCTCAACTCATTCTGACACCTAGTATGCATCTAATCAGTATTCCTCAATCTCAAATTTAACCCTAATTTAATTAATTAACCTTTAATTAATTAATTAAATTTCGCTAGAATAACATTTTGCCCGCAGGTCATTTCTAAACCCACCTGTCATCAGATTTCATCAAACAAACAACCCATAACACCAGAATAATATAATGATCATAATGAAATTTCTAATTATTCATTTTGAAAAGCCTTAGGTCAATTTAGGCCAAATCGTAGTACGGAAAACGAATAAATTCATAACTTATTCGTTACTAACCCGATTGACGATCTGAAAGAAGATTCGGAATCACAACGACGCAGGCTACGCATGTAAAACATTAAATTCACCGGAATCTGAGCGACGGAACCATCCTGGTGACACATATGCTCGACCAGGTCTTCATCTGCTAGGAAATGCAGAAACTCCGTACCGATATGAAAAGAATAAAGAGAGAAATCCAGAAACTCAAACGGAATTGAAATCGGATTTGAAACGGAGAGTAGATCTGAGTTTGAAGTTTGAGAGAAATCAGAGCTTTTACGAAGAAACGTGAAAGGAAAATGAATTAATAAACCATTTTCCGCTATTTATAGTGAAGACGATAATTATCCTTTAGCGAAGTCGATAATTATCCTTTAACCGATCCAAAGGCGGGTTGAACCCCCTTCTCCAAACTTCTCGAAATTGGAACAATAAATCATGAATATTGTAGGGATAATTATTCCACAATGGCCTCGGAAAACGTGTATACCCAATCCGTCTTTCTTAGCCGTTAAGAAACGAAATAGCGACTTTTTTGGCCGTTTTGCCTTTCCATGTTATTTCATATCTAGGACATGTTCGATGTCCTGATCATTTCTCTCAATTGAAGCTCCCAAATGCTCCGAATAATACCGGAGGGTAAAATTAATTACCCGGGGAAAAAAGTGAAAATTTCACCATAAGCCCAAAATTATGCCAGGAACATAACGGTGGGACTTATAGTCAACACTTATGCAATCTTCGCGGATTATATGTCAATTACTATCACTGGTTAAGTTAATCAACATTAATTAGAATTTGGAAATCCTAGCTATTACAGGTACGGAGGGGAGGAAGGTGTGGCTGCGGGAGTGTAGGGCATGTAGGCAACTGGTTAATCCAAGATGGAAATGAGGGCGTGGAGAGATGACGAGAGGGAGGTTGATAGAGGTTGATGTACGTAGACGGGAAGGAGGGAAGGTAAGAGGGTCAATATAGGAGGAAAGAGTGGGTGTGCAGAGTGACACCGTGCCAACACTCAGTCCGGATCTTACGCATCGCCATAATGATGGTTGAGGTTGGCAAGGCAACTTAAGAGCTGGAGTGTCCGGGTTTGCTCCAAGCAGGCTGAAGGTGTGGGCTGAGAATGGGCTTGTCGTTAGGCTTGTCATGATTTGTCATGGCCCATGTCCTCGTCATGGTATTGTCTTGATGGGCTTCCGGTTCGACTCGAAAATAAAAATTAAATTAGAAAATACAAAAAAATAAATAAAAAAATACGGGTATTACAATATTATAAAAACCATAATATTAATAAATGTCTAAAAGTAGATATGTGATTTTAATAAATGTCAAATAATAAATGACATCTATGTAATGCAAAAATATATTCAAAATAAATTAATTCAAAAAATAACAAAATTTTGCAAATATAATATAATACAAATCCAGAACATAACATTTGTCGTGAAACCTCAAAAACATGCGCGACAGTCCGATCTGGAAAAGTAGAAGATAAACTTGATATAAGTGTAAACTCAAAAGTTATTATCGCTCGATATTATTGATTGAAAACGAAATAATTGTAAATTTCGAAGATAACATTGATTTTCAAACTTTTTTGTGTTTATTTATACGACTTCTCAAAGGGTCATATTTTCTTGATAATCGATGTGGGATAGCAAATTCCATATTGTACAAAATAGTTATGTTTTAATAAAAAAGATTTATTGTCTTAATTTGTAATTTGATAAAAGATTTAATCCGGGAAAAAATGTGGAGGCGTCACGTCAACATTATTCAGATATGAATAGTAATTATACTTAAACTTAACCAAAACGTCAAAGAAATGTATTATTTGTATACTCTTTAGACAATCTATTTATACAAGTTATAAAACAATCAAGTTTAGTAGCTAATCGACGTGAGACAACAAAAACCCTCAAAAAATTTAACTAAATAGATCATTTGGATTTTCATTTGAAAAAAAAAAAAATCTTCCCTAAAACTAAAACTTTAGGGGTACGGTTACTTATATAAAAGTAACGTGAAAATATTTAACGTAAATAGAAATCGAACTTAACCAAAAAGTCAAGATTAGTTTAGGGAATACCATTATGACCCACATAATTGTAGCTTAACGATTCCAAAAATAAAATCTTCCCTAAAATAAAACTTTAGGAGTACGATTACTTTAGAAAAGAACGTTATGCCCACATAATTGTAAGTTAACGATCCCAAAAATAAAATATTATTCCGATATGAATAATAATTATACTTGAACTTAACCAAAAGGCCAAGAAATGTATTATTCGTATAATCCTTAGACTCCCTATTTATAAAAGTTCTAAAACCACCAACCTTAGTTGCTAATCGATGTGGGATAACAAAATTCCTCAAGAAGTTTAACATAAATAGATCAGCCGAATAATCATTTGAAAAAAAAAAAAGAAAAACTCTTCCCTGAAAAAAATTTTAGGGATACGATTACATAACAAAAATAACGTGAAAATATTTAACGTAAATAGAAATCGAAAACTAACAGAAAAAATCGGAGTACATTTATTTTTATTAAAAAAATGATCCAAAAATAGATTGGTTCCAACAATAAAAAGTAACGTGAAATAGTTCCACTAACATATTGTTAATTTGTTAACAAAAGATTCTATGTCTTAAAAGTAGTTTAAAAAATAAAGATTTATTGGCAAAAAATGTATTATTTGTATAGTCAAAATCTTGAAAATATTTAACGTAAATAGATTAGGCTGCCTAAAAAAACTCTAGGGCACATTTACTATCCACATAATTGTAGGTTAACGATCCAAGAAAAACATTATTCAAACGCCAAGAAATGTATTATTTGTATACTCTTTAGACTCCCTATTTATACAAGTTTTAAAACCATTAAGCTCAATAGCTAATCGATGTGGGACAACAAAAAAAACTTCAAAAAATTTAACTAAAAAGATCATTTTGATATTCATTTGAAAAAAAAAACTTTTCCTAAAAATAAAACTTTAGGAGTACGGTTACTTATATAAAAGTAAAGTGAAAATATTTAATGTAATAATCTAAGGCCAATGTTACTTTAGGGTCGAACATTATGACCCACATAATTGTAGGTTAATGTTTCCAAAAATAAAATATTCCCTAAAAATAAAACTTTAGGGTACGATTACTCTTTCCTAATAATAAAACTTTAGGGAAGAACATTATGACCCACATAATTGTAGGTTAACGATCCTAAAAAAATAAAATTTTATTCCGATATGAATAATAATTAGTAGCTACTCGATGTGGGATAACAAAATCCCTCATAAATTTTAACGTAAATATATCGGCATAATAATCATTTGTAAAACAAAATCTTCCAAAAAATAAACTTTAGGGATACGATTACTTAACCAAAAAAATTGAAAATATTTAACGTAAATTTAAATCGAAAAAAAACAGAAAAAATCGGAGTACATTTATTTTTATTTAAAAAATTATCCTTAAAATAGATTGGTTCAAACAATAAAAAAAATGACGTGAAATAGTTCCAATAACATATTGTTAATTTGTTAACAAAATTCTCAAAATAAAGTATTATTAGCCAAAAATGTATTATTTGTATAATCAAAATCCTAAAAATATTTAACGTAAATTAGATAAGGCTGCCTAAAAAACCTCGAACTGCACAATTACGACCCACATAATTGAAGGTTAAGAATCCAAAAAAATAAAATATTATTCATATATAAATATTAATTATACTTGAACTTAACCAAAACGCCAAGTAATGTATTATTTGTATATTCTTTATACTCTCTATTTATATAAGTTCTAGAGTCATCAAGCTTAGTAGCTAATCGATGTGGGACAACAAAACCCTCAAACTAAATCGATCATTTTGATATTCATTTGAAAAAAAGAAAAAAAAATCTTCCCTAAAAATAAACTTTAGTAGTAGTTTTACTTATATAAAAGTAACGTGAAAATATTTAGCGTAAATAGAAATCAAACTTAACCAAAAGACCAAGATTATGTTAGGGAAGAACATTATTACCCACATAATTGTAGGTTAACGATCCAAAAATAAAATCTTCCCTTAAAATAAAACTTTAGGGGTACAATTACTTTATAAAAGAACATTATGCCCACATAATTGTATTATTAACGATCCCAAAAATAAAATATTATTCCGATATGAATAATAATTATACTTGAACTTCACCAAAAGACCAAGAAATATATTATTCGTATAATTCTTAGACTCCCTATTTATACAAGTTCTAAAACCACCAACCTTAGTAGCTAATCGATGTGGCATAACAAAATCCCTCAAGAAGTTTAACGTAAATAGATCAGTCTAATAATCATTTGAAAAAAAAAAACTCTTCCCTATTAAAAACTTTAGGGTACGATTACTTAACCAAAATAACGTGAAAATATTTAACATAAATAGTAATCGAAAACTAACTTAAAAAATCGGAGTTTATTTATTTTTCTTTAAAAAAATTATCCAAAAATAGATTGTTTTCAACAATAAAAAGTAACGTGAAATATTTCCTATTTATACAAGTTTTACAAAAATAAAGATTTATTGGGCAAAAATGTATTTAACATATTGTTAATTTGTTAACAAAAGATTCCCTGCCTTAATAAAGATTTATTGGGCAAAAATGTATTATTTGTATAGTCAAAATCTTGAAAATATTTAACTTAAATAGATTAGGCTGCCTAAAAAACTCTAGGGGCACAATTACGATCCACATAATTGTAGGTTAACGATCCAAAAAAAACATTAATCAAACGCCAAGAAATGTATTATTTGTATACTCTTTAAACTCCCTATTTATACAAGTTTTAAAACCATCAAACTCAATAGCTAATCGATGTGGCACAACAAAAACCCTCAAAAAATTTAACTAAATAGATCATTTTGATATTCATTAGAAAAAAAATCTTCCCTACACATAAAACTTGAGGGATACGGTTACTTATATAAAAGTAAAGTGAAAATATTAAATGTAATAATCTAAGGCCAATGTTACTTTAGGGATGAACATTATGACCCACATAATTGTAGGTTAACGTTTCTAAAAATAAAATATTCCCTAAAAATAAAACTTTAGGGTACGATTACTCTTTCCTAAAAATAAAACTTTAGGGAAGAACATTATGACCCACATAATTTTAGGTTAACGATCCTAAAAATAAAATTTTATTCCGATATGAATAATAATTATAGTTGAACTTAACCAAAAGGCTAAGAAATGTATTATTTATATACTCTTTAGACTCCCTATTTATACAAGTTCTAAAACCATCAACTTTACTAGCGAATCAATGTGGGATAACAAAATCATTCAAAAAATTTAACGTAAAATGGATGATGTTGATAACGAAAGATTCCTTAGCTTAAAAAAATAGTTTAAAATTAAAGATTTTTTTTCACAAAAATAGGTTGGTTGAAAAAAAAAAGTTACGTGAAATTTTCTAATAACAGATTGTTAGTTTAATAAATAAAAATTCTCTAACTTAAAAAAATAGTTTACAAAATAAACATGATCTGGCTTTAAAGTTTTTTTAGGAGTAAAGATATTTTCGAAACAAATCGGTTACAAAAATTTTTTTGACTTAAAAAGAAATTATTTAATGGCATCAATTGTGGGAGCTCTATTTTTGAAATACTATCTCCATAGTGCGCGACGTCAGCGAGTATATAAACTCCCTATTTATACAAGTTCTAAAACAATATGACCCACATAATTTTAGGTTAACAATCTCAAAAATAAAATATTTCCTAAACATAAAACTTTAGGTATACGATTACTTTAGGGAAGAACATTATGACCACATAATTGTAGTTTAACGATCCCAAAAATAAAATATTATTTCGTTATGAATAATAATTATAGTTGAACTTAACCAAAAGGCTAAGAAATATATTATTTGTATACTCTTTAGACTCCCTATTTATACAAGTTCTAAAATCATCAACTTTAGTAGCTAATCGATGTGGAATAACAAAATCTTTCAAAAAATATAACGTAAATGAAAAAATAGGTTGGTTGGAACAAAAAAAAAGTTACGTGAAATTTTCTAATAACAGATTGTTAGTTTAATAAATAAAGATTTTCTTGCCTAAAAAAATAGGTTACAAAATACATATTCTCTGGCTTAAAAGTTTTTTTCAGGAGTAAAGATATTTTCGAAGCAAATCGGTTACAAAAACATTTTTTTGGATTTAAAAAGAAAAGATTTAATGGCGTTAATTGTGGGATCTCTATTTTAGAAATATTGTCTACAACGCGCCACGTCAGCGAGTGTATTGACTCCATATTTATACAAGTGCTAAAACCATTGTAACACCCCGAATCCGCGGGACTCGGGGCGCTATGGGTTGGGACCTCACAATGGGTCCCGACCCTTAGCTTGACAACAATTTTACCGGATCTTGCAACAAGGCACAAATAAAGGCCAAAACCAAATACATTTTATGCAATGCAAAGAAACCCAAAACTAAACAAACCAAAGACTTCAGCCGAGATACAACCGAAAGACCAAATGTCATACACGCGGCATACAATATATAATGAATACGAAACTCAAATACGACTCCAACCAAAACCCAATCCTAAAATGTACGGAACCCCGGCTGCCCACTCTTCCGGATCTCTCGGCTGCATTCCTAACCTGCAAGGCAATCTACAACAATCGGTATAAAACCGTTAGCTAATATTCGAGGCATTAGAATCAAGGTGAAAGGCACAAACACAAGTAAATCAACATAACACACAATATACACCAAAGCACGCAAGTCCGGTTTATTATCTTTTTATTATTAAGTCATATCCCGTTCTAATTCAACTTAGGTTGTGACACGAGAGTCACCGAAACTCGCCTCGGTCCCTACTTACCGGCATGGAATGGTACTGATGCATCCGACCGTCTACCAGCACGGGATAATATAAAGGTCGGTAATCCTAATTTCAGTTTAGTTGTTATAACAATAAACAATAAACACACACCACCAAACACACATCAATGCTAATACAAGGAATACGAGCTAAGTAAGTCTGGAGACTTACCTCGTCACCACACTCAACTCACAACACTCTCGCTTCCTTAGGGGAGGAAGCCCATAACCTGCTCACAAGAAGATAACTATATCAACAACAACCCACTCACAATAGAAGTCTTAGACTTCTATACAAATGATCTACGCAAGACAATTTGACTCTCAATTCTAGGACCGCATCCTAGAATCCCTCATGCTCACATCACACTCAGCATAAGCTAGAAGTTCTAAGACTTCTAAACCATCGGATCTCGCAAGATCATAACTCACAACACCATTAGGATAACATGCCTAGTCCAAACAAACTCAACGGTAACAACACCATGCTAGGATAAGCATACCCTAGCCCATTAACTCAACAACCATATACTCCAATTCTCAAACCTCACAAGCCTCACAAGATAACATCAACACCTCAAGTCTTAGCACAATCATAAATCCTCAAAACTCACCTAAGGTTCAGGGCCACTACTTGGCATTCACTCTAAGTTATGCTAGATCCAACCTAGCATGAGAATAATACTAAACATAACTAAATCGAGATAAGGTCATAAGCTCGGGGGAGAGGGTACTCACGTGACGTCAAAAGACGGAAGACGATCTATGGATGTCGATATGGATTCGTCGGGTCTTTATCGGGTGCTTCCGAACCTAACACCAAATCTAAACAAATTTAGCTTATACGCTAAATTTGAACGGAATAATTAACATATATAAATATAAGGAAAACCCCACTTTAAAACCCAAGTTAAATCCGTAAATATATATTCCGGGCAAATAATACTTTGGGACATAATTCGAGTTTTAAATCAAACAAAGGGCATAATAGTTAAATCTCCAAATTTGGGTCATAAACCACAATTAATATATGGTTCCATTTATGTAAATAATTTCTGCAGGAGGGTATATTGTTAACATTCAAAAATCTGGTTCAAAATTGCAAATACAAACAGTGGGTCATAATTGTAATTATACCAAACTTGGGGGGCTGAATTAATTAGGTTAAAAGGGTTTTCTGGAATCCATTGACGGCGGCGAGGAGGAGGGGCAGCTCCTGGTGAGGCGAGGTCAAGGCTCCGGCAAGAAAGGCAGAGGCTGCAACAGCGGTTGGCGACTTCTCCGGTGACGGGGTTGCTAAGGCTGGGCGACGCCGGTGGTGGCCGGAGAGAGTTTGCGCAAGGCTGGGAGTGGGGCGCTGCTGCCAGATCGGCGGCCTGGAGGTGGCGCAAGCGATGGAGACTCCGGATCCTCTAGTGACGAGCAGTGTAGGGAGGCTCGAGCAGGGCTTCCGATCACAGGGAGAGACAAAGAGAGAGCTGGAGATCGAGGGACCAGTTGATGCAGATTGTAGAATGAAATCGGGATTCGCACAGGGGAGTTTGATGGAGGTGGTGGTTATTGATCCGGCGTCAGATCGAGGTGGCTCAAAGGGTGGCAGTGCGGTGGGTCTCGATTCCGGTCGGGGATGGCAAGAGGCATGAGGTGTCTCCAATAGAGTGTGGAAGAGAGGAGATAACTGGGGAGGGTTGAGATGGTTGTAGGCAGACAGGTGAGGCATGTCCAGGTTCATCATAGATGGGCGGGAATGAAGGCAACGTGGGGGTCGGTGCAGACTGTAGAGGGGATAGGCTGCAGGCAGCAACAGCGAAGGGTCGGAGAGAGAGGCGAAGGATGAGTTTGAGAGTGATAGAAAGAACGAGAGTGAAGTGAGGCAGGAGGGCGGCGGTTCTCATTTGAGGAAAAGGGTAGCAGCTTTCCAACGCAAGGGAAAAGAGGACTAACAAAAACAAATATACTCGATATCGGAACGGAAATTCCGGATTCGAAAACTTTTTCGAACCTTCCCAAAATAAAGGTACGGGAAATATACGTGGATCGAAAATATATATACTTGCCAAGATATAATTTGAAATACAAAACCATCTTCGTAATTTATTTTACGATATAATATCATAATTTAAATACGGTAATAAAATATATTGATAAGAGCCGGAAAAAAAATATCGCAAACGCACCTAAAATTGGGGCGTTACATTAGATCCCCCTAAAAACAAGTTTCGTCCCGAAACTTAGCACACGCCGAACTTCTCGATCCCTTAAGACCGAGGTAGGAACTCTCACTCTAAGAAGGTCAAAACCTTCTAATCTATATACACAAACTATTCAAACTACCACCGCAGAATATACCTGGTCATATAACACATTCCCGCACAAGGTACAACTACAAATAACATCACACATGCACATAACTCAGCCAAGGGAAGAACTAGGTCTAATCCGTCGATTCTATCAATGCTACTAGATTCGCGTAAAACTCAACTAAAGATACTATCCTACATCTTCTAGTTAGCCTCGTCGGTTCCTCGTTTGCCCCTAGATCATCATGATGGACACATGTCTCAAGTCATGTATGTACGCTCTCGATTGATACACATGAACTCCGGGTGAAGACCCTCTACTCCTGGCGGTTACACCAACCGGTAACCCACTTTCTAAACTCGTGCTAAGATTTCAAAAAGATCCGATATATCGGAAACTCAACTTCCTTTTTCTGGTCCATCTCAATGTATCACTTCTATTATGGTTCTTCTTTGCTTCTCTCTAACAAAAAAAAAAAGAGATCGAACTTCCAATTTACACCGTTGGATTTGGTTCTTGTCGAACAAAACTTGATGTTACGCTTCCCCAATTCTTGTTGCAAGTTCCAAGTGATGAAGGAAGTACTTCACTTCAAACTGCTTCTACTAATGAGCCACGTATGTTATTACTTTTACATCGTTCCTCAATACTCGATCAAGACCTTGTCTTGAAGAATAACTTGTACATGTCACACCAATCATACCTCGAGGCAACGTAAAATAGTTGCACCAATGAATTTCCTCTTAACTCTCAACAACTCTATTGTCAAATCTTCGTCTCATTCAATACTTCATTGTCATTCGGAGGTTACGATAAATGGTGTTATACAACTTCTCTCTTCACAAATCCGGTAATGCTCGGCACATCTAAGAAAACTTGTAACCCCTTTCATATCTTTTGGGGTTTGCCATCCCGAGACAACTTGTCATACGACTCCTCTCCTTTTCAAGAATAGACCCAAAATATCTTATCCGGCATTAGTAAGCCCCTAAGGAATTACCACAACTTATCATGACTATGGTTCGTCCGGAATGTCGTATTTGCAATATCCCAATCTCGACTTCTTAGTTTGTGACAAACAGTCCTTAATTCATTCTTAGAAGAGACTATCGACCTTAGCAACCGGTCGAGTAGATCATCTATACGTAGTAAGGGATACTTGTTCTTCATTTGTTATGTTTCTCGGCTCACTGCAATCGATCTACAACGGAGATAACCGTCTCTCTTTTCGCAAACTGGTGTTCTCCATAAGAACTTCAAATCAAGAGTTTAATATAAATTCCAATATAAACTTCAAACTAAGAGTTCAAGAGAACATTCGGAGTTTCTCCATAGCATTTCACTAATTCTAATGATCTCTTTTCAAAAAGTTCTTGCAATTGCTCCTTCCCTTGCCTCCACAACTCATGTCTCTTCACATGTGTCATTCCATACGACGCCTTAGATATCGGAATCGAGTCACGCTTGACCTTAGTGGAAAAATCCACATTTTGACGTATTGGAATCCGTGATGTCTCAGTTTTCGTCTTTTCCCCTTCCGTCACATAACGTAATAACTAACACAACCTTGTCTTACCACTTGACAGGTGGTCATGGTACTACTGATCTACCCCGATCTGTTGGGGTGATGTCCTTTAAACACGTGCATTGTTCCATCTTTACCTACAATGTTTACCGTCCTCTTTCCAAGTTTTTCATCTCTTGAACTCGAGAGACTTGCTCGAGTCTTCTGACTCTTGGCGCCTTGGTTAAGCAATATTTAAACTTAATCCCCCTTTTTACTTCGAAGGAATTGCGATAATAATATTTCTTGGTCTCCCACATATGTTCAGTCACGAATGTCTTAACTTCAAGACTCAAGCATGCCATATAACGAATCGATACAATCTTCTCTACTTTCTCTAACATCCCAACCTACGGGAGGAGCTCTCCGTATCCTTGATAAGCTTTCACCATAAACATCCTTTCTTCAAGTAGGCGTAGAGTCAGACGACGCAGAGGCTCTGACCTCAATCTTTCGTGTACTTCTTGTACATCCCATATCGACATCAAATTTCCAAAACCTTAGTTTTTCTCTTTCTCTTGTTGGTCACCTTATGCATCTCTTGTTATCCCATAAACAACTTCACAACTGTGCCAGTATGCCCTGTGGAAAATGCTAGAACAAACTCCCTATCTAACACCACTGAAATATCCAACTCAATACTTCTCAAGTGCCAACTTTATAAGCTCTAAGCTTGCAGTGTTGCCCTCATTTAGGTCCTCTCTTTCACGCCATAACCACCATGATTCTTCCATGTGAGTTTGATGCCTCTCTCTCATCTTTTGTTCGCGAAAACATACCCTCCATTGTATTAGCACCAACATACCATGCATCCTCAACATACCACGCATCCACTTTATGTATTCCCCTTTACGCACATCAACTATAGAAGCCTCCATTTCCTCCCGCTCCTAAATCCTCTTCCATTCTCGTTAAACCTTAATAGTTATTATATGTGTCGTTTCCCCATATGTCAATCCCATAGACTAAGAAGGTCGCACCAGGTTGTTACAATTCCTCCCTAGGGGGTCTGTTACATTCACTTGCTTTGATCCCATGCAATATTACTTGATCAAGACAATTGTACTTAGTTGACATACTTCCTCACTACTCACACCGAACCACCGGAGATCCTCCAAGCTCTCGTTACCGATCCTTCATGCTATTGTCTTGCCTACTCTTCTCATCTACGCTCATCAATAGCCAACCCGCACACGTGCGTTCTTGGTTGTCGCCGGTCAGCTTATAGTTGACTTTGTCCAAGGTTAACGACTTATTATTCTACTACACTCTCATGTTACCATTCTCATAAAAGCTACCTTCCTCGGGGTACTTTACCTTAAACTCCGTTAGTTCTTTCCCCGCTCCATGCTTTCTTCCTCTTCCATAAGGTAATCATACTCTTTTACGCCTTGCCCGCCGTATAACTCACCTTCATAAACTTAACCGCGCCTCATGCTATCTTCTAAGTGTGTCCTCTCAAATTTATAATAGCCTTAGCTAGCATCCCCTCGCGTCCCTCTGGGTTGATATCTTAAGTCTTTCGATCAAAGCTCCTTGTTTCGTATTTCACCTTCTTGGGATCATCATTTCTACACTCTTCCTCCTTCTTGGCATTTCATAGCCTTATCATCATAATGGAAACCGGTTAACTCCACGTGAATCCCCACCATGTCCTTCTTCTCATAACTCTAGTGATGTTGACACTTCACTTATTGGTGCCTCGTAAGCTTAACTTACGGTATCGTAAATCTTTAGCAAATGGTTCGATCACTCTTCTCGTCTTGACTCCAAAGCTTATGAGCACCTATAGAAAACTTCACGTCTTGAAGGAATACCACCTTTAACCTTGTAAGAATGTATCCCTCTCCTCCTCGCTTTGCATCTTTAGTTGTCCACGCGTCTTCTTGAAGAACTTATGTTTGTTATCCTTATCGGTCTTGTTGTCTTTCTAATTGTGACTTCGTTGTAACCACTTCCACACCTTTGTGTTACTCCTTTTTCTTGTATGTTCCCCATCCCAATTTCTCTTAAGTTGTCTCGAGTTTTCTTTTACTTGGTTGTCCTTCGTTTACGTCAATCTCTAATCCTCCTCTTCGACATCCTCTTAAAGGAATCCGAGCATGCCATGGTATTCGTTAACACGAAACGCTCAACTCAATATTTGAGTGTACTCCTCCACATATGAACGCTATCTCATGCCAACAATATCGTCCTAAAGGTGATGATATCTTACTATCATCTTTTCTATAAGATTTCATACATCTATGTGCTACTATATATAACAAGTATCCATATAAGACTATATAAGTCTTATGTCCACATTACTACTAATATAACACATACACGAATCCATTACAATAATACAAGGTCCAAAAGCTAATAAGATCCTATCATATCGCATATATAAGCAAATATCAATATAAGGTAATGCCACTACTATACATAACAAGTCCATCATACATAGATATCATCCACAAGGATACATATCAAGTCTGTCATGCATAACTACAATCCACATACACTATACATATCTACATATAAGGCAAGAGCAAATATCAATATAAGGCAAGAGGCGTGAGGTGTCTCCAATAGAGTGTGGAAGAGAGGAGATAACTGGGGAGGGTTGAGATGGTTGTAGGCAGACAGGTGAGGCATGTCCAGGTTCATCATAGATGGGCGGGAATGAAGGCAACGTGGGGGTCGGTGCAGACTGTAGAGGGGATAGGCTGCAGGCAGCAACAGCGAAGGGTCGGAGAGAGAGGCGAAGGATGAGTCTGAGAGTGATAGAAAGAACGAGAGTGAAGTGAGGCAGGAGGGCGGCGGTTCTCATTTGAGGAAAAGGGTAGCAGCTTTCCAACGCAAGGGAAAAGAGGACTAACAAAAACAAATATACTCGATATCGGAACGGAAATTCTGGATTCGAAAACTTTTTCGAACCTTCCCAAAATAAAGGTACGGGAAATATACGTGGATCGAAAATATATATACTTGCCAAGATATAATTTGAAATACAAAACCATCTTCGTAATTTATTTTACGATATAATATCATAATTTAAATACGGTAATAAAATATATTGATAAGAGCCGGAAAAAAAAAATATCGCAAACGCACCTAAAATTGGGGTGTTACAACCATCAAGCTTAGTAGCTAATCGATTTGGGACAACAAAAACCCTAAATAAATTTAACTAAATAGATCATTTTGATATTTATTTGAAAAAAAAAGTTTCCCTAAAAATAAAATTTTAGGAATACGGTTACTTATATAAAGATTACTTTAGGGAAGGACATTATGACCTAGATAATTGTAGGTTAACGTTCCCAAAAATAAAATCTTTCCTAAAAATAAAACTTAAGGGTACAATTACTCTTCCTAAAGTTAGGGGTACGATTACTTTAGGGAAGAATATTATGACCCGCATAATTGTAGGTTAACGATCCCAAAAATAAAATATTATTCCGAGATGAATAATAATTATAGTTGAACTTAACAAAAAAGGCTAAGAAATGTATTATTTGTATACTCTTTAGACTCCCTATTTATACAAGTTTTAAAACCATCAATTTTAACGTAAAATGGATGATGATGATAACAAAAGATTCCCTATCTTACAAAAATAGTTTAAAAATAAAGATTTTTTGTCCCAAAAAATAGGTTGGTTGGAACAAAAATAGAAAGTTATAACACCCCGAATTCTCAAAAACTCGGGACATTACTGGTTAGGACCTCACAATGGGCCAAGGCCTCAATTTGACAATAATTTTACTAGGATCTTGCAACAAGACACAAATAAGAAAAAACAAAATTCATAAAATAGTTTTTATAAAGAGATAATGCAACAACGTCTAACAACCCACAACACTTAAACAACGTAAAAGTCTACTGTCTTAAAAACAAGAAAGAAACAACAAAGCAACACCCAACCCCACTCTAAGGAGTACGGAGACCCGGTTGACCACTACTTCCGGATCACTCAGCTGCTGCTCTAACCTGCGGTAAATCTAAACAACACAACATAACAACCGTTAGCTATCTATCTAAACATTAGACAAATGAGAATAGCAGACACACACATCATAGCAAAAGTAAACACTCATCATGCTTTCAGACAATTCATTTATTATCTTTACTTAAGGTTATTCACCCTTACTAATGATACTTATTTTGTGACACGAGGGATTCTCAAACCTCACCTCCGCCCCCGTGTAATCATCAGGAATGGATCCGATGCATCTAGCCTTGTACCTGTATGGTCTGGGTATAGAGAACCTCCCAGTCTCCTATCAGAGCTGGGCAGTGATGCCACGACCCGTTATACATACACTTGGGCCTTAAAATATAATAATAACAGTCGTCCTATCAAGTTATTATTATAAACACACATCACACACACCACTATTGTCATATAACTAACATCCAGAAACTAGCTAAGTAAGTCGCAAGGACTTACCTGAATCAACTCAAATTCCCGAAACACTACTACTGCTTAATTCCGCAAGAACCACAACTCAACCACCTGGTTATGACAAGATAAATTTAGATCGTCCACCCATTTGCACACTTAGAAGTTCTTCAACTTCTAAGTCGGTAACATCATCTACTAAAGAAAAACAACTAGTCCTATTGGAATAACGAAAACGGATCGCTAATACCCTTAATCTCGGAAAGTAGTCCTAAAAAGTGTCAAGATGTAACTAATTTAGACCCTCGTGCCTCTAATAAAACCAACCGCGTAAACACTCTCAAACTCGCATGTATCTAGGTTATAAAATAAATCAATCAACATAAAGATACCCCCCCCCAATTTCAGTAACCTCCATTACCCACCATTAACAAAGGATCCCTCATGTATAATATCCATTAATTAACCCAAACCACCCATTAATCCCATCTTTATGCTTGAACCCGATTAGACAATTTCAACAGACTCTCTTGCACCTATTGATAACACGATTTATAGCATAGTTTTAGGTGCACATTTAGGTAGAATTCTCGCTCAATCATGCATTATCTAGCACTAGTCCAATGCGTTTTGCACTCAAAACATGTATTTTGTCGAGATAGACGTCTACACGGACTTGTGTGCGTTTTGTAGGTATTTCGGGAAGTTTCGAGCTTAAACGATGCGTTTGAGGGACGCTCATTCAGAGGACACGTTTCCAAACTCATTGGAACGCAAGCCAAGGGTTGAGAAGACTCAAGGAACCCTTCCTACACAAGCCATGCACCAAAACCACAGCCTAATTGTCCAAAACAAAGTTTCTGCACAGAATCACGGTCATCTGAAGAACCACGGCCGTGGAAATGACCGTGGATTTTGCCAGATTCTCGTGACAGCTGTGCCACGACTCTCATGGCCAGCTCATGAAGAAATTGGTTATAAAAGTGGTCCTTGAATGTTGTTAGAGGCAGCTGGGAATTGGGGGTAGTTTGGGAGCAGCTCACACATTCTCTATTGCTTTGAACAAGATATATTCCAAGAAGAAGAAGGATTTTTCTAGGAAGGAAAGTGCAAGAAGAAGAAGAGAGGAGCCATTGCCATTGAAGAGGAGAGGAGAAGATACACCTATCTCTTGTATTTCGGATTTATTTCTAGAAGTTTTTGAACTCTTGAACCTTCCTTTGGAAGGGTTGTAAGTCGTTCTAATTCAATCTTCAGATTTGGATTGTGTTTGAAGTTTATTTGTTCATCTTCTTTCTCTCATTTTTCTTGCTATGGAGATTATGAATCTATGCTTGTTTGTTTTGAATTCCAATATGAATGTTGTAGGCTAGATTGATGTGATTCTAGGGTTAGGAAAGGATGGTTATGGCTAGACCTATGATAGGACGGACTTAGATTTACCTTTGGATGATTCTTGTTTATGGACATAGCTACTGTTAGGAATCACGGGTAGTTCTTGAAGAACCACGGCCGTGGTTTCTGTAGAACGAACCGTGATTTTCCTGTTTCGAAGAATCTCACCTTAGGTTCATAAAATTGTTGAAACCCTAAGTTTTTGCTTAGTTTAACCTACCCTAGGGTGTCCTAGTGTAGAGACTAAGTGTTAGGAGAGACTTACCCGGTAATCCTTGCCCTTAGAATCTAAAATAGTAAAACCTTAGGTAATGGTGAGCCTAATAAGCCGCCATTGGATTAAGTGTGCTAGGATAGTTGCTTAGAACTTCCCTTTCCGAGACTTACCCGGTAAGGATAGGTTAGATCTCTAGGTAATAATCCGGTTTGTGTTAAAATCCTATCCTTAGGTTCTTAGAGACTTACCCGGTAATGAGACCTTAGGTGTGGACTAGTTGGATTATGAGACTTACCCGGTAATTGATCCCATTTTAGAAACACTAAATCCCAACATATCATAATCAATCCAAAGAATGAATAGATAACTTAAGTTTTATGCCATAACCGGAATTTCCAACCCCTAGAATCCGTCTTCCTTCTCTCTTGAATCACTTCTTATTCGATTTGTTTATTTGTGCCGATTTTCCGATTTAGTATTGATTGATTGTTTGCATGCATTTGATCCTTGAAGTGATCACCTAAACCAACCAATTAAATTGAGATTTTCTTCCTTTGTTTTCTCTTTTCTTTAGACTAGACCTTGCTAAATTCAATCACATCTTAGTTCGATTTCACCTTAGTCTTTGCGTTCGACCTTGGAGTACTTATCTTTCTACATACGTCCCGTACACTGCGGGTGCGCTAAGAATTAGGATAATTAAATCAAGTATAAATTTAAGGCTTATTGCGTGCACACTTTCTAGCGTAACAAGTTTTTGGCGCCGTTGCCGGGGACTAGGTCTAGATTGAGTCTATTTTGTGATTGATTCTAGTGTAGATCTTTCTTGTTTCTTTTGATCTCTTTTTGGTTTGTGTCTTTGCTTTTCAGGGCATCTATTTCTCTTTAGGTGTATGCGAAGATCTCGTGGCAAGGATCTAGCTCCATTCGATCCCGAACCGGAGAAAACCCTTCGATCTAGATCTAAGAACATCCGAAAAAAGAGAGAGATGGCCGGTAGAAATCTTCAAGCTGAATTGGACGAAGCCTTAGAGCAAATAAGGCTAAGAGATGAGCTCTTAGAGGAAGAGAGGAGACTTGCCAATGAGAGGCAAGAAGAGACTAGGAGAGAGATTGAAGAGATTAGGCAAGCCCTTGTCCAAGGAGAGCTTAATCGCCGACAACCTCCACCACCTCCACCACAACCGCAACCGGCGGCTAATGTTAGGGTTGTTCCAATTGCCATTGAGGAGCCACAAACCCTAGGGAGACGCATGGATCCGGCATAAAGAGCACACCGACCGGGTGTGAATCTAGGAGATCCCGCAACCCACAACTATGAGCTCCGCCCTCAAGTTCTACAAATGATCCGGCACAACCAATTTGGAGGGATGGAAGGAGAGTCCCCTCATCAACATTTGATGAATTATGAGATCTTGATGGAGACTCTTAGACCACCAAGATTGGAGAGCAACAACCATAAGCTAAGGGCCTTTTCCTTCTCTCTTAAGGACAAAGCCTTGGCTTGGTATCAATCTATTCCACAAGGGCGAGTTGGCACTTGGGAGGAGATGACAACCGAGTTCTTGACCAAGTTCTTCCCACCTTCCAAGACCACCGAGTTAAGAGGGAAGATCAATGCCTTCGTGATGAAGGATAGAGAGAGTTTGTTCAAGTCTTGGGAGAGATTTAAAGATCTTCTCCTAGATTGTCCGCACCATGGCATACCGAAGATTGAGCTATTGGAAATCTACTTCAAGGGGCTTGATGAAGATAGCCAATTCAAACTTCAATCACTTTCCGGGGGGACATTTATGGAAAAACATGTGGATGATGCTTGGGAGTTTGTGGAGAAGCAAGCTCTAGTGATTGAGAAGTACTCGCATAGAAAGAGTGAAGGGAGAAAGGCGGGAGCATATGAGGTGAGTGAAGTCACCATGAGCAATTTCAAGCTTGACGCCATCAACAACGAGTTGAAATCCTTAAGAGAGTTGTGCACTACAACCTTGAAGAGCCAAACAACTCCTCAAGCACCTCCACAAGCTAACTTGTCTTCCAAGGAGGTGGATGTCAACTACATGGGAAGAGGCAACTTCAACAATTACCAAGGCCCAAGGAACTTCAACAACAACCGGCAATTCAACAATTACCGGCCAAACCATAACCATCCCGGATTTTCTTACTCAAATCCGGATGGAGCCTTGAACCCTCCCGCCTCCACAAGCACCATTCCACCACAAAGAGCTACACAAGAACCTCCACCCGGTTTTCCTCAACCTTCAAAAGATAGGACCGAAGTCATGTTTGAACAATTGCTAGGAAGATTGAGTGGACTTGAGAGCACCGTTACTTCAATTTCTAAGGCTCAAAAGGTCTTGGAAGCACAAGTCTTTCAAAAGGCGGGTGAGGCACATAGAGATCCGGGGAAGCTTCCCGGAAGAACCGAAGACAACCCAAGAGGCCAAGTCTTGGCTATCACGACAAGGAGTGGGTTGAGTATGAAGGATCCTTTGCCCAAAGACCAAGCTAAAGGGAAGCAAGTAGTGGTAGAAGAGGGAAGAAAGCAAGATGATGGAGGCAAGAGCAAGGATGTAGAGCCAACCTATGTAGCACCGCCTCCATACAAGCCACCACTACCGTTCCCACAATCAAGAGCAAGAGCTCGTTTGGACAATCACTTTGGTAAGTTCCTTGAACTAATGTCCAAGTTACATATTAACATTCCGTTCATGGATGCCATCTTAGGAATGCCGGCATACGGAAAGTTCTTGAAGGAAATACTCTCCAACAAAAGGAAGTTGGAGGAGTATGGGGAGATTAGGATGACCAAGAGATCCTCGGAGTTAATCCAAACAATGAAGGAAGCAATGCCTCCCAAGCTAAGGGATCCGGGCTCTTTTTGCGTCCCGATAGGAGTGGGAGATGTGAAATACGAGGCCCTTTGTGATCTTGGGGCAAGTGTAAGCATCATACCGCTTGCACTTAGCAACAAGGTCGGGTTAGGAGAGCCAAAGCCGGTCAAGATGACCCTCTATATGGCGGACCGTTCTATCACTCATCCAGTCGGGATTCTTGAAGACATTCCGGTGCAATTGGGAGGATTTTATGTGCCTATCGACTTTGTAGTGTTGGACATTCCGGCGGATTACCCGGTTCCCATCATCCTAGGGAGACCTTTAATTTCCTAGCCACATCCGGATGTTTAGTGGATTGCAAAAACGGGACTCTCTCCTTCAACATTGGAGAGGAGAACATCAAGTTCAAGCTGTCCACAATGATGAAAGGGCCAATCCTTGATGAGGATATCTTCAACATAGTCGAGCAAGAAGAATCTAGAGAAATGGTGAGCTCGATTTTGATCAAGGATCCCTTGGAAAAGGTTCTCACCTTGAGTATGATGGAGGAAGACATTGAGGAGAATTGCAATGAAGAGATCAAAGCCTTGGAGGCGTTGGAAGAGGAGCCAAGAGTTGGGTTTGAGAGCCATGAAGAAATTGTGAACAGCTGCAAGTTCCACGGTCGAGATTTAGGAACCACGGCCGTCAAACTCTCTGGACAACTCCGAGAAACAAGCCTGGAAGGAACCACGGCCGTGGAAGTTGAACCAACCGTGATTCCAACCGTGGTTTCCCCTGAATCAGCTCTTAATGATGATCAAGCTTATAGGAGCCAAGGGGAGTCTTCATTTGCTTTGGATTCATCTCATCCAATCTTATTTGGATCGTCTTCAACCGAAAAAGGTCCTCCCTCACTTGAACTCAAACCCCTTCCCTCTCATTTAAAGTATGCATTCCTTGGTGATAATTCTACATATCCGGTGATTGTTAATGCATGCTTGAGTGATGATGAACTTGCTAAATTGCTACATGAATTGAAATTGCATAGGAAAGCCATTGGATATACTATTGATGATTTGGTTGGCATTAAGCCATCTTTGTGCATGCATAAGATAATGATGGAAGATAACCACAAACCCTCTATTGAACATCAAAGGAGATTGAACCCTATAATGAAAGAGGTGGTCAAAAAGGAAATCATTAAGTTGCTAGATGCGGGAATTATCTACCCTATCTCGGATAGTAAGTGGGTTAGCCCCGTTCATGTGGTACCTAAGAAAGGTGGAATGACGGTAGTAACTAATGAGAACAATGAACTAATACCAACTAGGACGGTCACGGGATGGAGAATGTGTATAGACTATAGGAAATTGAACATGGCCTCTAGGAAAGATCACTTTCCCCTCCCCTTCATTGACCAAATGCTAGAAAGATTAGCTCAACACTCTCACTTTTTCTATCTAGATGGGTATAGTGGATTCTTCCAAATCCCTATCCACCCCGATGACCAAGAGAAAACGACTTTTACATGTCCATGGGGTACATTTGCATATAGGAGAATGCCATTTGGGTTGTGTAATGCACCCGCCACCTTCCAAAGGTGTATGATGGCTATCTTTTCGGAATACATAGAAAATATCATGGAGGTGTTCATGGATGATTTCTCTTTTTATGGTTCTTCTTTTGATGATTGCTTGGCTAACTTGTCATTAGTATTACAAAGATGTGAGGAGACAAATCTTGTTTTAAATTGGGAGAAATGCCACTTCATGGTAAGTGAAGGGATTGTGTTAGGACACTTGGTGTCTAACCGTGGCATTGAGGTTGATAGGGCTAAGATTGAAACGATAGAGAAGTTGCCACCACCTACCTCGGTGAAGGGGGTAAGGAGTTTCCTAGGGCATGCCGGTTTTTACCGGAGATTCATCCAAGATTTCTCTAAAATTTCTAAGCCTCTAACTAACCTACTAATGAAGGATGTTGATTTTGTCTTTTCCAAGGATTGTCTTGAAGCGTTTTGTAGGTTGAAGAACGCCTTGATCTCCGCACCTATCATGCAACCTCCGGATTGGAGTCTACCATTTGAGATCATGTGCGATGCAAGTGATGTGGCCGTAGGGGCCGTTTTGGGGCAAAGGAAAGAAGGGCGCACTCATGCTATTTATTATGCTAGCAAGACGCTAGATGATGCCCAACTCAATTACGCTACTACCGAGAAGGAGTTGTTAGCGGTAGTGTATGCATTTGAGAAGTTCCGCTCGTACCTTGTTGGAGCGAAGGTCATAGTTTACACGGATCATGCGGCGATCCGTTATCTACTTACGAAGAAGGATGCCAAGCCAAGGTTGATTCGGTGGATCCTTCTTCTTCAAGAGTTTGATTTGGAGATAAGAGATAAGAAGGGATCCGAGAACTCGGTGGCGGATCACCTTAGTAGACTCCCACCATTGGAGCTTGGGAAAGACAACATCCCGATAGATGATTCATTCCGGGACGAACAATTGCAATTGGTGGAAGAATGCTTATTCCAAGTGGCTAGAGGAAACGAACCGTGGTATGCCGACATTGTGAATTACTTAGTGTGTGAGGAGGTGCCTCCCGGACTAACGTATGCACAAAGGAAGAAGTTCTTCAACGATGTAAGGCATTACTATTGGAGCGAGCCACTTCTATTCAAGAGAGGCCTGGATGGGGTGCTTAGAAGATGCATACCCGAAGATGAAATGGAGAGTGTGATCCGGCATTGTCACTCCTTACCATGTGGAGGCCATGCTAGCTCACACAAAACATGTGCCAAGGTATTGCAATCCGGTTTTTATTGGCCTAACTTGTTTAGAGATGTGCAAGGTTTTGTAGCGGCATGTGATGCTTGCCAAAGAACGGGGAACATCTCAAGGAGGAATGAAATGCCCTTGAACAACATCCAAGAAGTTGAGATTTTTGATGTATGGGGTGTAGACTTCATGGGACCATTCCCTTCTTCATGTGGCAATCTATTCAACCTATTGGCGGTGGACTACGTGTCAAGATGGGTAGAGGCAATCGCCTCTCCTACGAATGATGCCAAGGTGGTGGTGCGGTTCTTCAACCGAGTGATCTTCCCTAGGTTTGGAACACCAAGGGTGATCATTAGTGATGGAGGGAAGCACTTCACAAATAGGAACTTTGGAGCACTTTTGGCTAAGTATGGGGTTACTCACAAAGTGGCAACACCCTACCACCCCCAAACTAGTGGCCAAGTGGAGATCTCCAACCGAGAGATCAAGGCCATCCTCGAGAAGACGGTGTCTAGGACAAGGAAGGATTGGGCCATGAAGCTCAATGACGCACTATGGGCATATAGAACCGCCTTCAAGACACCTATTGGCACCACTCCCTACAAGTTGGTCTATGGCAAGTCTTGCCATCTTCCGGTGGAAATGGAGCATAGAGCTTATTGGGCCATTAAGTGGCTGAATTTTGACCTCAAGGAGGCGGGAGAGAAGAGATTACTTGATATCAATGCACTTGAGGAGCTCCGGTTGGAAGCTTATGAGAATGCCCGGATTTACAAGGAGAGAACCAAAAGGTGGCATGATAAGAGGATCATTCCAAAGGAGTTGAGTGAAGGAGATCTTGTCCTTCTCTTCAACTCAAGGCTAAGACTCTTTCCCGGAAAGCTCAAATCAAGATGGACCGGGCCATATGTGGTGAAGAAGATCTTTCCCCATGGAGCTATTGAAATAGGAGGGGAGCATTGTGGAGATTTCAAAGTGAACGGGCATCGCTTGAAGAAGTATATTCCGGGAGCCCCGGTAGACATGATTGCCCCGCTTCACCTTGCATAGACGCTCCCGAGTTTGGTCAAGCTAATGACCTTAAAGAAGCGCTTGGTGGGAGGCAACCCATCGGTAACATTTTTCCTTCATTTTAGCTTAGATTTTTCTGTTTTTATGTGCTTTGTGTGTTTTGTCTATGTGTGCTAGAACATTAGTGGCATTGGAAGCCTTTCTAGGAAACGATGATGATGAAACCCTCACCAATCATGGGTGGAGCGGACGCGGAACTTGGACGGCTAGCGGTGCCTAGCGCGGGTTTCAAAGCTTCAAGGATGCTTAGAGCTCCCTACCATGATTGAAAGGATCATCCAACATCAATCCTCTTGAGAATTCCCAAATACCGAAGAAAACCATTTTACATTGTGAGAACCTTCTTTCACTCCCTTTACTTGAATACCACATTGGGGACAATGTGTTTCTAAGTATGGGGTGGGGTTTGCATGATCCTTTGCATGATGAGCATCTAGGATAGGTTAATATTTGCACATATCTTGCATTGCACATACCTAAATCGAAAATTCCAAAAAAAATCAGAAAATTTTAAAAAATTTTTGTGCTTTCTAGGCTTGGATATGATCCTAATGATGAAAACTTGTCTTGTGATTGGCTATGAATGGCCTTATGTGTTAAATTGATAAATGCATATGTGGACTTGAACTACTTCTCTTGAATTCCATGAATGACTTGAGAGCATGATGATTGCCTAGAATGGATTGAGTATTGAAAATCGAAATTACATGATAGTTCTTGCATACCATCTAGGAATGAATAAGGCATTTCATCTTTCTCTACTTCTCATCTTGATCATGATTGCTTGAGCACCTCAATTGATATAAAATTTGACCTCCTTTTAAACCCATCCGGGAATAGGAGCATGCTAGTGTGTTTGAATGTGTAAAAAGCAAGTGCGGGGTGAAGATGTAATGAAAAGAATGTCGTGAATGGAATGCTGAAATTATTGTGGAAGTGTAGCCAAAATAGGTTTGGGGGCGTTGGTTTAAATGACAAGTAACTCGGTACACTTCACATGATCGGGTGTTGGTGCCTTGCCAAAGTCAAATGAACCAATAGCCCTAACGAGCTTTGGTATGTGTGCCCGGTGTGGATGCACCTCGAAAAAGAGAAAAAGCCCGAGGATGGCTAATCACCGAGGTTTCGGCTATTGTACACCAATGCCATTGTCTCAAAAATGAATCAAAGAAAAAGAAAAGAAAGCAAGATAGGGAAAAATATGCACTTGGGGGAAGTTGATCGAGGACAAGGAGTGAAGTTAGTTCCATTCCCGGATTAGCATCACACACCTAGAAAATTCCCCTCCCAACTACAACGTTTCTTGGCCTTTTATATCACAAGCCCTTATGACCTACTTGCATGTTTGTAAGACTTAGTAGTCTAGATTGAATAGACTCTTGATCTTCTTGACATCTCCGTCCTCCTAACTCATGCATGCTTTTGAGTTAAGTGCAATTGTCCTTCCATGACTTTATCGTTTGATACATAATTGCTTATTCAATTGCCATTGATCATGACTATGAAGGTGATCCAATAGTAGAAGCACAAAACCAAAAAGATTTTGCCATTTTTCTGCATACATAAATCATGTCATCTCGTAGTCTATAGTTGGGAATTTGCTCGGGGACGAGCAAACCTTAAGTATGGGGTATTTTGATAACACGATTTATAGCATAGTTTTAGGTGCACATTTAGGTAGAATTTTCGCTCAATCATGCATTATCTAGCACTAGTCCAATGCGTTTTGCACTCAAAACATGTATTTTGTCGAGATAGACGTCTACACGGACTTGTGTGCGTTTTGTAGGTATTTCGGGAAGTTTCGAGCTTAAACGATGCGTTTGAGGGACGCTCATTCAGAGGACACGTTTCCAAACTCATTGGAACGCAAGCCAAGGGTTGAGAAGACTCAAGGAACCCTTCCTACACAAGCCATGCACCAAAACCACAGCCTAATTGTCCAAAACAAAGTTTCTGCACAGAATCACGGTCATCTGAAGAACCACGGCCGTGGAAATGACCGTGGATTTTGCCAGATTCTCGTGACAGCTGTGCCACGACTCTCATGGCCAGCTCATGAAGAAATTGGTTATAAAAGTGGTCCTTGAATGTTGTTAGAGGCAGCTGGGAATTGGGGGTAGTTTGGGAGCAGCTCACACATTCTCTATTGCTTTGAACAAGATATATTCCAAGAAGAAGAAGGATTTTTCTAGGAAGGAAAGTGCAAGAAGAAGAAGAGAGGAGCCATTGCCATTGAAGAGGAGAGGAGAAGATACACCTATCTCTTGTATTTCGGATTTATTTCTAGAAGTTTTTGAACTCTTGAACCTTCCTTTGGAAGGGTTGTAAGTCGTTCTAATTCAATCTTCAGATTTGGATTGTGTTTGAAGTTTATTTGTTCATCTTCTTTCTCTCATTTTTATTGCTATGGAGATTATGAATCTATGCTTGTTTGTTTTGAATTCCAATATGAATGTTGTAGGCTAGATTGATGTGATTCTAGGGTTAGGAAAGGATGGTTATGGCTAGATCTATGATAGGACGGACTTAGATTTACCTTTGGATGATTCTTGTTTATGGACATAGCTACTGTTAGGAATCACGGGTAGTTCTTGAAGAACCACGGCCGTGGTTTCTGTAGAACGAACCGTGATTTTCCTGTTTCGAAGAATCTCACCTTAGGTTCATAAAATTGTTGAAACCCTAAGTTTTTGCTTAGTTTAACCTACCCTAGGGTGTCCTAGTGTAGAGATTAAGTGTTAGGAGAGACTTACCCGGTAATCCTTGCCCTTAGAATCTAAAATAGTAAAACCTTAGGTAATGGTGAGCCTAATAAGCCGCCATTGGATTAAGTGTGCTAGGATAGTTGCTTAGAACTTCCCTTTCCGAGACTTACCCGGTAAGGATAGGTTAGATCTCTAGGTAATAATCCGGTTTGTGTTAAAATCCTATCCTTAGGTTCTTAGAGACTTACCCGGTAATGAGACCTTAGGTGTGGACTAGTTGGATTATGAGACTTACCCGGTAATTGATCCCATTTTAGAAACACTAAATCCCAACATATCATAATCAATCCAAAGAATGAATAGATAACTTGAGTTTTATGCCATAACCGGAATTTCCAACCCCTAGAATCCGTCTTCCTTCTCTCTTGAATCACTTCTTATTCGATTTGTTTATTTGTGCCGATTTTCCGATTTAGTATTGATTGATTGTTTGCATGCATTTGATCCTTGAAGTGATCACCTAAACCAACCAATTAAATTGAGATTTTCTTCCTTTGTTTTCTCTTTTCTTTAGACTAGACCTTGCTAAATTCAGTCACATCTTAGTTCGATTTCACCTTAGTCTTTGCGTTCGACCTTGGAGTACTTATCTTTCTACATACGTCCCGTACACTGCGGGTGCGCTAAGAATTAGGATAATTAAATCAAGTATAAATTTAAGGCTTATTGCGTGCACACTTTCTAGCGTAACACCTATCTAAGCCTAGCAACCCACCATGACATTCCACCCGTCTCTCTCTTCAAACAACTCTCTCACTGTTGCTATCCCTTGCTAGCATCGAGAACACTCACACAAGTCTGTAAGACTAACCTTCGTTGTTTACGTAAATTCTAATGGAGCTATCACTAGCTTTTGAACAAAAGCGCAGAAACAAGAAGAAGCACCACCTCAAGGCTTTACCTCTTCGACTATAGTGTGGCCGTTTCCCAACTATATCGCCATATATATCTCCCCGACCCCTAGTTAGACACCGTTATTCGCCACGAGTCTAACCACATACCTTCTTCCTATTCTACCCAACTAGTCTACACCCCATCACTAAAGCTGCAGGTATACAGAAACCGGAAAGTGAAGAGGAGGGACTCACCGGCAACTATGGCTTGACGACAACTCCGATCGTATCCCACGATCAGATGCGGTAAAGGGCTCGATTTAGTACCGGGACTACAACCGTGAAGTTTGTCCTTGCTTGCCAGCTGTGGTCCAACCTGTGGTAGTTCCGACTCAACATCGTTACGGCGCTCTCGAGAAAGGACGCATAGGAGAGGAGAGTGTTTTACCTCTGTCCTTACGGTTGTAGACGCCGTCGGCAATGGGGAAAGGCGCTGCCTCGTACGATATATCGATGTACTCACTTTCGTAACCTATACGCCGAAGGCGACGGTTACTGCCCAAGATATGTTAAGAGCGGTGCAAGAGGTTGAGCAGCTATCCTCGGTGGCCGGCGACTGCGTGACGGGGCAGCAGAAGACTCCTTCGTTGTCGACTGGGAAGAGAGGGTTGGCAGATCTGTTGAGCCGTCAATTTTCGAAGTAAAGGAATAGAGAGAGATATGCGGGAAGAATCTCGTAACGAATCTCCTACTTTTGATTTAAGGAAATTAAGGCTTCGGTATGGAAAACTGAAGGGTTTGTATCATCCACCCGCCCCAATTGTTGTTGGGCCTGTCTTGATGGGCCCGGCTGGCACAATGGTCCGCCAACAAACTAAATCCTAAATGGCCCGTAATGGCCTGGACATCTAAAGAGGTTTTTTTATTGGTCCCAAAATAATAAAACCGGCCCGATACTTGTAACTCGAGTCAGTTTTCCACGATAGAATTTTCCGGGTATCACATCAGTGCCCCCTTAAAAATAAGTTTCGTCCCGAAACTTAGAACAAACTATCTAATCAAACGACTTTCTTTGTATAACTTGGTTTCGTTAAGTTTCGTTTTCTAACATGTAACTACTCAATCGTAATAATCAGGCACACATCAAACAAAGAACACAATCACTCAATCCAAGGTAAAAAATATGAAAAGTCAAACAACACAGCATCCGAGTACTAACTCGTTGGTACAGAAGTAGCATCTAACCCCGCAAAGAACTCGGAATAATTACGTCTAATACTCTCCTTTGTCTCCTAAGTGGCCTCATCAGCTCCTCGTCTAGACCACTAGATCCTCAACATCGGTATCTCCTTGGACCGTAGACGTCTAGTACTGCGCTCCAAGATGGCTACAGGGTACTCCACAAATGTATGGTCGGGATCAATTATCAGATCCTCATGGTTGATGACGTGTCTTGGGTCCGGGATGTACTCTCTCAACTGAGATACATGGAAGACCGGATGGACACCGTCTAGTCTCGGTGGTAGTGCTAATCGGTAGGCGACCTCTCCGACTCTCTCTAAAATCTCAAAAGGTCTGACATATCGGGGACTCAGCTTCCTCTTAAGGCCGAAACGCCGGACTCCTCTCATCGGTGACACTCTCAAACACACCTGGGCACCCACCCTAAACTCCAAGGATCGACGCCTTTTGTCAGCGTAGGATTTCTGATGACTTTGAGCTGCTAACATCCGCTCTCGGACCAGGGCAATCCGAGCGATGTCATCCTGTATCTGATCTGGAGCTACTCCATCAGCTTTGCTAGGCTCATCCCAACACAATGGCGTGCGACATCTTCGTTCGTACAAAGCCTCATAAGGGGCTATCCTAATAGACGAAAACTCTACAAGTGGAATGTGATCTGGACATACCTGTCCCCGATCAAGTACACAGGCCCGTAGCATGTCCTCTAACGTCTGGATATTCCTCTTAGACTGACCGTCGGTCCGTGGGTGATAAGCAGTGGTAAAGTGGAGACTCGTCCCCAAAGCAGTATGTACCTGCTGCCAAAATCTCGAGGTGAAACGTCCATCCCTGTCGGAGACGATAGTCCTCAGTACTCCATGGAGTCTCACAATATGTCTGGTAAACTCCTCAGCTAGACGACTTACCGGCCACGTTTCCTTAATCGGAATGAAACGTGCGGTCTATGTCAGACGGTCTACTACCACCCAAATAGCATCAAAACCTCTGCTGAGTCTCAATCCCGTGACAAAATCCATCGATATATCCTCCCACTTCCATTGTGGTACTGGTAGTGGGTGGAGCTCTCCTCCGGACCTGCGATGCTCAATCTTGACCTGTTAACAGGTCGCACACTGAGCTACGTACCGAGCCATGTCGGGCTTCAAACCACCCCACCAGAAGGTCCGTCTCACATCCTTGTACATCTTACTCGCTCCAGGATGTACTGAGTATGTGGTAGCATGAGCCTCACCTAGTATCCTCTGTCTCAACTCACGGTCTGATGGCACACAAACGCGGTCCTGACGTCTCATCACTCCATCAGCACTAATAGTGAACTGTGGTGCCTCATCTCGAGACATCCGGTCTTGGATCATGGTCAAGGTCGGGCAAGTCTCCTGCTTATGTCGGATCTCCCCCAACAGATCAAGAAGTAACTCCAAAGTAGCCAACTGACTATTTGTATCTGGAAACTGAATCTCTATCTCTAATCAAGCCAAATCTCTCTGCAAT
The DNA here is from genome assembly GCA_033239045.1 of Fagopyrum esculentum. Classification (NCBI taxonomy): domain Eukaryota; kingdom Viridiplantae; phylum Streptophyta; class Magnoliopsida; order Caryophyllales; family Polygonaceae; genus Fagopyrum; species Fagopyrum esculentum. The sequence continues at coordinate 96,000,905 of BSUD01000006.1, read as the reverse complement.
TGTGGTTGTACTGTCAACCGGGCTATCGCCTTTTCCCGAGGCGTCTTCTAACTCAAAGCGCCAGCTACTACGGTCGCCTTTCCGGGGTGGTAGAGAATCTCAAAGTCAAAATCCTTGATCAACTCTAACCACCGCCTCTGGCAGTTATTTAACTCCCGTTGAGTGAATATGTACTTCAGACTCTTATGGTCTGTGAAGATCTGACATGTCACCCCATAGAGAAAGTGACGCCAAATCTTAAGAGCATGGACTACTGCAGCTAACTCTAGATCATGTGTGGGGTAGTTCTCCTCATACGTCTTCAACTGTCGAGGCGCATAGGCTATGACCTTACCCCTCTGTATCAAAAACACACCCCAAGCCTAGCTTGGATGCGTCAATGTATAGCACAAAGTCATTTGTACCCTCAGACTGAGCTAAAATCAGAGCAGACGTCAATCTCCTCTTCAGCTCCTCAAAACTCTGCTAACACGGCTCAGACCAGACGAGCCGAGTAGTCTTCCTCAGAAGACAGGTAAGTTGTCGGGCAATCAGGGAAAACCCTTCCATAAACCGGCGGTAATAACTTGTCAAACCTAGAAAGCCGCGAACCTCCTTAACATTCTTCGGAGGTTGCCAAGAAGACACTGACTCAATCTTCGCCGGATCGACCTTAATACCCTCAGCAGTCACCACATGGCCTAGGAAAGCCACCTCTGACATCCAAAACTCACACTTAGATAGCTTAGCATAAAGTTGGCTATCTTGCAAAATCTATAATACTGTCCTCAAGTGCCCAGCATGCTCCTCTCGACTCCTAGAGTAGACTAGGATGTCGTCAATGAAGACCACTACAAACTGGTCTAAGAAGTCGATGAATATCCCGTTCATCAACTCCATGAACACTGCTGGCGCATTAGTGAGCCCAAATAGCATCACTACGAACTCATAATGACCATACCTAGTCCGGAATGCCGTCTTAGGTATGTCCTGATCTCTCACCCTTAGCTGGTGATATCCTGACCTCAAGTCTATCCTCGAAAACACAGACGCTCCATGCAACTAGTCCAACAGATCATCTATGCGCGGCAGTGGATACTTGTTCTTGATAGTGACTTTGTTCAACTCTCTGTAGTCTATGCATAGCCGCATCAATCCGTCCTTCTTCCTCACAAATAATACTGGCGCGCCCCATAGAGACACACTAGGGCGTATGAAGCCCTTCTCTGCTAACTCCTCTAACTGCTTCTTCAACTCAAGCAGCTCTATCGGTGCCATACGGTACGGGGCCTTCGAGATCGGTCTCGTGCCCGGCTCTAACTCAATATTGAAATCAACGCTCCCTTGTGGGGGTAGTCCTGGCAGGTCGTCACTGAATACCTCTGCAAAATCGCATGCAACTGGTATCTTCTCTACTGTCACGCTCTTGCGTTCCTTCATGCCATAACACCAGAAGGCCTCGCAACACTGTGTTATCAGTCTCGCTGCTCTCACTGCGCTGATAATTGTGCCGGACTTTCCGAGGTCCCAACCTCGGAATATCACTCTGTGACCCTCTTCGGTGGCAACAGTCATTGTCCTCCTACCAATGTCTAAGACTGCTCCATGTTTCTTCATCCAATCTATCCCCAAAATCACGTCCTCATGTGCTAAGGGCATGTCTAGAAAATTTACCAGCCAATCTCGATCTCCCAAACAAATGGGACAGTCATAGATCTCTCGGGTCCCTCTGACCTTACTCCCATCAGGTAATCCTATCATAAATGGTATCCCCTCTACAGTAGCTAAGGACAACCTATCTACGCATGCATCAGATATACAGGAGTGCGTAGCACCCGTATCAAACAAAACTCGTACGGGTAAGTCATGGATCCGGATCGTACCTGTGGCCGTCGGTGCCTCTGGCTGATCAGCACTCCTCAACTCAAACACTCGTGCCGGAGCTCCTCTAGTATCAGCTACACTACCACGTCACCTGCCTCGACTGGATCCTTGCATAGAACTCTGTGAGGAAGGATGTCCTGGAGCTCTGTAAGGCTGCTGTTGACATGGGGCTCGGTCTTGCTGCTGCTGACTCGGAGCTCGGTATTGTGGTTGCCTCTGTACACCCCCAATAGAGACCTGTAGGGGAAGAACCCTACTGAGATGGAGCCTTGCCCTGGCGGCAAAATAAAACTCTATGTCCAACCTTACCGCACTGAAAGCAGGTCACTAACGGCTTCGTGCAATTCGATCGGATGTGTTCATAGCCACTATAGTTATGACACTGTGAACCCCCAGCTAGAGTCTGGACTGTAGCGGTGTGACTATGTCGTCCCTAAATCTGTCCCCGTCCAAAACCAGCTACTCACATACTACCACTAGCATATCCGGTCCTCTGCCGCTTATCCGGCCTATCTGACTGAGCAACTCTCGTTGAGACTGGCCTATCTCTCTCATATGCGGAAGCCCTATCCTGATAGTCTAACAGAGACTCACAGCGAAATCCTACCAGATAATAACGAGTACTCTCTCTCAATCTCCGTAAAAGAGGTACACATGCTGCTCCTCACGAGGTGCAGCTGGTCCAAGTAGAGTTAGTTCCTTCTGAAACTTCTTGACGGCCTCAACAATCGGAATATCCTCAAATTCCGCCTCAATGAAGTCCTGAAACCTCTCTCTCCTCAACGAGGCAGGGCAATATCTCTCTCTAACAATGCTCCTCATCTGCTCCCAACCGGTGACTCGGCTACGAATGGTCTGCCACCAGGAATGAGCATCCTCCGTGAACAATGTCTGCACCAACTCTACCTGTCACTCCTCTGGACAACGTATCGCCTCTAGTGCAGTCTCTACGTGTCCTATCCAATGCTCTACCTCCAACCCTATCTCTCCATTGAATGAGGGGACTTTTTGGGAGTTGAAAGCCTTCAACCACTCATCCGGTCTCGGTGCTCTAGACCCAACAGGAGCTCTATCAGCCTCAACTCTCCTCTTAGGTACAGCCGGAACCTGAGGCACTCTCTATGTCACCTGAACTGACCTAGCCGGTACTGGTGGTACCTGGGTAAGTCTCTCTGCCCTGGCAACCTCCTCCATACGCTGGACGTAAGCTCTGTACTCTCTGTACTCAGATGCCCCAATAGAAACACGTCCTAACTCAGTCGAACGTGCTCCCTGTGCTCCAGACCTAGCAGCGGTCTCATTCCCGACCTCGAGAATCACACTCTCAGCCACCTCCTCCACTCCAACGTTTGGCATGATCGCTGCTCGTGGATCCTCTCGAAGAGCTCGACCTCGACCTCGCGCTAATGGAGGTCTACCTCCACGGCCGCGTCCTCTAACTACAGGAGTCCCATCGCCCCTACCCTGTCCAGCTGGAGGGAGAGGTGGATGACCTCTACCTCGGCCAGTAGCCTTAGTACGTGCCATCTGCGCGAGTGATAACAACTACAGTTATAATCTAACTAATAAGTCCAACTAAAGTAAAACCTAAAGTCCATACTAAGCATACTGAGATCCGCGGTAGTACTAGTGTGGTCAGCCGTACTTTTCTATCTCCAACCAGACTATGCATGCATTAGAAAACCAAAAGTCCTTTTTAAAACTCAGATCCCTTTTCGAGTTCTGCTCAAGTACTTATTCGGTCTTTCAGAAGATTTCAAGTGTCATTGTTGCCAACCTATAGCTTTGATACCATGTTGTAACACCCCGAATTCTAAGAACTCGGGGCATTACTGGTTAGGACCTCACAATCGGTCCCGACCTTAGTTTGACAACAAGTTTACTAGGATCTTGCAACAAGACACAAATAAGAAAAACCGAAATTCATAAAATAGTATTTTTAAAGAGATGAATGCAACAACGTCTAACAGCCCACAACACTTAAACAACGTAAAAGTCTATTGTCTTAAAAAGAAGAAAGAAACAACAAAACAACACCCAACCCCACTCTAAGGAGTACGGAGACCCGGCTGACCACTACTTCCGGATCACTCAGCTGCTGCTCTAACCTGCAGTAAATCTAAACAACACAACATAACAACCGTTAGCTAGCTATCTAAACATTAGACAAATGAGAATAACACACACACACACATCATAGCAAAAGTAAACAATCATCATGCTTTCAAACAATTCATTTATTATATTTACTTAGGTTATTCACCCTTACTAATGATACTTATTTTTTGACACGAGAGATTCTCAAACCTCGCCTATGCCCCCGTGTAACCATCAGGAATGGATCCGATGCATCTCAACTTGTACCTGTATGGTCTTGGTATAGAGAACCTCCCAGTCTCTTGTCAGAGTTGGGTAGTGATGCCACGGCCCGTTATACATACACTTGGGCCTTAAAATATAATAATAACAGTCGTCCTATCAAGTAATTATTATAAACACACATCACATACACCACTATTGTCATTCAACTAACATCAAGAAACTAGCTAAGTAAGTCGCAAGGACTTACCTGAACCAACTCAAATTCCCGAAACATTGCTACTACTTGATTCCGTAAGAACCACAACTCAACCACCTGGTTATGACAAGATAAATTTAGATCGTCCGCCCATTCGCACACTTAGATGTTCTTCAACTTCTAAGTCGGTAACATCATCTACTAAAGAAAAACAACTAGTCCTATTGGAATAACGAAAACGGATCGGTAATACCCTTAATCTCGGAAATTAGTCCTAAAAAGCGTCAAGATGTAACTAATTTAGACCCTCATGCCTCTAATAAAACCAACCGCGTAAACACTCTCAAACTCGCATGTATCTAGGTTATAAAATAAATCAATCAACATAAAAATAAACCCCCCAATTTCGGTAACCTCCACTACCCACCATTAACAAAGGATATACTAAATTAATCCTTATTTAATTTAATCCCTCGTGTATAATATCCATTAATTAACCCAAACCACCCATTAATCCCATCTCTATGCTTGAACCCGATTAGACTATTCCAACAGACTTTCCTGCACCTATATAAGCCTAGCAACCCACCATGATATTCCACCTGTCTCTCTATTAAAAAAACTCTCTCATTGTTGCTATCCCTTGCTAGCATCGAGAACACTCACACAAGTTTGTAAGACTAACATCCATTGTTTACGTAAATTCTAATGGAGCTATCACTAGCTTTTGAACAAAAGCGCAGAAACAAGAAGAAGCACCACCTCAAGGCTTTACCTCTTCGACTATAGTGTGGCCGGTTGCCCAACTATATCGCCATATCTATCTCCCCGACCCCCAGTTAGACACCGCCATTCACCACGAGTCTAACCACATACCTTCTTCCTATTCTACCCAACTAGTCTACACCCCATCACTAAAGCTACAGGTATACAGAAACCGGAAAGTGAAGAGGAGGGACTCACCGGCAACTATGGCTTGACGACAACTCCGATCGTATCCCACGATCAGATGCGGTAAAGGGCTCGATTTAGTACCGGGACTACAGTCGTGAAGTTGGTCCTTGCTTGTGTTCGCCCCTAAGCGTGCGTGCTGTTAGCATGAAATATTGTGATGTTTTAGGCACGTTTTCTAATCGTAATTGATTCATATTGATAGTCTTTGATTGATCTTTGCGCATATATGAGCTAGTATTGCCTATATTGTCGATATGGATGTCTACACTAGTTCTATGTTGATTATAGGTAATTTGGAGCTATTTCCGAACGAAATCGAGCAAAGGAGAGTTGAGTTGATATGTCCATAGATCGAGGACACTTTATGGAAGCAAATTTGAGTATTGGATTAAGGAATGCACGAATGAAAGCAAGAATCACGGTCTTACCCTAAATTACGGCCGTGGATTGTGAGTCAGAATTCGATGTTCATTCCAGGAGGTTACACGGCCGTGGAACTAACCGTAATTATTTCCACGCCCTAAATTACGGTCGTGGAATCTTCCACGACCGTGATCTTGGCGAATCTTTTCGCCACACTTCGAAGCCATGATCTTTTGAAAGATGGGCCGGGCCGACACTTTGCCCTGCATTATAAAAAGACGGAAGAAAGGAGATTTTGGATGACCGCATACATACCTGCTTAGCGTTCTTGCATCGACGCTTACGCTTATTCCCGCTTACGCATAGACGTGCAATCGACGCTTAGGGTTAACACTTCCCCATTTTGGAGGCAAGTTTGGGAGATCTCATTGGAGATCAAAGTTCGCAGTTGAAGAGTTGTTCAAACCTCGCACTTTCGGTGGAGATTGTCGTTGTGATCTTCGGATTTGTGAAAGACCGAAGTTCTTGGAAGAATTGCAAGAAGATCTCTCTTCTTGTTTAGGTTCGAATCGGAAACGGATTGACATCCCGTTTCTCTTCTTCCCTATAGTTGTGATTTGTTTATTCCATTTTGAATCTTTGATAAACACTTGTTGGAATCTTGAGATTCATTTGAAGGTTATTGATAGTTCTTGAAAGTTTTCATCTTTTATTCCTTAATTCTTGAATTAATATTAAAATGACTATTATTGGCTAAAAACCCTTAACAATTCTAAGGTGAAGGGTTGATAGTTGTGGCATAGGTGATGATAGATCGTTCGCAAACAGATTAGACCCTGAGAGTTAGAGAGAATCGTCGACAACCTAGAATTACGGGCAGTTCTTGAGTTCCACGGCCGTGGAATCTCAAGATCCAACCGTAATTTCCCTCTAGTTTACGAGCCTGCTTTTACTTTAATCCAAAGTTAAAGATTTGCTTTAGCTTAGTTTAGACTTGCCTTTTCTAGGTGGTAGTGAAGCCTCAACAACCTCTACCTCGATTGTGAGCCTCAACAACCTCAATCGGATAAGTTAGTCTTGAATCTTTAGGTTATAAGTTTGGGTATTTGATACTAATCCTCGTCTTTAGTTTCTTCCTATATTGAGCCTCAACAACCTGTATAGGGAGTGTCTTTTAGGTGAGTTACATAAGGTTTTTGGAACCTCAACCGTACGATTACCTTACATTAGTATACCTTTGCATATCTCTACTCTGTCTTTATATCATTAGTATATCTTGAATCTGTTGCCACAACTGAATACCCGGATCTTTAGGATTGTTGTTTTCCCAATATTTGCAAAACTCTCATATTTACTGCTTGATAACCTGAAATCGAATTTGTTCCCACCCAAATCCCTGTGTTCGATACTCTGGAATTCTTGCTTAGCTACCTCGATCCGTACACTGCGGGTTCGCTGCTTGATTCTCGTTTTATAAATCAAAAACTTATTTGCACACACCTCTACGGGCGAACAAGTTTTTGGCGCCGTTGCCGGGGATTTGGTTTCGGCCGAATTCGGTAACCGGTTGTCAAGCTTGGGAGCTTGCTCTCGTTATTTGATATCGTTTTAAGTGTATGCGCAGGTCTAGGAACACCGGAGATCTCTTACCTCTTGATCAAGAGCTAGAGAAAACCTTGAGGCAAAAGCGCAAGGAAAAGAAGATGACCGAAGGAAACGAACGTGATTTCCAAGCGGAGCTAACAGAGAAGGAAGCTCAACTCCGCTGGAATGAGAACCTTCGCGTGGATGAGATGAATCGCCATCAATCCCAAGTTAACACTCTACAGGATCAGATGTTCCAAATGAGATTAGAAATAAGCGACCTTAAGAATAAAGGAATCAAGAAGTCCTCAAAAAGGAGATCAAGGTCTAGAAGAAAAAGCCACTCATCCGCTGATGATAGTGACTCTTCCATGCCGCCATTGGAAGAAATTGATCCCACGATCAATATAAATCCCTTCCATCCACCAGGAGCTACTAATCGCCGCATCCCACCTAGGAATGCAAGAGTCGAACGTGTGGATAACGAACCAAGAACTCTTGGCCAGCGGATGGATTCAACACAACAACCACGCCGCTTAGGTGTGAATTTCGATGCTGAAGATGTACAAGGGTTTAGTTTTAACCCTCAAGTAATCACTCTTGTTCGCCAAAGCCAATTTGGCGGTACAAGTGCCGAATCTCCACACCAGCATTTGCAGAACTTTGAGTGCATGATGGAGACGATGAGACCGAAGAACGCGACCACCAACAATTACAAGCTCAAACCTTTCTTCTTCTCCTTGAAAGGGAAAGCACTATCTTGGTATCAAGCTCTTCCAAGTGGAAAGCTTGAGACATGGGAGGATCTCTCCGCGGAGTTCCTCACCAAATTCTTTCCGCCATCCAAAACGGCGGAACTTAGAGGTAAGATAAATGCTTTTTCTATGAGGCCTACCGAAAGTTTGTTTCAATCTTGGGAAAGGTTTCAGGATTTGCTCTTGGATTGCCCTCATCATGGCATATCCAAGCTTGCCTTGCTGGAGATTTACTACAAGGGGCTGGATGCGGAAACGCAATTCAACCTCCAATCCCTCTCATGTGGAACGTTCATGGACATGAGAGAAGATGACGCTTGGGACTTCATTGAGAAGCAAGCAAGAGTCATAGAGAAATATTCCCACCGAAAGGTGGAGGGAAATCGTGTGGAGCAAGGAGCGAAGCTCACACACGAAGCTCAAAATCAGATTTTCTCCCTCAACAATGAAATCAAGGAGTTGAAGGAGACTATCAAGACCAACTTCCCAAAGCAACAAGGGAAGGATGTTGGTTATTTGGGCAACAACAACAATAGCCGGAACAATAACCGGAATAACAATTGGAATGGAAACAACAACAACCGGAACGACAACAATTGGAACAACAATCGTGGTTCAAACAACAACAATTGGCGCTCCAATCAACAGAATTCCGGTAACTCCTATCCTTCCAATTCTAATTCGCTAACTCCACCTTCCTCTTCCTCTACTCCTTTGAAAAGCCAGGGCCAATCATCTAATGGAGGAAGCACTTCGGGGAAGGAGAAGCCAGATCCCATGTTGGAAACTATATTGGGAAAGCTTCAAGGGATGGAGGACCGCTTCACTAAGTTCGATGATCGAGTTTCTAAGATCGACAAAGCTCAAAAGGTTTTAGAAAACCAAATGTTCGATCATGCGGAAGAAGTTCCTAGAAATCCAGGGAAACTTCCAGGAAGAACGGAGGACAACCCTAAAGGAAGGGTAATGGCGATTACAACTAGGAGCGGAGCAACTACCACCGATCCGCAGCCTACGTTCGTTGAAGTCCCCGTGGAGAAGGACAAAGAAAAGGGGAAGGAGAAGGAAGACATCTATGTTCCTCCTGCAGCTTACAAACCTCCCCTACCATTCCCTCAATCTAGAGCGCGAGCGCGCCTAGACAAACAATTCGGTAAGTTCATAGAACTCATGAGCAAGCTGCATAATAATATACCCTTCATCGATGCCATTGTAGGTATGCCAGCTTATGGCAAGTTTTTGAAGGAGCTCCTCTCTAACAAGAGGAAGCTCGAAGATTTCGGAGAGGTCAAGATGAGTTCGGATTCTTCGGATCTCATCAGGACGATGAAGGAGAAAATGCCCCCAAAGCTGAAAGATCCGGGGTCATTTTGCATTCCCATAGGAGTGGGAGAGGTCACATATGACGCTTTATGTGATTTAGGAGCAAGTGTGAGCATCATACCACTTGCGTTGTGCAGGAAGATCGGTTTAGGCGAGCCTAAACCGGTGAAGATGACGTTATACATGGCGGATCGATCCATTACTCGTCCCGTCGGTATTGTAGAAGACGTCCCGGTCAAGCTAGGTAAATTCTTTGTTCCCATTGATTTTGTCGTGCTTGACATTCCTGCAGATAGTCCGGTCCCGATCATACTCGGAAGACCGTTTCTTGCAACTTCCGGCTGCATGGTCGATTGCAAGAATGGGAGACTCGCCTTTGACATTGGGGAGGAAAAAGTGGAGTTCGTTCTATCTACTCTAGTGAAGGAGCCAATCTTTGACGAGGATATCTACGATGTCCAAGATGAAGAAGGTTTATCTAGGGAGGAGGTAAGTGCGATTCTCTTTAACGATCCCTTACAAAAGGTTATCACTATGAGTCTAACCAATGAAGGAGAAGAAGAAGAGTGCAAAGAGGAAATTGAAGCCTTAGAAGCACAAGAAGAGATTCATGAAGTGGAATTTGAAAAATTCCACGAAGATGCTGAGAACGTGAGAATCCACGGCCACACACTGTATTCCACGGCCGTGGATTTCACCACCAAAATCAGGCCTCACTCCAGAGAGTTACACGGTCGTGGAGAAGATATGACGACCGTATTTTCCTCTCACGCCCTAAACCACGGCCGTGGAGGGTATGAACAGACCGTAATTCTGGCCGTGGAAGGGAGTGGTCGAGCCACTTCTTCAACCTCCTCTAACCCTTCTCCAACCCATTCAACATCCTTAGAGACTTCTAAGGAGACGTCGGAAGCTCCTCAAGGATCATCGGAAGCTCCGAAAGTGATGGAACTCAAACCACTTCCTACTCATCTAAGGTACGCTTTTCTTGGATCTAATTCTACCTTTCCGGTTATCGTTAGCTCCGAATTAAGCATAGATGAACATGAACAGCTCATGATTGTCCTTAGGAAACATAGAAAAGCCATAGGCTACACTATTGAGGACTTAGTAGGAATTAAACCCTCCCTATGCATGCATAAGATACTAATGGAGGAGGACTTTAGAACTTCAAGACAACCTCAAAGGCGGTTAAACCCGACCATGAAGGAGGTTGTCAAGAAGGAAATTCTTAAACTTCTTGATGCAGGTATCATCTATCCTATCTCCGATAGCAAATGGGTGAGTCCGGTTCAAGTGGTTCCAAAGAAGGGAGGAATGACGGTCATCACCAATAAGAACAACGAACTCATTCCTACCCGAACTGTGACTGGATGGCGGATGTGCATAGACTACCGCAAGCTCAACAACGCAACGCGGAAGGATCACTTCCCATTACCATTCATCGATTAGATGCTTGAAAGGTTAGCACAACATTCATACTTTTGCTACCTTGACGGTTATAGTGGCTTCTTTCAGATTCCGATACATCCGGATGATCAAGAGAAGACCACATTCACGTGCCCTTGGGGTACGTTCGCCTATAGGAGAATGCCGTTCGGGCTTTGCAACGCCCCAGCCACCTTTCAACGGTGCATGATGGCCATCTTCTCCGAATACGTAGAGGAAATCATGGAAGTCTTCATGGACGACTTCTCCGTTTACGGTTCCTCTTTTAACGATTGTCTTTCTAACCTTTCTCTTGTTTTACAAAGATGTGAAGACACTAACCTAGTTCTTAATTGGGAAAAGTGTCAATTTATGGTTAAGGAAGGAATCGTGTTAGGTCACTTAGTCTCTAATAGGGGGATAGAGGTAGACAAGGCTAAGATAGAGACCATAGAGAAACTTCCTCCCCCAATTTCGGTGAAGGGGATAAGGAGTTTCCTAGGACATGCTGGATTTTATAGACGTTTCATTAAGGACTTTTCCAAGATATCAAAACCTCTCACTAATCTATTGAAGAAGGATGCGGTTTTTGAGTTTTCACAAGAATGCTTAGATGCGTTTAACACCATTCGGCAGGCTCTAATCTCAGCACCTATTATCCAACCTCCGGATTGGACTCTCCCCTTCGAGATTATGTGCGATGCTAGTGACGTAGCTATTGGAGCTGTTCTTGGGCAACGAAAGGAAGGACGAACCCACGCCATATACTACGCTAGCAAGACGCGAGACGAAGCTCAGCTCAACTACGCCACTACAGAGAAGGAATTTTTAGCCATTGTCTACGCTATTGACAAGTTTCGCTCTTATCATGTAGGTGCAAAGGTGATTGTCTACACGGATCATGCTGCGATCCGGTACCTTATTGCAAAGAAAGACGCGAAGCCAAGGCTGATTAGATGGATTCTTCTCCTACAAGAATTCGATCTAGAGATCCGCGACAAGAAAGGCTCGGAAAATTCTGTTGCGGATCATTTGAGTCGTCTAACACATCTAGAGGACGACCAATTACCCATTGATGACTCCTTTCCGGACGAACACCTACACATCATAGAGGAGTGCATCAAGGTAGTCTCCAAAGGTAACGAACCATGGTTTGCTGATTTCGTTAACTATTTGGTTTGCCAGGAGATACCACCCGGACTGTCATATGCGCAAAGGAAGAAGTTCTTCAAAGACGTCCGAGAATACTATTGGAATGAACCTCTCCTCTTTAAGAGAGGTCCGGATGGCATCATTCGGCGATGTGTGCCGGAAGATGAGATGCAAAGTGTCATCCGCCATTGTCACTCACTACCTTGTGGAGGACACGCTAGTTCAAACAAAACTAGCACAAAGCTATTGCAATCCGGATTCTATTGGCCTACCTTATTTAAAGATGTGCAATCCTTTGTTTCTTGTTGCGATGCTTGTCAAAGAACAGGCAATATTTCTAGAAGGAACGAGATGCCCCTCAACAACATCCAGGAGGTGGAGATTTTCGACGTTTGGGGAGTCGATTTCATGGGACCATTCCCATCTTCTTGTGGAAACCAATACATACTATTGGCGGTAGATTACGTTTCTAGATGGGTGGAAGCAATTGCCTCTCCCACAAATGATGCCATGGTGGTGGTTAAGTTCTTCAACAAGACCATTTTTCCGCGATTTGGAACACCAAGGACAATCATTAGTGATGGAGGTTCTCACTTCATAGCCCGTCGCTTCGAAGCTCTTCTAGCTAAGTATGGGGTTACTCACAAGATCGCCACCCCTTACCATCCACAAACGAGTGGACAAGTTGAGATCTCAAATAGGGAGATCAAGGGAATTCTAGAGAAGACGGTTTCAAGGACTAGGAAGGATTGGTCCTTGAAACTAGATGATGCGCTATGGGCGTACCGGACTGCGTACAAGACTCCCATAGGAACCACACCATACAACCTTGTGTATGGGAAGTCTTGTCACTTGCCGGTAGAGCTGGAGCACAAAGCGTTTTGGGCTATCAAGTGGCTGAATTTCGGCATGAAAGAAGCGGGAGAGAAGCGTCTCCTAGACATCAACGAGCTGGATGAACTCCGTTTGAACGCCTACGAAAACGCTAAGATCTACAAGGAAAGAGCAAAGCGTTGACATGATAAGCATATCATTCCAAAGGACTTTGAAGAAGGAGATCAAGTTCTCCTCTTCAATTCGAGACTTCGCCTCTTTCCAGGTAAGTTAAAATCTCGTTGGACTGGACCTTTTCTAATTAAGCGTATTTTCCCCCATGGTGCAGTTGAAGTATGGGGTGAAGCTAGCGGAAGTTTTAAGGTGAACGGCCAACGACTAAAGAAGTATACGCCGGAACTCCAAGCTGAGGAGTTTGCACCTACCGCGCTCGAATAGGTACGGCATTGGTCTAGCTACGGACCTTAAACAAAGCGCTTCTTGGGAGGCAACCCAAGGTATTGCATTTTCGTTTTTGTTTTCGATTCATAGTTTAGCTTAGAATAGACGTTTTCACTTTATTTTGCCTCGATTTCTTCCGGTATGTTCGTGTTTTTGGTTGTAGGATCAATGGAAAAGGAGAAAGAGAGAATATTGTTGAAGAAAAGTGACGAAATTTGGACTTTGAAGCTTTACAGAGAGTTCCACGGTCTAAACCACGGTCTAGACAGCTACAGTGGCCGTAATTTTCAAAAGCCTGTGAAAAATCACCAAAACCACGGGTCCGTACACTTCCACGGCCGTGGAATGCCCCGACAGACCGTGATTTTTGGAAATTTTGCCGGCCACTATATAAGCCACATTCTTCACAACACTTAACCAATTTTCCCCAATTCCACGACCTAAAAACCGAAAACACTCCCCCTCTCTCAAATCCTCGTTTCCTAATCGTTTTTAACGATTCTTCTTCCTAAACTGAAGCAAATCCAACCACAAACAAGATCCAAGCGAAGAATCGAGCGGAAATTCATCAACGGAAGCACATTTCGGATTTTTCAATCCGAAAAATAGGTTTTTGCTCTCTTCTTGATTCTAGTCGTTTTGGTTCATTTTTGTTAGAGATTTTTAGGAAGAACTGATTGAGATTGGAAGGAATTAGATTAGGACTGCTTGCTGTGGAGTTTGATTGCTGATTTGCTGAGAATTGTGAATTTTCGAGACGAATCACGGTCTCTGTGTAAACCACGGCCGTGGTTTTCTTAGAACAGACCGTAATTCTCAACAGAATGGACTTTGTGAGGAGAGTTTCGGGAAGGATAAAGGAGAAGAAGGGAGATCAGAATAAGAAAAGGAAAGGGAATCCCTCCACCTCTAGGGCACCACCACCCTCATCCCCCTCACCTTCACCTCCATCTTCACCTCCATCCTCACCACCTCACCCTAGCATCCCGATTATACATGAAAACTACCTTCCCGCACTTGAGAGGATAGAGAAGAGGGCAGTGATAGGCCCTAGGTACTTGTTGTTGGAGGATCTACATCCTCTCAACATAGTAGATGACCTTACATGGCTCTTGGATAGAGCCGGTTTGATTATCTTCTCGACTATCCGAGAAGATGCCTATGAGGAGATCACCCGAGAGGTTGTGACGTCTTTCGAGCACAGCCACGTTGATAGGACAGTCTCCTTCCGTCTCATGAACAGAGACTACCATCTGAGCATTGTTGAGTTTGGGACCATTTTCGGGTTCCACGAGACCTATAATGGTCGATTCCCGAGCGGAATTTACCCCAAGGATTTTTGGGAGGAAGTTGCAATGATATACGCCAACGAGGACCGTTGGCAACCCGCTGACACCAAGGCTAGATTGATGTACCATCTAGCCTTGAAGATAGCTCACCGTGTTCTTTCGGAGTGTCTCTTTCCTAGGACGGAGACGCCCCAAAAGATCAAGACGGACGAGCTATTCTTGCTCTACTGTATGCTCTACGGTCGCCGCGCAGATTGTGCCACTCTTTTGGCGGCTACGATGAGTAAGTTGAAGAATAAGAGGAAGGGGAACATCGGATATGGTGGGATAGTTACCCACCTCGCTAGGAGCCTTGGTGTAGATTTTTCTGCTTGCACCCGCATACCCGCCGTACCTCTAGGATTACATGCATTCATGGTTAGGGGACTCATCTTCCCCACACATAGAGGTCCGCCCTATGCGGGCATGCCCTGGGAGAGTAGGACAGGTAGGGGTATTGAGTGGCTGCCAGAGTATTCCATTATGGCGGGACGCCATAATTGGAAGGAGACGTTCGCTGCGATGCATGCGAACAGGCTTGTAGCTCCCCCTTACGTTCCACCACCAGCTGAGGATGAGGAGGATATGGGAGAGCAGTACGAGAGTGGTGGAGGAGCAGAGCAGGAGTTCGGCACGTTTCCGGATCAGCCGGATGCGGCCCAGGATGTACCTAGGCGCTCTCCACGTCCAGCTAGAGCTTCAGGCTCATCATCTCGCCGCGCTAGCGTGAGTGAGAGGCCCACGTGGATGACTACACCTCCCACCTGGTACGACACACCCCCTCCTTGGTCCACATCGCAGCCAGCAGCACCACCAGTACCAGCACCAGCCGACGCCCCGGGATGGTATGAGAGGATGCCGGATTGGGCTACCGGACTTTCAGACAGAGTCGGAGCATTAGAGATCCGGGCGGATGCTAGAGACAGACGCTTAGACGACCTTGACCACATGATGAGGGACGTCTACCGCCAGCAGTTTGGGCGGATCTATGATCCGAGTTTCTCTCCATTCCCGCCTCCACCACCGCCGCAGTGATCGATGACCGGACCGCTCGTTTTAGACATTCCCGCCACCACTTGTGAGTTTCTTTTCTTTTCCTTCTTTTGTTCTTTTTTGTGAACATTAGGGACAATGTTCGTCCTAAGTATGGGGTGGGATTTACTAAAAAGTTTGTAATAACTCTACTCTCTATGTTTGCTTTCATTCCGAGACTATCATTGCATCTTCATTATGTGTTACACGTTTCCTTATTGCATTGCATGAAAAATGACTTGAAAAACCCATAAAAATTGAAAAATTTGAAAATTTTGTGCTTCTAATGAATTGAGATGAATTCTATGATAATCACTACTTGCGAATTGAGTTTGATGACGATTGCATGCTTAAAAGGATAGTAAATCGAAAAGAATGCAAATGAATGAATTCTACCTCTTTTACAAGTTTTATAATGTGAAAACGTTACCTAAATCATATTAAGAAATTGAAGTTGAAATCACATTGTAAGTTCCTATACTTCTTGTTGAAATGATTAAGGCAATTCGATACTTTCTTTCTTCTTTCTTTGATCATCTAGCTCCTCATTGAAATATTAGCCTCCTTTACCTATCCGGGAACTTGGAAAAGTGAATGAAAAAGGCATGTTTGATGTGGGAGGGCCATGAGAGCAATTATTTGCAATCAATTGAATAGAAAGAAATTATAGGTTTGGGGAAGTCAATCATGACGATGAGTAACTCGGCACCATTCACATAGCCGGGTGTTTGTGTCTTGCCAAAGTCGGATTGAGCGATATTCCTAGCGGATTATGGTATGTGCGCCAAGGGTTTGAGGCATCTCTTGCAAATTTGAGAAACGCCGATCTCCTAGGCTTCGGTTTTTGTGCACCTCTATCCATAACTCCAAAAGTAAAGTCGAAAAATGAAAAGTAAGAGCGAAGCTCTAAGTGAAGTGTTGCGGAATCCGAATAAGAAGAAGAAGGTAGTTGTCCATTTTCCCGGATTTATGCACCACTTTCCCTTAAAGTTTTTCCTTCCCTTCCATACTCTAGACCTTTTCTTTGAAAGTCCTTAAGATCAAAAGAATGTTATATGACTTGGTGATCTAAATTGAAGTTTCTTATGATTGATTTTGATAAGGTTTGAAGGTTATAATGCTTGTTTAGAGATTAAATTAATTCATGAACTCTCTTTACTTTTTACTCTTTGATTGAGTGTGTGAAAGTTTGATGAACGATTGAAGCAAGGTTTGAGAATGATCTATTCTTTAGAAATCACATTCAACCAAAAGAAGGTACACATATTTCATCCTAACTTTTGTTTTAGAGCTTTTTGAAAGACCTTGCTTAGGGACAAGCAAGTGTTAAGTATGGGGTTATTTGTTAGCATGAAATATTGTGATGTTTTAGGCACGTTTTCTAATCGTAATTGATTCATATTGATAGTCTTTGATTGATCTTTGCGCATATATGAGCTAGTATTGCCTATATTGTCGATATGGATGTCTACACTAGTTCTATGTTGATTATAGGTAATTTGGAGCTATTTCCGAACGAAATCGAGCAAAGGAGAGTTGAGTTGATATGTCCATAGATCGAGGACACTTTTTGGAAGCAAATTTGAGTATTGGATTAAGGAATGCACGAATGAAAGCAAGAATCACGGTCTTACCCTAAATTACGGCCGTGGATTGTGAGTCAGAATTCGATGTTCATTCCAGGAGGTTACACGGCCGTGGAACTAACCGTAATTATTTCCACGCCCTAAATTACGGTCGTGGAATCTTCCACGACCGTGATCTTGGCGAATCTTTTCGCCACACTTCGAAGCCATGATCTTTTGAAAGATGGGCCGGGCCGACACTTTGCCCTGCATTATAAAAAGACGGAAGAAAGGAGATTTTGGATGACCGCATACATACCTGCTTAGCGTTCTTGCATCGACGCTTACGCTTATTCCCGCTTACGCATAGACGTGCAATCGACGCTTAGGGTTAACACTTCCCCATTTTGGAGGCAAGTTTGGGAGATCTCATTGGAGATCAAAGTTCGCAGTTGAAGAGTTGTTCAAATCTCGCACTTTCGGTGGAGATTGTCGTTGTGATCTTCGGATTTGTGAAAGACCGAAGTTCTTGGAAGAATTGCAAGAAGATCTCTCTTCTTGTTTAGGTTCGAATCGGAAACGGATTGACATCCCGTTTCTCTTCTTCCCTATAGTTGTGATTTGTTTATTCCATTTTGAATCTTTGATAAACACTTGTTGGAATCTTGAGATTCATTTGAAGGTTATTGATAGTTCTTGAAAGTTTTCATCTTTTATTCCTTAATTCTTGAATTAATATTAAAATGACTATTATTGGCTAAAAACCCTTAACAATTCTAAGGTGAAGGGTTGATAGTTGTGGCATAGGTGATGATAGATCGTTCGCAAACATATTAGACCCTGAGAGTTAGAGAGAATCGTCGACAACCTAGAATTACGGGCAGTTCTTGAGTTCCACGGCCGTGGAATCTCAAGATCCAACCGTAATTTCCCTCTAGTTTACGAGCCTGCTTTTACTTTAATCCAAAGTTAAAGATTTGCTTTAGCTTAGTTTAGACTTGTCTTTTCTAGGTGGTAGTGAAGCCTCAACAACCTCTACCTCGATTGTGAGCCTCAACAACCTCAATCGGATAAGTTAGTCTTGAATCTCTAGGTTATAAGTTTGGGTATTTGATACTAATCCTCGTCTTTAGTTTCTTCCTATATTGAGCCTCAACAACCTGTATAGGGAGTGTCTTTTAGGTGAGTTACATAAGGTTTTTGGAACCTCAACCGTACGATTACCTTACATTAGTATACCTTTGCATATCTCTACTCTGTCTTTATATCATTAGTATATCTTGAATCTGTTGCCACAACTGAATACCCGGATCTTTAGGATTGTTGTTTTCCCAATATTTGCAAAACTCTCATATTTACTGCTTGATAACCTGAAATCGAATTTGTTCCCACCCAAATCCCTGTGTTCGATACTCTGGAATTCTTGCTTAGCTACCTCGATCCGTACACTGCGGGTTCGCTGCTTGATTCTAGTTTTATAAATTTAAAACTTATTTGCACACACCTCTAGGGGCGAACACGTGCAAATAAGCTTTAATTATAAAACTAGAATCAAGCAAGCGAACCCGCAGTGTACGGATCGATATAGTTAAGCAAGAATTCCAGAGTATCGAACTCAGGGATTTGGGTGGGAACAAATTCAATTTCAGATTATCAAGCGATTAATTATAAGAAGCTTTGCAAGTATTGGGAAAACAACAATCCTAAAGATCTAGGAATCCAGCTGTGGCAATCGATTCAAGATATACTAATGGTATAAGGACAGAGTTAAGATATGCAAAGGTATGCTAATGTAAGGTAATCGTACGGTGAAGTTCCAAAGACCTTATATGACTCACCTACAAGGCACTCTCTATAAAGGTTGTTGAAGCTTCAATATAGAAAGATTCTAAAGGTAAGAATTAATGTCAAATACCCAAACTTATAATCCAAGGATCAAGACTAACTAAACCGATTGAGGTTGTGACACTCACAAGCGAGGTAGAGGTTGTTGAGGATTCACTACCACCTAGAAAAGGCAAGCCTAAACTAAGTTAAAGCAAATCTTTAACTTTGGATTAAAGTAAAAGCAGGTTCGCAAACTCAAGGGAAATCACTGGTAGTTCTTGAGGTTCCACGGTCGTGGACTCAAGAACAGGCCGTAATTTAGGGTTTGTCGGCGATTCTTTTTAACTCTCAGGGTCCAATCTGTTTACGATCGATCTATCATCATCTAAGCCACAACTATCAACCCTTCACCTTAGAATTGTTAAGGGTTTTTAGCCAACCATAGTCATATTGATATCAAATTCAAAGGTTAAAAGATTGAAAGATGAAAACTTCCGAAAACTTTCAATAAACTTCAAACCAATCTCAAATGTCACAATCAAGAACAAATATCGTCACTAGATTCGGAATAGAACAAACAAACACAATCTTAGATAAGAAGGAAGAACGGGATGTCAATCCGTCTTCTAAATCAAACCTAAACAAGAAGAGGAATCTTCTTGCGAACAATCTTCCGAATCTTTGATCTTCCGTCAATCCGGAAATCTCAAGAGCAATCTCCAACCAAAGTGCGAGATTAGGGCAAATCTCAGCGTAAACGTAGGATGCGTCTATGCGTAAGTGAAGGTGACGGAATCTCTCTTCGTCCGTCCTTTTATAGGGCAAGATAAAATATCGGCCCGGCCCAATCTTCTAAAAGATCGTGGCTTAAAGTGTGGCGAAAAAGATCGCCAAGATCACGGTCGTGGAAGGTTCCACGACAGTAATTTAGAGCGTGGAAATCAACTCGGTTTGAACACATGATTCCACGACCGTAGAAGTTACTGGAATGAACCACGTTTCCCTTGCATGGTTCCACGGCCGTGGAAGTGAACGTGGAATGTAGTACGGGCGTATTTTAGAGCGTGGTTTAGGGCAAGAACGTGATTCTTCCCTAGCCTCGTGCATTCTCCAAGTTGAACTCCTTTTTGCTCCTAATAATGCCCTCAATCCATGGACATACTCAAACATCTCTATCCTTGCTCAATTCCGTTCGGAAATGGCTCTCAATCACCTATAATCAACATAAAGCTTGTGTAGACATCCATATCGACAATATAGGCAAACTAGCTCACAAATGCAACAATGCTCAATCAAAGACTATCAATATGAATCAAATACACTTAGAAAACGTGCCTAAAATATCACAATATTTCATGCTAACAAATAACCCCATACTTGCCACTTGCTTGTCCCTAAGCAAGGTCTTTCAAAAGCTTTAAAACAAGAGTTAGGATGAAATATATGTACCTTCTCAAAGCAATACTTCTTTTGGATGAATGTGCCTTCTAAACAATAGATCATTCTCAAATCTTGCTTCAATCGTTTATAAGACTTTCATACACTTAATCAAAGAGTAAAGGGTAAAGAAAAATCATGAATCAATCAAACTTCCATACAAGCATCATAACCTTCAAACATTATCAAAATCAATCATAAAAAACTTCAATTTAGATCACCAAGCCATATAACATTCTTTTGATCTTAAGGACTTTCAAAGAAAAAGGTCTAGAATGTGGAAAGGGAAGGAAACTTTAAGGAATGTGGTGCATGAATCCGGGAAAGTGGACAACTACTCTTTCTTCTTCTCTTGCGGTTTCGCACACCTTCAACTTAGAGCTTCGCTCTCTTCCTTTCATTTTTCGACTTTACTTTTGGAGTTATGGATAGAGGTGCACAAAAACCGAAGCCTAGGAGATTGGCGTTTCTCAATTTTTATGAGATGCCTCAAACCCTTAGCGCACATACCATAATCCGCTAGGAATATCGCTCAATCCGACTTTGGCAAGACACAAACACCCGGCTATGTGAATGGTGCCGAGTTACTCATCGTCATGATTGACTTCCCCAAACCTACAATTTCTTTCTATTCCTTTGATTGCAAATAATTGCTCTCATGGCCCTCCCACATCAAACATGCCTTTTTTTCATTCACTTCTCCAAATTCCCGGATAGGTAAAGGAGGTCAATATTTCAATGAGGAGCTAAATGATCAAAGAAAGAAGAAAGAAAAATCGAATTGCCTTAATCATCTCAACAAGAAGCATAGGAACTTATAATGTGATTTCAACTTCAATTTCTCAACATGATTTAGGTAACATTTATCACATTATGAAACTTGCAAAAAGAAGGGAAACCAACTCATTCAATTTCTTTTTCAATTCACTAATCGTTTAAGCATGCAATTATCATCAAACTCAATTCACAAGTAGCGATTATCATGGAAATCATCTCAATTCCTTAGAAGCACAAAATTTTCAAAATTTTTCAATTTTTATGGGTTTTTCAAGTTTTTTTTCATGCAATGCAATAATGAAACGTGCAACAATATAAAGAACATGCAAGATAGTCTCGAATAGAAGCAAACATAGTGAGTAAGAGTTATTACAAACTTTTAGTCACACCCCACCCCATACTTGGAACAAACATTGTCCCTAATGTTCAAATAAAAGAAAGAAAAGAAGAAAAGAAAAAGAAACTCACAAAATGGCGGTGGAGTGGCTAAAACAATCGGTCATCATCATCGTCACTGCGGTGGTGGTGGAGGCGGGAATGGAGAGAAGCTGGGGTTGTAGGGCCGCCCAAACTGCTGGCGGTAGACGTCTCTCATCATGTGATCGAGGTCGTCCATGCGTCCATCTCTAGCATCGGATCGAATCTCCAATGCTCCCACTCTCTCTGAAAGGCCAGTAGCCCAATCCGGCATTTGCTCATACCATCCCGGAGCGTGACTATACCATGTTGGAGCGTCGGATGGTGCTGGTGCTGGTGCTGGTGCAGATGGTACCTGTGTAGACCATGGAGGTGGAGCTCCATACCATGCAGGAGGTGTCTCAGCCCATGTAGGTCTCTCACTCACGCTGGCACGGCGAGAAGACGAGCCTGAAGCTCTAGCTGGACGTGGAGAACGTCTAGGCACATCGGGGGCCGCATCCGGCTGATCCGGAAACGTGCCAAACTCCTGCTCGGCTCCTCCTCCACCCTCAAACTGATCCCTCATCTCCTCCTCAACAACGGGCGGTGGTGGAACATACGGAGGAGCTGCAATCTTGTTCGCATGCATAGCAACGAACGTCTCCTTCCAATTATGGCGTCCAGCCATAATGGAGTACTCCTGTAGCCACTCAATACCCCTACCTGTCCTGCTCTCCCAAGGCATGCCCGCATAAGGCGGACCTCTATGTGTGGGGAAGATGAGACCTCTAGTCATGAAGGCATGAAGTCCTAAAGGTACGGCTGGTATGCGGGTACACGCAGAAAAATCAACTCCCAAACTCCTAGCAAGGTGGGTAACTATCCCACCGTATCCAATGTTGCCCTTCCTCTTGTTCTTGAGCTTGCTCATAGTAGCAGCTAAGAGGGTGGCACAGTCAGCTCGGCGCCCATACAACATAGAGTATAGCAAAAAGAGCTCATCCGTCTTGATCTTTTGGGGCGTCTCCGTCCTAGGGAAGAGACACTCCGAAAGAACACGGTGAGCAATCTTCAAGGCTAAGTGGTACATCAACCTAGCCTTGGTGTCAGCGGTCCTCGCTAGCGTAAACCATAGCAACCTCCTCCCAAAAATCCTTGGCGTAAACGCCACTAGGAAAACGACCGTTAAAGGTCTCATGGAACCCAAAGAAGGTCCCGAACTCACGGATGGAAAAATCATAGTTTCTTTCCATAAGACGGAAAGAAACGGTCCTATCCACATGGATGTGCTGAAAAGACGTCACAACCTCCCTCGTAATCTCCTTATAAGCGTCTTCTCGGATAGCCGAGAAGACAAGTAGTCCGGCTCTATCCAAGAGCTAAGTAAGGTCCTCTATGATGTTAAGAGGAGCTAGATCCTCTAACAATAAGTACCTAGGTCCAATCACAACCCTCTCCTGGATCCTCTCGAATGCATCGAGGTGATCCTCATGAATAGTCGGTACTCTAGGGCTAGGAGGTGCGGGTGATGAAGGTGATGATGGAGGTGAAGGGGAAGAGGGTGGTGGTGCTCTAGAGGATGAAGAGGAAGAGGAATTACCCTTCCTCTTCTTGAATTGGTCATTCTTTTTCTCCTTAATCCTCCCAGAAACTCTCCTCACAAAGTCCACCACTGTTCAAAATTACGGGTTGTTCTTGCCTTTCCACGGCCGTGGTTCAGTCAGGAACCGTGGTTTGTCTGGTTTTTTCGCAAATCTCAGAAATCAACACTCAAACTCAGCAATCAGGCAGCCTTAGTCTAATTCCTTCCAATTTCAATCAGTTCTTCCTAAAATTTCTAACAAAAACGAACCAAATTGACAAAGATCAAGAAGAGTGGAAAAACCTAGGTTTCGGATTTTAAAATCCGAAATGTGCGTTCCTTGGTGGATTGCCGCTCGATTCGTCACTTGGATCTTGTTGGTGGTTGAATTTGCTTCAATTTGGAAAGAAGAATCGTTGAAAACGATTAACGAACGAAGATTTGGAAGGAAGGCGTGGATTCGGCGTTTAAGGTCGTGGAATGGGTTTTTGTGGAGTGATTTTTGTGAAGAACGTGGTTTATATAGTCACATGCAAAATTTTGAAAATCACGGTCTGTCGGGGGATTCCACGGCCGTGGAATTGTACGGAACCGTGGTTTTGGTGATTTTTCAAAGGCTTTTGGAAATTACGGTCACTGTAGCTGTCACGACCGTGGTTTAGGCCGTGGAACTCTCTGTAAAGCTCCAAAGTCCAAATTTCGTCACTTTTCTTCAACATTACCCTTCTCTTTTCCTTTTCCATCGTTCCTACATCCAAAAACACGAACATACCGGAAGAAATCGAAGGCAAAACAAAGCAAAAACGTCTAAACTAAGCTAAGCTATGAATCGAAAATAAAAACAAAAATGCAATACCTTGGGTTGCCTCCCAAGAAGCGCTTTGTTTAAGGTCCGTAGCTAGACCAATCTCGCACTTATTCGAGTGCGGTAGGCGCGAACTCTTCAGTTTGGAGTTCCGGCGTATACTTCTTGAGTCGTTGGCCGTTCACCTTAAAGCTTCCGCCCGCTTCACCCCATACTTCAACTGCACCATGGGGGAAAATACGCTTAATTAGAAAAGGTCCGGTCCAACGAGATTTAAGCTTACCTGGAAAGAGACGAAGCCTTGAATTGAAGAGGAGAACTTGATCTCCTTCTTTGAAGTCCTTTGGAATGATATGCTTATCATGCCAACGCTTTGCTCTCTCCTTATAGATTTTGGTGTTTTCATAAGCGTTCAAGCGGAGTTCGTCCAGCTCATTAAGGTCTAGAAGACGCTTCTCTCCCGCTTCCTTCATGCTGAAATTCAACCACTTGATAGCCCAAAATGCCTTGTGCTCCAACTCCACCGGCAAGTGACAAGACTTCCCATACACAAGGTTGTATGGTGTGGTTCCTATGGGTGTCTTGTACGCAGTCCGGTATGCCCACAATGCGTCATCAAGTTTCAAAGACCAATCCTTCCTACACGGACCCAAGGTATTTTTGATACCTTGGGTCCGTGTAGGAAGGATTGGTCTTTGAAACTACCTAAGATAGAAAAGCGGGAAATCTATCTAAATGACTACCTAAGTCAAAAACTTGTTACGCTCAAGATGTGTGATACGCAATGGGTTTTAAATTTATATTCTCGTTATATTTATCCTAACTCCTAGCGAACCCGCAGTGTACGGGACGTTTGTAGTAGGGATAGTATTCCGAGGTCGAACACAAAGACTAAGGTGAGATTGATTCAATTTATGATTAAGTCTAGTGAAGATCTAGGTTAAGACAAGAGAAAGAAACAAAGAAATAAAAATCTCAATTGTTTTTGGTTGGTTTTTCGGTAATCAATCAAAGATCACAAATCATGCGAAATGTAATAATCAACTAAGCTAACTAATCAATGCAAACAAACAAGCTAAAAACGAGATATAGATCAAAGATAGAAAAGCGGATTCTAGGGGTTGGAAGTTCCGGTTATGGCACAAGACTCAAGCTATCTATTCTTTCCTTGGATTAACTATGATGTGTTGAGAAGGAGTGTTTCTAGATTGGGATCAATCACCGGGTAAGTCTCATGATCTACTAATCCGTTCACTAAGGTCTTATCAGCGGGTAAGTCTCTAAGAATCCTAGGGACGGAATTCTACACAAACCGGATTGTTACCTAGGGATCTAACCTATCCTCACCGGGTAAGTCTCGAAAGGGTTAGTCCTAAACAACTATCCTAGCACACTCAATCCAATGGCGGCTTACGAGGCTCACCGCTACCTAAGGTTTGTCATCTTTGGAATCTAAGAGTAAGGATTACCGAGTAAGTCTCTCCTAACACTTAGTTGCTAACACTAGGTCACCCTAGGATAGATTTAGCTCAACAAACACTAGGATTTCAACATTCTAACTAACTAAAGTTAGATCCATCGAACAAGGTAAGATCACGGTTTGTTCTACCTTTCCACGGCCGTGGTTTGGCAAGAACTGGCCGTAATTCCTAACAGAAACTACGTTCATGAACACAAGTCATCCAAAGATAAATCTAAGTCCATTCTATCATAGCCCTAGCCATAACCATCCTCTCCTCACCCTAGAATCTCATCTATTTAGCCTAAAACATTCATAATAGAAATCGAAACAATCAAACATGAAATCATGGCATCCATTTGCAAGACAATGAAGAGAAAAAGATGAACAAGTGAACTAAAACGAAACCAAGCTGAAAATGGAATTATAATAACTCACAATCCTTCTTAAAGAAGGTTCAAATGGTTCATACAACTCTAGAAATTGAATCCGAAATTCTTCACTACAAAAGCTCTCTAGGTCTATCAATGGTGTGTCTTCTTCTTCTCCAACAAATCTCTCCTCCAATGGTGGCTTCCTTCTACCTCCTTCAACAAGAATCTTCTTGTTGAGAGAATATTTTGATTGGATGATGGTGGATAATGGAGAGCTGCTCCAAGATGCCTTCCACAGCCAATGCAGGACCACTTTTATACTACAACTTTGCAAGAGCTGGCCAAGAGATCGTGGCACAGCTGTCACGAAAACCTGGCAAAAACCACGGGCATTTCCACGGCCGTGGAGTGTCAGTGAACCGTGATTCTGTGTTTCAGCATTGCCTTTGATCATTAAGCTTCGATTTGGTGCATGGCTTGTGTTGGCAAGGTTCCATGAGTCCTCTTTAGCCTTTAGCTTGCATCCTAATGAGTCCGAGGGTGTGTCATCTTGATGAACGATCCTCAAACGTATCGTTTTAGCTCCTAAATCTCCCAAAATACCTACAAAGCAATGCACAAGTCCGTGTAGACGTCTATCTCGACAAAAGACGTGAATTGAGTGCAAACGCTTTGAACTAGTGCTAAACCATGCATGAATGAGCAGGAAATCTATCTAAATGACTGCCTAAACCTAAGTCATAAATTGTGTTATCAGTTCCTATGGGTGTCTTGTACGCAGTCCGGTATGCCCACAATGCGTCATCAAGTTTCAAAGACCAATCCTTCCTAGTCCTTGAAACCATCTTCTCTAAGATTTCTTTGATCTCCCTATTTGAGATCTCAACTTGTCCACTTGTTTGTGGATGATAAGGGGTAGCGATCTTGTGAGTAACCCCATACTTAGCTACAAGAGCTTCAAAGCGCCGGGTAATGAAGTGAGAACCTCCATCACTAATGATAGTCCTTGGTGTCCCAAATCACGGGAAGATGATCTTGTTAATGAACTTGACCACCACCATGGCATCATTGGTGGGAGAGGCAATTGCGTTCACCCATCTAGAAACATAATCCACCGCCAATAGTATGTATTGGTTTCCACAAGAGGATGGGAATGGTCCCATGAAGTCAACTCCCCAAACATCGAAAATCTCCACCTCTTGGATGTTGTTGAGGGGCATCTCATTCCTCCTAGAGATATTACCTGTTCTTTGACAAGCATCGCAGCAAGAAACAAAGGATTGCACATCTCTAAACAAAGTAGGCCAAAAGAATCCAGATTGCAATACCTTTGCGCTAGTCTTGTTCGAACTAGCGTGTCCTCCACAAGGTAGTGAATGACAATGGCGGATGACACTTTGCATCTCATCTTCCGGCACACATCGCCGAATAATGCCATCCGGACCTCTCTTAAAAAGGAGAGATTCATTCCAAAAGTATTCCCGGACATCCTTAAAGAACTTCTTTCTTTGTGCATAGGATAGTCTGGGCGGTATCTCCTGACAAACCAAATAGTTAACAAAATCAGCAAACCATGGTTCGTTACCTTTGGAGATCACATCGATGCACTCCTCAATAATGTGTAGGTGTTCGTCCGGAAAGGAGTCGTCGATGGGTAAATGGTCATCCTCTAGATGTGTTAGGCGACTCAAATGATCTGCAACAGAATTTTCTGAACCTTTCTTGTCGCGGATCTCAAGATCGAATTCTTGTAGGAGAAGAATCCATCTAATTAGCCTTGGCTTCGCATATTTCTTTGCAAGGAGGTACCGGATCGCAGCATGATCCGTGTAGACAATCACCTTTGCACCTACAAGATAAGAGCGAAACTTGTCAATAGCATAGACAATGGCTAAAAACTCTTTTTCGGTAGTGGCGTAATTGAGCTGCGCTTCATCTAGCGTCTTGCTAGCATAGTATATGGCATGGGTTCGCCCTTCCTTTTGTTGTCCAAGAACAGCTCCTATAGCTACATCACTAGCATCGCACATAACCTCAAAGGGAAGAGTCCAATCCGGAGGTTGGATAATAGGTGCTGAAATTAGAGCTTGCCGAATTGTGTTAAACGCATCCAAGCATTCCTGCGAAAACTCAAAAACTGCATCCTTCATCAATAGATTAGAGCGGTTTTGATATCTTAGAGAAGTCTTTAATGAAACGTCTATAAAATCCAGCATGTCCTAGGAAACTTCTTATCCCTTTCACCGAAGTTGGGGGAGGAAGCTTCTCTATGGTCTCTATCTTAGCTTTATCTACTTCTATCCCTCTATTAGAGACTAAGTGACCTAATACAATTCCTTCCTTAACCATAAATTGACACTTCTCCTAATTTAGAACTAGGTTAGTGTCTTCAAATCTTTGTAAAACAAGAGAAAGGTTAGAAAGGAAATCGTTAAAAGAGGAACCGTATACGGAGAAGTCGTCCATGAAGACCTCCATGATTTCCTCAATCTTTCGGAGAAGATGGCCATCATGCACCTTTGAAAGGTGGTTGGGGCGTTGCAAAGCCCGAACGGCATTCTCCTATAAGAAAACGTACCCCATGGGCACGTGAATGTGGTCTTCTCCTGATCGTCCGGGTGTATCGGGATCTGAAAGAAACCACTATAACCGTCAACGTAGCAAAAATGTGAATGTTGTGCTAACCTTTCAAGCATTTGATCAATGAATGGCAACGGGAAGTGATCCTTCCTCGTTGCATTGTTGAGCTTGCGGTAGTCGATGCACATCCGCCATCCTGTCACGGTTCGAGTAGGAATGAGTTTGTTGTTCTTGTTGGTGATGACCGTCATTCCTCCCTTCTTTGCAACTACTTGAACCGGACTCACCCACTTACTATCGGAGATAGGGTAGATGATACCTGCATCAAGAAGTTTAAGAATTTCCTTCTTGACAACCTCCTTCATGGTCGGATTCAACCGCCTTTGAGGTTGTCTCGAAGTTCTAAAATCTTCCTCCATTAGTATCTTATGCATGCATAGGGAGGGTTTAATTCCTACTAAGTCCTTAATAGTATAGCCTAAAGCTTTCCTATGTTTCCTAAGGACAATCATGAGCTGATTATGTTCATCTATGCTTAGATCGGAACTAACAATAACCGGAAAGGTAGAATTAGGTCCTAGAAAAGCGTACCTTAGATGAGTAGGAAGTGGTTTTAGTTCCATCGCTTTCGGAGCTTCCAATGATCCTTGAGGAGCATCCGATGTTTCCTTAGAAGTGTCTAAGGGTGCTGAAGGTGTGGGAGAAGAATCATAAGAAGTTGAAGAAGTGTCTCGATCACCCCTTTCCACGGCCAAAATTACGGGTTCCCTATATCCTCCACGGCCGTGGTTTAGGGCGTGGAAGGGAAATACGGTTGCTACATCTTCTCCATGACCGTATAACTCTCTGGAGTGGGACACAGTTTTGTTTGTGAAATCCACGGCCGTGGAATATAGTGTATGGCCGTGGATTCTCACATTTTCTGCCTCATCGTGGAGTTTTTCAAACTCCACCTCATGCATCTCTTCTTGTGCTTCTAAGGCTTCAATTACCTCATTGCACTCCTCTTCTTCCCCTACATTTGTTAGACTCATAGTGATAACTTTTTGTAAAGGATCGTTAAAGAGAACCGCGCTTACCTCCTCCCTAGACAACCCTTCTTCGTCTTGGATATCGAATATATCCTCATCAAGTATTGGCTCCTTCACTAGAGTGGAAAGAACGAACTCTACCTTCTCTTCTCCTATATCAAAGGCGAGTCTACCATTCTTTCAATCGACTATGCAGCCGGAAGTTGCAAGAAACGGTCTTCCGAGTATGATCGGGACCGGACTATCTGCAGGAATGTCAAGCACGACAAAATCAATGGGAACAAAGAATTTACCTAGCTTGACCGGGACGTCTTCTACAATACCGACGGGGCGAGTGATGGATCGATCCGCCATGTACAACGTCATCTTCACCGGTTCAGGGTCGCCTAAACCGATCTTCCTGCACAATGCAAGTGGTATGATGCTCACACTTGCTCCTAAGTCACATAATGCATCGTATGTGACATCTCCCACTCCTATGGGAATGCAAAATGACCCCGGATCCTTTAGCTTTGGGGGCATTTTCTCCTTCATGGTCTTGATGAGATCCGAAGAATCCGAACTCATCTTAACCTCACCGAAATCTTCTAGCTTCCTCTTGTTAGAGAAGAGCTCCTTCAAGAACTTGCCATAAGCCGGCATACCTACAATAGCATCAACAAAGGGTATATTAATATGCAGCTTGCTCATGAGTTCTATAAACTTACCAAATTGTTTATCTAGGCGCGCTCTTGCTCTAGATTGAGGGAATGGTAGGGGAGGTTTGTAAGCCGGAGGAGGAACGTAGACATCTTCCTTCTCCTTCCCCTTCTCTTTGTCTTTCTCTACGGGGACTTCAACAAACTTAGGCTACGGATCGGTGGTAGTCACTCCGCTCCTAGTTGTGATCGTCATAACCCTTCCCTTAGGGTTGTCTTCCGTCTTTCCTGGAAGTTTCCCTTGATTCCTAGGAACTTCCTCCGCATGGCTGAACATTTGGTTTTCTAAAACCTTTTGGGCTTTATCAACCTTAGAAATTTGATCATCAACCTTAATGATGCGGTTCTCCAACCCTTGTAGCTTTCCCAAGATCGTTTCCAACATGGGATCGGGCTTCTCCTTCCCCGAAGTGTTTCCTCTATTAGATGATTGCCCCTGGCTTTTCAAAGGAGTGGAGGAAGAGGAGGGTGGAGTTAGTGAATTAGAATTGGAAGGATAAGAGTTACCGGAATTTTGTTGATTGGAGCGCCAATTGTTGTTGTTGGAACCCCTATTGTTGTTCCAATTGTTGTTCCGGTTGTTGTTGTTTCCATTCCAATTGTTCCGGTTATTGTTCCGGTTGTTGTTGTTGTTGTTGTTGCGTTTTGTGTTATCACCGCCATTGTTGTTGTTGGCCAAGTAACCAACGTCCTTTTCTTGTTGTTTTGGAAAGTTTGTCTTGATAGCTTCTTTCAACTCTTTAATCTCATTGTTGAGAGAAAAGATTTGAGTTTGAGCTTCATGTGTGAGCTTTGCTCCTTGCTCCACACGATTTCCCTCCACTTTCCGGTGGGAATACTTCTCTATGACTCTTGCTTGCTTCTCAATGAAGTCCCAAGCGTCATCTTTCCTCATGTCCATGAATGTACCACATGAGAGGGATTGGAGCTTGAATTGTGTCTCCACATCTAGCCCCTTATAGTAAATCTCCAGCAAGGCAAGTTTGGATATGCCATGATGAGGGCAATCCAAAAGCAAATCCTGAAACCTTTCCCAAGATTGAAACAAACTTTCGTTAGATCTCATGGAAAATACATTGATCTTACCTCTAAGTTCCGCCGTTTTGGATGGCGGAAAGAATTTGGTGAGGAACTCCGCGGAAAGGTCGTCCCACGTGTCTAGTTTCCCACTAGGAAGAGCTTGGTACCAAGACAACGCTTTCCCCTTCAAGGAGAAGAAGAAAGGCTTGAGCTTATAGCTGTTGGTAGTAGCATTCTTCGGCCTCATTGTCTCCATCATACACTCAAAGTTTTACAAGTGTTGGTGTGGAGATTCACCGCTTGTCCCGCCAAATTGGTTTTGGCGAACAAGAGTAATAACTTGAGGGTTGAAGCTAAACCCTTGTACATCTTCAGCATCAAAATTCACGCCCAAACGGCGTGGTTGTTGAGTTGGATCCATTCTTTGGCCAAGAGTTCTTGGCTCATCATCCACACGTTTGATCCTCGCATTCCTAGGTGGAATGCGGCGATTAGCAGCTCCCCGTGGATGGAAAGGATTTACATTGATCGTGGGATCAATTTCCTCTAGTGGTGGCATGGAAGAGTCGCTATCATCGGTGGATGAATGACTTCTTCTTCTTGATCTTGATGCCCGTCTTGAGGATTTCTTGCTCCCCTTATTCTTAAGGTTGCTTAGTTCTATCCTCATCTGGAACATCATATCCTTTAGATCGTTAACTTGAGATTGATGACGATCCATTTCATCCCGACGAATGTTCTCATTCCATTGGAGTTGAGCTTCTTTCTCCGCCAACTCCGCTTGAAGGTCACGTTCGTGTTCTTCAGCCATCTTCTTGTCCTTGCGCTTTTGCCTTAGAGTCTTCTCAAGCTCTTGATCAAGAGGTAAGAGATCCTCGGTGTTCCTAGACCTGCGCATGCACTCAAAGAAAAATCAAATAACGAGAGCAAGCTCCCAAGCTTGACAACCAGCAACCGAATTCGGCCGAAGCCAAATCCCCGGCAACGGCGCCAAAAACTTGTTCGCCCCTAAGCGTGCGTGCAAATAAGCTTTAATTATAAAACTAGAATCAAGCAAGCGAACCCGCAGTGTACGGATCGATATAGTTAAGCAAGAATTCCAGAGTATCGAACTCAGGGATTTGGGTGGGAACAAATTCAATTTCAGATTATCAAGCGATTAATTATAAGAAGCTTTGCAAGTATTGGGAAAACAACAATCCTAAAGATCCAGGAATCCAGCTATGGCAATCGATTCAAGATATCCTAATGGTATAAGGACAGAGTTAAGATATGCAAAGGTATGCTAATGTAAGGTAATCGTACGGTGAAGTTCCAAAGACCTTATATGACTCACCTACAAGGCACTCTCTATAAAGGTTGTTGAGGCTTCAATATAGAAAGATTCTAAAGGTAAGAATTAATGTCAAATACCCAAACTTATAATCCAAGGATCAAGACTAACTAAACCGATTGAGGTTGTGACACTCACAAGCAAGGTAGAGGTTGTTGAGGCTTCACTACCACCTAGAAAAGGCAAGCCTAAACTAAGTTAAAGCAAATCTTTAACTTTGGATTAAAGTAAAAGCAGGTTCACAAACTCAAGGGAAATCACGGGTAGTTCTTGAGGTTCCACGGTCGTGGACTCAAGAACAGGCCGTAATTTAGGGTTTGTCGGCGATTCTTTTTAACTCTCAGGGTCCAATCTGTTTACGATCGATCTATCATCATCTAAGCCATAACTATCAACCCTTCACCTTAGAATTGTTAAGGGTTTTTAGTCAACCATAGTCATATTGATATCAAATTCAAAGGTTAAAAGATTGAAAGATGAAAACTTCCGAAAACTTTCAATAAACTTCAAACCAATCTCAAATGTCACAATCAAGAACAAATATCGTCACTAGATTCGGAATAGAACAAACAAACACAATCTTAGATAAGAAGGAAGAACGGGATGTCAATCCGTCTTCTAAATCAAACCTAAACAAGAAGAGGAATCTTCTTGCGAACAATCTTCCGAATCTTTGATCTTCCGTTAATCCGGAAATCTCAACAGTAATCTCCAACCAAAGTGCGAGATTAGGGCAAATCTCAGCGTAAACGTAGGATGCGTCTATGCGTAAGCGAAGGTGACGGAATCTCTCTTCGTCCGTCCTTTTATAGGGCAAGATAAAATATCAGCCCGGCCCAATCTTCTAAAAGATCGTGGCTTAAAGTGTGGCGAAAAAGATCGCCAAGATCACGGTCGTGGAAGGTTCCACGACCGTAATTTAGAGCGTGGAAATCAACACGGTTTGAACACATGATTCCACGACCGTAGAAGTTACTGGAATGAACCACGTTTCCCTTGCATGGTTCCACGGCCGTGGAAGTGAACGTGGAATGTAGTACGGCCGTATTTTAGAGCGTGGTTTAGGGCAAGAACGTGATTCTTCCCTAGCCTCGTGCATTCTCCAAGTTGAACTCCTTTTTGCTCCTAAGAATGCCCTCAATCCATGGACATACTCAAACATCTCTATCCTTGCTCAATTCCGTTCGGAAATGGCTCTCAATCACCTATAATCAACATAAAGCTTGTGTAGACATCCATATCGACAATATAGGCAAACTAGCTCACAAATGCAACAATGCTCAATCAAAGACTATCAATATGAATCAAATACACTTAGAAAACGTGCCTAAAATATCACAATATTTCATGCTAACAGCTTGCCAACCGTGGTCCAACCTGTGGTAGTTCCGACTCAACATTGTTACGCGCTCTCGAGAAAGGACGCAGAGGAGATGAGAGTGTTTTACCTCTGTCCTTACGGTTGTAGACGTCGTCGGCAATGGGGAAAGGCGCCGCCTCGTAGGATATATCGATGTACTCACTTTCGTAACCTATACGCCGAAGGCGACGATTACTGCCCAAGATCTATACGGAGCGGCGCAAGCGGTTGAGAAGCTATCCTTGGTGGCCGGCGACTGCGTGACAAGGCAGCAGAAGACTCCTTCACCGTCGACTGGGAAGAGAGGGTTGGCAGATCTGTCGAGCCGTCAATTGTCGAAGTAAAGGGATAGGGAGAGATATGTGGGAAGAACCTCGTAACGAATCTCCTACTTTTGATTTAAGGAAATTAAGGCTTCGGTATGGAAAACTGAAGGGTTCGTATCATCCGCCCGCCCCAATTGTTTTTGGACCTGTCTTGATGGGCCCGGCTGGCACAATGCTCCGCCAAGCAACTAAATCCTTAATGGCCCGTAGTGGCCTGGACATCTAAAGAGGTAATTTTCTTTATTGGTCCCAAAATAATAAAATCGGCCCGATACTTGTAACTCGAGTCAGGTTTCCGGGATAGAATTTTCCGGGCATTACAAAAGTTACGTACAATCATTAGTTATCAGCCTGTTAGTTTAGTAAAAAAAAAGATTTTCATGCTTAAAAAATAAAGATTTATTGGCCAAAAATTTGTGGGAGCTCCATTTGATTACTCTTTTCCCAGCGCGTCAAGTCATCCCAATGTGTACTCTCTTTTATTATGTATAATAGATAATAGATAATAGATGTGAAAAGTCATTTGTTACTCAAAAATTAAAAATATGAGTTTGTAATAGTGATATTTCAAAAGATGAAAATATATGGTATTAAGATTAATGATTAACTTTAATTGCAAGCTATTATAAGAAAAAGGAAAAGTTAAATAAAAATAAAGTTGATTTTAAGGAAATTGATCACAAACCATAACTAAGCCAATGTTGGTCATTTGTTTTGAGCAAATGGTTGATTCTTAATCTTACCGTAAGAAATATTATAGCGTGATCTTATTATTATATATGAGAATGATGGGGAGTGAAAACCTTTATGAATCGTGTGATATAAAAAAATTAACAATGAACTTTGATTGCGCCATTTGGCCCGTGCATGAGTTTGAGACATACTATCATTCTTTTGTAAATTTGATTTGATGGGACAAGGAGCACACGATCGTGCAGTACAGTTGCACGATCGTGCTAATTTGACCGTACGAATGTGCACTATTTATAAATGAACACGTTACAAATTTGTATATGAGCACGAGCATGCACACGGATTTATAAATTAAGTTACAGATTTGAAACAAGAATCCAGTTATTGTGAAGGTCAAATGAGCACGTGTTCATTTAGAAACAAGAATATAATTACAGTTTTGAAACACCAAAAAATAAGCATGTTTGTGAATTACAAATGAGCGCGTTCGTGCGGTCAAATGAGTGTTACAATGTTCAGTATTGAAAACACGATCGTGCGGCTTGTACGTGCTTTGTTAATTTAAATTTCACGTAGTAGTTCTTGCGATGGCACCTTACATAGTGTACGATCGTGCACCATGTTCATTTGTATCGTGGTTCGTTCGTGCACGATGAACAATGCACCGTGAACATGTTACTAAAAATTTTAACTACTATACTTTAGTAGTCTTTTGAAAATTAAAGAAATCCAACTATTCTAATTGAGAATAGGATAGGGGGCATGTTAACAGGGTTCGAAACTCTAAACGGTGTTTTTAAATAAAAATTAAATATAAACAGGAACACCATGCGATCGTGCTCCTTTTGTCACTCCCTTATTACACGTTCAAATCGTTGTTGTCAGCTCCCGTCCTCTTGATCCTTATTCCAAGCTCTCGTCTTCATGAAGAACTCCTTATTTGATCATACTTCTTATCGATGCCTTGTTGGCAGGTTTATTCTTTTGACAAACTTCGGGATTGATCTATCATTTACTATCCAACATCCTAGAGAAACCATGTATAGTCTGCCACTTCGCACCAGGATGCTATTGTTTTATACATTATCATTTAGTTTATCATGAATGAGATAAACAAGTATAATTATATTGTCATTTTGTTCGAGAGAAGTTGTTTGATGATCTTAGTCTTGCAATCCTACTGGAGGGTCATCTAGTTGATGTTTTAACCAAGTTTTTATACAAAGGATTCTTTAGCGACACTTGGTGTTGGTTGATCATTAACTTAAGCGTGTATTAATCAGTTCAATTGAGAACCCAATAAAACAACAATTATGTTTTCTTTTCTGATTTTTGCGCAGGTCTATCGTGCTATTGATTGATTATGTTCACCTAGCATTTATCAAACAGAAGTCCTCGGAATTTGTAGTGGCTCGAATAAGATGTAGTGTTGAACACAGATACGATTACCACCACGACCTAGGAAAACTGGGTTGAATCCAGAGAAGAAAATCCTCACTTGGGAGCAAACACAAGCTTTGAAGAAAAATTCAAGTATCTTCTCAACATAACATTTTCAAAAGGGGAAATCACAAGACTCAATTGGTCAGCTCCATGATGGCAGAAACTATATCTCCATCTGAAGCCTTGAGAGCCTTCACAGCCTTAGACCGGGAGACTCCGGCCTGTGTCATCACCAACTCAATATCCTTGGGCTCTACTCCACTCTCGTCAACTTCAACATCTTCGTCATCCTGATCCTGAGCAGCTGCAGATGTCTCTGGCTGTGATGTCATGTGGCTCAAATCCGGAGCCTTGAACTGCTCAGCAGCTTGGGTCTGGAGTTGTGAGCTCAAATCTTCAATCTTGGCTTCTCCGAAAATCACATAAGTATCCGAAGTTGGACTTTTGAAAACATCTGGTCTTGAGATGACGAAGAGTATCTGAGTCATAGAGTTTTATATGAGGTAAGTATGAGTTTAATATAGATGGCCTTAATGGCATTGCTACTACTTTTCAAGTGAGGTAGTAAGAGTTTTAAAAGAGGTAAGCTGTTTTCAAGAGCTCACATTCTTGCTCTTCTTCACGGTGACTCGGCTGACCCCAGTGATTGGTTTCATCCCGAGTTTCAACATGGCCTTACGACTCTTCTTCTCACTTCTGCTTTGCTTTGACCTACCACTTCCATCATCTAGTTGCCCTAAGCAACACAATAATACATCCCTCATTAGCATTAGATAGAGATCGCAAGTAGCTAAATTTCTCAAAAGAGCTCATGCATATAATATCTTCGTAAAATATATTGGTGCTGCTTAAATCATGGGCATACCTTCGGCGTCATCCTCATTATCATCGTCGTCATCATCATCTTCATCATCATCTTCGACCATAGGTTCGTCATTCTGCAAAGGTGAGTATGGTGTATTTCAGCATTCGTACAAAATCACGTCAATCAACCAGCAAACTAGGTTCTATCAACTATTAGTTATTTAGTTCAATCGTTCTATCTTCCAACAGAACACAAATTAGCACATAGTTTTGCAAACAAAGCTGTATACTCTTTCAGGCACAATCAACTGGCTTGGCTATATGAATCAACTATTAAACATATTGAAGGAATGAACAAAGAAGTGGGGAGTTCCATTCAAAAAAACAACAAAGAAGTGGGGAGTGATTCAAATCAGTCTCGATTGAATCGAGATCTTTCCAATTTCAAGATCCACTTAAAGTTCACATAAATCAACAGGAAATACATATCATTTTACTTGCACCAATAAGAGGTAAAGATTCAATTAGGGGCACACTACGGAAATATAGATCAAGCTTTAATCGTTCAGCACAAACAAATTAACATAAAATGTAAGCAATTTTTACACTTCAAGTATCAATTGAAAGAGATAACAAATCAGAAAGAGGCATCAAGAATGGTCAGATCCAAAACAGAAGAAATTTTAGTAGGTGGAAAAGAAGGACAGAAAGGAAGTACATCGATTTTCTGCTCTTCAAGATGGGCGGCAAGAAGCTCTTCCTGAGTTTGAGCAGTCATGGCTGCGGGGATTCACTTGCGTGCAGGGAAGCGTGAGAGAGGAATGTTGAAAAAACCCTAAAACCCCGAAAACGGAAATGAGAAATGAAAAGCCCGGAGTTGGATCATATATGGCGGTGTGCGTTCTGCGTAATTACGGAA
The DNA here is from genome assembly GCA_033239045.1 of Fagopyrum esculentum. Taxonomy (NCBI): domain Eukaryota; kingdom Viridiplantae; phylum Streptophyta; class Magnoliopsida; order Caryophyllales; family Polygonaceae; genus Fagopyrum; species Fagopyrum esculentum. The sequence continues at coordinate 95,962,898 of BSUD01000006.1, read as the reverse complement.
CTGACATTGCATGGTGGACCCCGCTCACAAAGTTAATAGACGAAATATGAAAATACAAATACACAAATAGATTCTACATATAAAATTTACTAATTTTTAATGTGAGTATGTCCAAATTTTTCTTATAACGTTGAATTAGATCATGCTTTAGTTATTCGTTTGTAATCTATATATTTTACTAAAGTGCACCACGTTAATACTGACGTGGCGTCCCATAATTTTTTTAGATTTAAATTTTTTACTAATCACAAATTAAGCTAATAAATCTTATTTTACTAAAACAAAATCTAAAAAAAAATTTAACTAATCATTTAAAAAATTAATCTAAAATAAATTAAGTATATTACGTTCTAAACTCCTCATGTACGGTATATTATTTAAAAAAAATATCAAAATCTAATAATATCTACTTATTCCACAATTTACGTTGACAAATCATAAAACCTAAACTTCTCCTTTATGTTTTATTGTAACACCCCAAATCCGCGGGACTCGGGATGCTAAGGGCGGATACCTCACAATGGGTCCCGACCCTTAGCTTGACAACAATTTCACCGGACCTTTCCAACAAGGCACAAATAAAGGCAAATACGGAAAATGTTTTAATGCATGAAATGTAAAGTACAAAGCGGAAACTCAGCCGAGTCCTAAAAACGACACAAACTCCATAACATGAGTACACAATCCACAACATAACAAAATAGAAATCCATCCCCGTCCTATAATGTACGGAGACCCTGATTGTCCACTCCTCCACATCACTCGGCGACATCCCTAACCTGCAGGGCATCTACACAAACGGTTTAAAACCGTTAGCTAATATTCAAAGCATTAAAATCATGGTAATGACACATACACACACAAGTCATCATAAACACATATAATGCTCCAACACACACAAGCCGGTTTATTTTCTTTTCATTTACGTCATTCTATTACTAATTCAACTTAGGTTTGTGACACGAGTATCCCCGAAACTCGCCTTTGTCCCTACTTACCGGCAAGGAATGGTACCGATGCATCCGACCGTCTACCTGCACGAGCTAGTCGCAGAGAACCTCCTAGCTTTGCGCAAGAGCTACACAAGTTGTCACCGCCCGTTATCATACACTTGGGCCAAATATTAATACATATAAAGGTCGTCATATTTCCGGTTCCGTTATTATAAAACATAACTAAACACACACAATCAATCACACATTGATGCTAATACAAAGAATACTAGCTAAGTAAGTCCGGAGACTTAGCTCGTCCTACCGCTCTTGCTTCCCTTAATTAGGAAGATGCTCACAGCCTGCTCACAACAAGATATGTATCAACAACTCACTCACACTCTAGAAGTCTTAGACTTCCACTCTAATGATCTTCACAAGATCAACCATACTTTGAAGGTAGGAACGCATCCTAGACTCCACCATACCCAAAACTCACTAAGCATGTGCAAAGGTAAAACCAACAGCTCATTCTCTCACACAAACAAACTCACACCCAAGATAGAACACACTAGACTAGAAGATGCAACATGCTCATCACACTCGAAATCCACAAGACTACACCAAGCCCTAAGGACTCCTAGGTCCACAACCACTACATGGCATTCACAACTACCCTAGGTCTACCCTAGGCATGCTACTATCATGAAACAACCTCACAGCTAAGGAAGGAACGAAGAGGAAGGGAGAAGAAGAGCCTACTATTGAAGAAACGCAGCCGTGGAAGAAAACTGGCGCGACTGCGGACTAGCTGTCACCGCCCCTACGGGTCCAAGCGCCGCCCCTACGGTGGCCGGTGGTCCTGGCGCCGCCCCTGCGGTGGCCTGGGTCCGCCCCTGCGGCACTACTCTGCCGCCCCCGCGGTCGAATTAAAGAAAGTGATTCTTCTTCGAATGTGAACTTGAGCTTCAATGGCCTCCTTCTCTTGCTGGGACTTCTCCAAGCATCAACCACAATGTCTAAGCTCTTCTCCACGACCTAAACTTTCTAGGAACACATGCATGCAAAGGAATCAAGAAGAACCTTCTTCCATAGCTGACAAGGCTAAAAACCTGTGGTCATTGTATTTTAGCTTTAATCAAAGTAGAATTCCAAACGTTACACTTAACCGATTGTATAATGTAAGTAAGGGTTGAACCCAAGAGAGTTATAGTCGAGTTTTGATTAGATTCAATTATCAATTAGTAACTAGGGGGGTTTGGATTGCAAAATGAAACAAGACAAAATCAATTAAATGACAAGCAAAGATGATGATAATATAGATGATATGAAAACTACACTAGGTTAGATTTCCACATGCATGCAACTTGGTTGGTTCTTTTTAAAAGTAATTCGCCAATGTTCTCATCTTGATCTTATTTATGTGTTAAGCCAACCGGCATTAACACAACTTAACTAGCTTATTGATCCGTAAACCTACAAGATCAAAGGCACAAGTTAGCATTCAAATAAAGATAAAAGAAATATAAAGAAGATTAACAACCCATTAATCTTACTTTTATAGTTATGTTTTCCTTACACAATTACAACCAGCTTTTACCTAGGGGCTTGCTACTAGATTAAGGACCCGAACCCGGAATCGATTAACCCTAACCTTTTGCATGCAATTGTACACTTAAGGTGATCAAACTAAGTGAGAAAAAACATGCAAACATAAGTTAAAGATCAAGAAAACATAACAAAAAATGATACTGAATTAAACTTCTATAATAAAGACTTACAACCAAATTGCAATGCAGCTTCAATCAACCCAATGTAGGGGCGTTTGGCAAGCAGCTTATGACAGCTTATACTAGCTTATGAAAGCTTCAGCTGACACTGTATATATTTAGCAGACGTTTGGGGACGGAAGCTGATGGTAGCTGAAGAAGCTTATGAAAGTTTAAAGTAGCTTATGAAAAGTTGATTTCCATCAACTGCTCATGACAAGCTTATGGGAGCTTAAGGAGCCGATTAAAAAAAATAAATGTTGTAATTACCCTTTGATTAATTTGTTGGATTCAAATGCAATTTCATATATCCAGCTACTAGTGTATTAGAAAATTACCCTTTTAATAGGGATGTTATATTATTAATTAGAGTTCATAGCCCTTTTATATTTAATTTTGAAATTAATCTCCAAGTTTAAAATATCTTAAACGCACTATCCAATTTGTTTAATCACACCTATGTTTTCTCTCGATTTTTAAATTATTTTCTAGAGGAATGAAGTGGTAAATTTTTTAAAATCATCTAAATTTATTAAAAGTACAATAATTCAATTATAGGTTAAAGAAAAAAAATCAAATACAATATTTCTCTCAAATGTTTTTTTTTTCTTCTAAAATTTACTCTATTTCTACAACATTTTTCTCGACTTTGTCTAAATTAATTCCAATGGACAAAAATCTTTAAAAAGTATATTTAAAAAAAAAGTGT
>BSUD01000006.1:95927465-95955032 GCA_033239045.1 Fagopyrum esculentum | reverse complement strand
GGCATTGGTGAGGTGGCGTGAGGTAGTGTGAAAGTTTATTGGGGCTTGAGAGCGTGGTCGAGAGAAAGAGAGTTACGTGAGGAGGAGAGAGAGAGGGGTGGGAGGGGTAGGTGTAGGTGTGGTTTTCTAATTTCTATTTTTTCTTTTCTTGGTAAATCGCAGGGGCGGTGGCTTGTCACCGCGGGGGCGGTGACAAGGTAGGGGGAGCCGCAGGCCCAACATCGGGGGCGGCGCTGGGAGAGCAGTATCACCGCGGGGCGGTTAGACAAGGCTGCAGGGGCGGTTTACTTGACAAAAGCTCCTCTTTTTATTTTTTTGGGTTGCCTCCCGAGCATCGTCTTTGTTTTACATCGTTGGCTCGACGTAAGTTCTTTATCAAGCTCTACTAACCTCTCTAGGATCAATTTCTTAATGTAGAGGGCTTTGTCCTTCGTTTTCGTTCATGAGCTTATCATTTGGTTTCTCTCTTCCTCCTAGTTGTTCCTTGGCCTTTTCTGTTTGAGAATTTCTCATTCCATGTTTATCATCCTAGAAGGTGGAAACAACAAGCTCTTGGCTTGGGGTTAGAAGAGTGGGCCCAACGGCCAATTCATCATGCTTGTTTGTTCACGTTTGGTCATCTTGCAAGTTTACTCCCAAGGCAAACTTCTCATGCTTTTTCACACCAAAATTAGCATTGTCATCATATGAAGAGTTTTCCATAGCCATAATATTATTAATGGAACACAATAAAGGAATGTTAACGGGTTTCTTCAAAGATTTAAACATGTCAAATTCAATAACCTCATCATTAAACTCCATAATAAGTTTCCTGTCAACATAATCAATTTTTGTTCTAGATGTTATTAGAAAAGGTCTACCTAACATGATTGTGTGCATGATATTTTCCATATCAATGACAAAGAAATCAGTAGGGAAGACAATTTATCAATTTTAATATGAACATCTTCAATTATGCCTTTGGGATGGATATTAGATTCGTCAGCTAGTTGCACTATAGTCCGTGTTTCATGCACAAGTCCTAAGCCTAGAGATTGATAGATGGAGTAAGGCAGGACATTTATAGAAGCACCAAAATCAAGCATTGCTTTGTCAAAGCGAGTATCGCCTATGATACAAGGAACACTTACCATACCCGGATCGCTATGCTTTTCCGGCATTTGGGTTTGAAAGACGGCGGATACGTGCTCCTTCTCAGTTTCCTTCTATTTTCCCTTTATTTTCTGCTTCTTCTTGATGGCATATATTTCCTTCAAGAATCGAGCATACTTAGGCACACTTTTCACGAGTTTAAGGAGAGGAATGTTTACCTCACTTTTTGAGAATGTCTCAAAAAGTTCTTTGTCCTCGATTACTCTTCTCTCCTTAAGTGCCTCGGGGAAGGGTGCTGGTGGTTTCTCAGTAAGAGTAGTGGGAAGCTAGGACGAACGTAAGGATCCTTCTCTAAAGCACTTTTTGTGCTGTTGGCCGCAGGGCGGGAGGACAAGGCCGCAGGGGCGGGGTGACTTCAGATGTGGGGCGGGGTCCTCTAGGCGTAGGGGCGGTTGATAAACAAAAGGTTGGTTAATCGTCCCTGTTTCTTCATTCTTCCTGATGAGCCTTCCGCTTCTGAGAGTAATGGCACATAAACTCTCCTAGGGATTCACCACAATTTGGGAAGGGAGATTCCCCGAGGTTCAAGCTTCGATCCTCGTAATTGCTTCTTCCATTTTCCCCACTTGCTTTTCGAGATTCTTGTTACTTGATTCCGTACTTTGCACATGAGAAGCAAAATCTTAGTTAACACATAAAGCATTTCCTCGGTTGAGTCAGACTTACCTTTCCGGGTCTGTTGTTGGTGTTTGTTTTGTTGATCCCTCCACCGAAAGTTCTGTTGATCACGCCATCCTGGCCTGTAGTTTTGAGCATAGGGGTCGTTCCTTTGACATTGCTGTTTTTCTTGCCCATACCCATAGCGTTAACCTCAACGGTGTCATCTTGGACATGTAGACACAAGTCCGTTGGGTGGAAATGATCGGTACAAACTCCACAAGCTTTGAGTTGTTGTGGAGTTCCCATCAAAGTTAACCTTTTAACCATTTCTTTCAGTTCAGCAATCTCCGCAGACATCTCCAGTCGCCTGCGGTGTACAACATGTACCCTTCTTTTGGTAGCAACTCTACCAAAATTCCTAGTTCCTTCCGCCAATTCCTGAATTTTTTCCAAAGCAAGTTCGGGGGTAGAATTTAGAATGTTATCTCCACAAGTGGCGTCGATGATCCTCCTTTCATTGTCTAGCAAGCCATTTTACAAGTACAAAACTAAATCTTGGGTAAAATAACCATGGAAAAGACAGTTGGATCTCAATCTTGCGAAACGTTTAAAATACTCATGATAGCATGAATTATAGTCTATATTTTGGGGTTTGTTTAGACGTTTTATCTTCGATAATCTGCATGTTTGTATGTATAATATGTGATTATATTACCATTTCATCTACCTTTGCGGGAATCGAGGTCTACACCTAGTTTTGTTGTAATCGTAGGTAAAATGGCACGTTTTGCATAAAGAAGTAGCTATGGAGTCATTGGAGCTACATTCAGGAACATAAGGAACCATCCAGGAAGCATAGCCATGAATCAGAGATTCACTTTGGACCAGATTTGAGAGATGTCACATTCAGTTGTGACTCACCTCGGTTGACCACAGATTCACCTCGACCGAGGTGATCCAGAGAAGTCGATTCGACCGAGGCGAACACCTGGGACGCGGCGAGAATATTTTATTCTTGGCTGAGATCTTTTATCTTTGGAAAGAGATCTTATAATTTTGGGCTTGGCTCCTGGAAGGAAGAAGATATGCTAGATCATATATTTTACCTATTTTTATAGGAAGAGATCTTTCTAAGATATCTTATCTTTGGAGAGTAATTTTCCTATAAAAAGGGTCGGATTTCCCACAAATCCGACATCCGCATACAGTTGGAGATCGTGCTTAGAGATCCGCTATCAGCGCAAGACACGCTGCAGCCATACTCCAGTTGGGAGATTTGAAGAACCTTTTTGAAGGTTGAAGAAGGAATATTGTAGCTTTTATAGTTTTTGAAGGGTTTTTGTAAGATCATCTTAGATTCCCTTCCTTATTGTCTTGTCTTGTTGGATTTCTATCCAAGGAACGCTTTGTTGTGATATTTGATTCAGTTATTGAAGTCTTTTCATTAAATTCTTCTTGTTCAAATATTCACTTTCTTCCCATATACTTGATTAATACTTTCATGATGATGAGTGGCTAATCTCTTTGTGTGATTCTAGGGTGATTGGCTGAAGGTTGTGGGAAAAACTATGATAGAATGATCTTAATCACAGTAGGACCCTGAAAGTTCGAGTCTTTAACCTTAGCCCTAAGCATCTCGCTCAGTCGATGAACATCTCGGCTGGGGTGAAATTCTTCTGACCGAGGTGACTTATCTGATCCGAAACTGAGAGTTAAGTGTTAGAGTTTGCCAAATCCTATTCTTATTACACCTTTCCTGGTTCAATGCAAGCTTAGGATGAGACTTACCCGGTAATTCCTTTGTTTGTTTACCTAAGATCATAAGTGTAGGTAATAAAGGTTTATCCTTTATTGGGGTTTGAGTGTGCTTTCATCCCATCTTTGTGAGTTAGCCTGAGACTTACCCGGTAAAGGTTGATTCTATTCCCTTAGATGGTGTGTTAGTTTGAGGTTATAGTTCTTTATCTTAATTCCTTGAGACTTACCCGGTAATAGGAGTTACGGTTTTGGATTAGTGAGTAGTGAGACTTACCCGGTGATCTATTCCACTTTAGAAACACCTTCCTTATGCAAAAACCTCAACTTTGTCCGCTTATCTTTAGATCTTGAGTTGGAACCACAACTAGATGCTTTAATCCCTAGAATTGCATATTTCCTTTATTGACTTTTATCATCTTTGATTGTTTTAATTGCTTTGTGGTTAGTAATTGCTAAAGCTTACCGTAATTGGACTTTGTTTCACTAAGTCCCTGTGATCGACCCCTGTAATTTCTTACTTTTTACTACGATTGACTCGTACACTGTGGGTTCGCATCCTTGTTTTAAGCTTACGTCTAGGGTTATAAATTTAAAGCTTGCACACACCGTTTGGAGCGAACAAGTTTTTGGCGCCGTTGCCGGGGACTTGGTTTAGACCGAGCCGGTTACGGTTTGCTTTTGGGGCACTTGCCCCCGTGTCTACTAACCACTCTACTTGAGTGACTTTTGCAGGTTCTCTCTTAGGTTTATGCGAAGAACCCGCAATGGGAAGGAAATCGTTTCTTACGATCCTGAACCAGAAAAGACATACAAACGACGCTTACGAGAAGCGAAGATGGCCAACCAAGACAATCGCGATCTTGAGGCCGAGTTGAAAGAGGCGCTAGAGCACCTACGCCTCAGCAGGGAAGAGCTAAGGCAAGAGAAAGAAGAAACTCGCACCAAGACTGAAGCAATCGAAGCAGATATGACAGCCTTACGAGACCAATATCTACTTCGACCGAGGGAAGACCCAGTTCCCGATGCTTGACCGATGCAGGTCCTAGTTGCTGACCCTCGACCGAGGCAGGTTCTAGTACCTGACGCCCCGGCCGAGGTACTTCCACCTCGGATGCCAGTCCGAGGCGTTCTTCTTGCAGGAATCCCACAAACCCTAGGTCAAAGGATGGACCCCAATCAACAACTGAGGCGTCCAGGAGTTAACCTAGGAGATCCAGCGGACCATGACTACGAACTTCGACCGCAAGTTCTATCCATGATTCGCCAATGCCAGTTCGGAGGGCTAGAGAAGGAATCACCGCATCAACATCTTCAGAACTATGAGATCTTGATGGAGACCTTGAGACCCTCAAGGATTGAAAACAACAACTACAAGCTAAGACCTTTTTACTTTTCTTTAAAAGATAGAGCTCTTACTTGGTATCAATCTCTTCTTCTAGGAAAAATTAGCACATGGGAGGAGATGACTACGGAATTCTTGACCAAATTCTTTTCCCCCTCAAAGACCGCTGAAATGAGAGGGAAGATCAATGCTTTCATCATGAAGGACAAGGAGAGCTTGTCCAAATCATGGGAGAGGTTCAAGGACATTCTTTTGGATTGCCCACATCATGGGATTCCAAAGATAGAGTTATTGGAGATATAATTCAAGGGACTGGACGGAAGCACCCAGTTCAACCTCCAACTACTCTCCGCCGGTACCTTTATGGACATGGCGATTGACGAAGCTTGGGACTTCATCGAGAAGCAAGCTTTGCATATGGAGAAGTATACCCATCAAGGAGCTGAAGGAGGAGTTAAAAGAGTTAACTTCCAGGAAACTCAGCCCAACAACAATCAACTCACGTCTTTGAAGAATGACGTGAAGCAATTGAAGGAACTCTTGGTCGCTCAAACCAAGAAGGAAGATCAAGGACAAAGGAATAACAACAATGGATACCGTAACAACAACAACGGTTCCCGGAACAACAACTACAATAACAAAAATAGAGGATCCAATAGCAACAATTGGAGGGCGAACAACCAAAATTCTGGTAACAATCATTCTAACTCCAATTCTAACGATTCCTCTAATCCTTTCCTCTCTTCCCCTTCTTCTTCTTCTACTCCATTAAAGAGCCAGGGGCAAGGATCAAGTTCGTCCCAGCCGGAAAATAAAGACGCAATGCTGGAGGCTATCTTGATCAAGCTTAGTGATATGGAGACTTCTATGACTTCATTTTCGAAGGCCCAAAAAGCCTTTGAACAACAACTTGCAAGTAGGGCAAATGAAGCGCCAAGAGATCTAGGGAAGCTTCCAGCAAGGACGGAAAGCAACCCTAAGGGCCAGATCATGGCCATAACTATGAGGAGTGGACTGAAAATTGCAGATCCAGTGCCTCGGTCGGTGCCCATACCGACGAAGACCACCTCTGTCCAGATACAGTCGAAGAACACTTCGACCGAGATGCCAACCGAGGTGGAGCCACAGGGAGCGGAGGGGAAAACTGAAGTTTATGTTCCACCTCTTGCATACAAACCACCACTTCCATTCCCCCAGTCAAGGGCCAGAGCACATCTAGACAAGCACTTTGGTAAGTTCCTTGACTTGATGAATAAACTGCACATTAACATTCCTTTCCTTGATGCTATTCTAGGGATGCCCGCCTATGGGAAGTTCTTGAAGGAGATCTTATCAAGGAAGAGGAAACTGGAAGATTTTGGTGAAGTAAGGATGACATCTAAATCCTCGGAGCTTATTCAAATCATGAAGGAGAAGATGCCACCTAAATTGAGAGATCCCGGCTCATTTTGCATTCCCATTCAAGTTGGGGATGTCACTTGTGAAGCCCTTTGTGATCTAGGAGCCAACGTGAGCATCATTCCGCTGGAGCTATGTGTGAAGATCGGACTTGGAGAGCCCAAGCCGGTCAAAATTCGACTATACATGGCGGATCGCTCCATCACCCATCCCGTGGGAATCTTGGAGGACGTTCCGGTCAAGTTAGGTAACTTCTATTTACCAATAGATTTTGTTGTACTTGACATTCCCGCAGATTATCCTGTTCCTATTATTCTCGGGAGGCCATTTCTAGCAACTTCGGGTTGCAACGTGGATTGCAAGAACGCCAAGTTGAAATTCAACATTGGTAGCGATGAGGTGGAATTCGCACTACTTGTAGCCATGAAAGGGGAGCAACTAAACGATGATATCTTCAACATCTATGCTGAAGAAGAATCAAGAGAATTGGTGAGCTCTATCCTTACTAACAATCCACTTGAAAGAGTTATTAGTTTCAGTTTAATGGAGGAAGGTATAGATGCTTCTTGTGATGCAGATATACGGAGCTTAAAGGCACTGGAAGAAGATCCAGGGGCTAAAACTGAGAAGCTAATCCAGGAGACGAAGATCTCCAGTTTCGGTTCCAGTTGCAGTACCTTGATCGAGGCACTATCTGGACTGAGCGAGGCGACTGAAGAACATCTCGGTCAACGCCTCTGCGCCTCGACCGAGGTCGATGGCGAGATGATGTCAACTGAGACTGCTGAAAATAACAAACTTCTCACTCCTTTCTCTGACATTCATCCTCAGTTGGTGGAATATTCCATCCACCAACTTTCTGATTTTAAAGGACCTTGGTATGCTGATATTGTAAATTATCTTGTTTGCCAGGAAATACCGCCCGGATTGACGTACTCTCAAAAGAAGAGATTCTTCAAGGAAGTACGCCATTATGTTAGCATGAAATATTGTGATATTTTAGGCACGTTTTCTAAACGTATTTGATTCATATTGATAGTCTTTGATTGAGCATTGTTGCATATGTGAGCTAGTATTACCTATATTGTCGATATGGATGTCTACACTAGTTCTATGTTGATTATAGGTACTTAAGAGTTATTTCCGAACGGAATCGAGCAAAGAAGAGTTGATTGAGTATGTCCATGGATTAAGGGCATTCTTAGGAGCAAATTGGAGTTTAGCTTGAGGAATGCACGAGGCTAGGGAAGAATCACGTTCTTGCCCTAAATCACGCTCTAAAATACGGCCGTACTACAAACCACGTTCAGTTCCACGGCCGTGGAAGTATGCAAAGAGAGGCGTGATGCATTCCAGTAACTATTACGTTCGTGGAATACATGGTTCAAACCGTGACACTTTCCACGCTCTAAATTACGGTCGTGGAAACTTCCACGACCGTGATCTTGGCGATCTTTTTCGCCACACTTTGAAGCCACGATCTTTTGAAGATTGGGCCGGGCCGACATTTTGCCCTACACTATAAAAAGACGGACAAAGGGAGATTCCGTCATCGACGCATAGGCCGGCTTACACCTCGCTTTGCATTACCGCTTATCTCCGCTTAGAGAATTTTGGCGATTTCCGCAATCCCCGCTTACCCTCGTTTGGAAGCAATTTGGAGATCTCGTTGGAGATCAACGTTCGAGCTTGGAATTGCCCTAATCTCGCACTTGGTGGAGATTACCGCTGAGATTTCCAGATTTCCCGGATTAACGAAAGATTCGGAAGATTTCTTGCAAGAAGACTACTCTTCTTGTTTAGGTTTGATTTAGAAGACGGATTGACATCCCGTTCTTTCTTCTTTCCTAAGATTGTGATTGTTTGCTTTATTCTGGATCTATTGACAACATTTGTTCTCAATTGTGACTTTGAGATTGGTTTGAAGTTTATTGAAAGTTTTCGGAAGTTTTCATCTTTCTATCTTTTAATTCTTGAATTGATATCAACATGACTGTTATTGGCTAGAAACCCTTAACAATTCTAAGGTGAAGGGTTGATAGTTGTGGCTTAGATGATGATAGATCGATCGCAAACAGATTAGACCCTGAGAGTTTGAGAGAATCGTCGACGAACCCTAAATTACGGGCTGTTCTTGAGTTCCACGACCGTGGAATCTCAAGATCCAACCGTAATTCCCCTTAAGTTTACGAACCTGCTTTTACTTTAATCCAAAGTTAAAGATTTGCTTTGACTTAGTTTAGACTTGTCTTTCTAGGTGGTAGTGAAGCCTCAACAACCTCTACCTCGATTGTGAGTGTCACAACCGTAATCGGTTAAGTTAGTCTTGATCCTTGGATTACAAGTTTGGGTATTTGACACTAATCCTCACCTTTAGAACCCTTCTAATAACACGATTTATAGCATAGTTTTAGGTGCACATTTAGGTAGAATTCTCGCTCAATCATACATTGTCTAGCACTAGTCCAATACGTTTTGCACTCAAAACATGTATTTTGTCGAGATAGACGTCTACACGGACTTGTGTGCGTTTTGTAGGTATTTCGGGAAGTTTCGAGCTTAAACGATGCGTTCGAGGGACGCTCATTCAGAGGACTCGTTTCCAACTCATTAGAGCACAAAGAATGACTCAAGGAACCTTGCAAACAAAGGCCATGCACCAAACCACAGCCTAATGATCAAAAACAAAGTTTCTGCACAGAATCACGGTCATCTGAAAGACCACGGCCATGGAAACAACCGTGGAATTTGCAAGATTCTCGTGACAGCTGTGCCACGACTCTCATGGCCAGCTCATGAAGAAATTGGTTATAAAAGTGGTCCTTGATAGTTGTTAGAGGCAGCTGGGATTTGGGTAGTTTTGGGAGCAGCTCACACATTCTCTATTGCTTTGAACAAAATATATTCCAAGAAGAAGAAGGATTTTTCTAGGTAGGAAAGTGCAAGAAGAAGAAGGAAGGAGCCATTGCCATTGAAGAGGAGAGGAGAAGATACCCCTAACTCTTGTATTTCGGATTTATTTCTAGAAGTTTTTGAACCCTTGAACCTTCCTTTGGAAGGGTTGTAAGTCGTTCTAATTCAATCTTCAGATCTGGATTGTGTTTGGAGTTTATTTGTTCATCTTCTTTCTCTTATTTTTCTTGCTATGGAGATCATGAATCTATGCTTGTTTGTTTTGAATTCCAATATGAATGTTGTAGGCTAGATTGATGTGATTCTAGGGTTAGGGAAGGATGGTTATGGCTAGATCCATGATAGGATGAACTTAGATGTACCTTTGGATGATTTTTGTTTATGGACGTAGCTACTGTTAGAAATCACGGGTAGTTCTTGAAGAACCACGGCCGTGGTTTCTGTAGAACGAACCGTGATTTTCCTGGTTCGAAGGATCTCACCCTAGGTTCATAAGATTGTTGAAACCCTAAGTTTTTGATGAGTTTAACCTACCCTAGGGTGTCCTAGTGTAGAGACTAAGTGTTACGAGAGACTTACCCGGTAATCCTTGCCCTTAGAATCCAAAATAGTAAAGCCTTAGGTAATGGTGAGCCTAATAAGCCTCCATTGGATTTAGTGTGCTAGGATAGTTGCTTAGAACTTCCCTTTCCGAGACTTACCCGGTAAGGATAGGTTAGACCTCTAGGTAATAATCCGGTTTGTGTTAAAATCCTATCCTTAGGTTCTTAGAAACTTAACCGGTAATAAGACCTTAGGTGTGGACTAGTTGATCATGAGACTTACCCGGTACTTGATCCCATTTTAGAAACACTAAATCCCAAACATATCATAATCAATCCAAAGAACGAATAGATAACTTGAGATTATGCCATAACCGGAATTTCCAACCCCTAGAATCCGTTTTCCTTCTCTCTTGATCACATCTTGTTCGATTTGTTTATTTGTGCCAACTTTCCGATTGAGTTTGATTTGGTTGTTTGCATGAGTAGTGATCTTTGAATTGATCAAGTAAAACCAACAAAAACAAATTGCGATTTCCTCCTTTCCTAGTTTAGATTAGACCTTGCTAAATTCAATCACAACTTAGTTCGATTTCACCTTAGTCCTTGTGTTCGACCTTGGAGTACTTATCTTTCTACATTCGTCCCGTACACTGCGGGTGCGCTAAGAATTAGGATAATTATGACAAGTATAAATTTAAGACTTATTGCGTACACACTTTCTAGCGTAACAAGTTTTTGGCGCCGTTGCCGGGGACTAGGTCTAGATTGAGTCTATTTTGTGATTGATTCTAGTGTAGATCTTTCTTGTTTCTTTTGATCTCTTTTTGGTTTGTGTCTTTGATTTTCAGGACATCTACTTCTCTTTAGGTGTATGCGAAGATCTCGTGGCAAGGATCTAGCTCCATTCGATCCCGAACCGGAGAAAACCCTTCGATCTAGATCTAAGAACATTCGAAAAGAGAGAGAGATGGCCGGTAGAAATCTTCAAGCTGAATTGGATGAAGCCTTAGAGCAAATAAAGCTAAGAGATGAGCTCTTAGAGGAAGAGAGGAGACTTGCCAATGAGAGGCAAGAGGAAACAAGGAGGGAGATTGAAGAGATTAGGCAAGCCCTTGTTCAAGGGGAGCTTAATCGCCGACAACCTCCACCACCTCCACCACAACCGCAACCGGCGGCTAATGTTAGGGTTGCTCCCATCGCTATTGAGGAGCCACAAACCCTAGGGAGACGCATGGATCCGGCACAAAGAGCACACCGACCGGGTGTGAATCTAGGAGATCCCGCAACCCACAACTATGAGCTCCGCCCTCAAGTTCTTCAAATGATCCGGCACAATCAATTTGGAGGGATGGAAGGAGAGTCTCCTCATCAACACTTGATGAATTATGAGATCTTGATGGAGACTCTTAGGCCACCAAGATTGGAGAGCAACAACCATAAGCTAAGGGCCTTCTCTTTCTCTCTAAAGGACAAAGCCTTAGCTTGGTATCAATCTATTCCACAAGGGAGAGTTGGCACTTGGGAAGAGATGACAACCGAGTTCTTGACCAAGTTCTTCCCACCTTCCAAGACCACCGAATTAAGAGGGAAGATCAATGCCTTTGTGATGAGGGATAGAGAGAGTTTGTTCAAGTCTTGGGAAAGATTCAAAGATCTTCTCCTAGATTGTCCGCACCATGGCATACCGAAGATTGAGCTATTAGAGATCTATTTCAAGGGGCTTGATGAAGATATTCAATTCAAACTTCAATCTCTTTCCGGTGGGACATTTATGGAGAAGCATGTAGATAATGCTTGGGAGTTTGTGGAGAAGCAAGCTCTAGTGATTGAAAAGTACTCTCATAGGAAGAGCGAAGGAAGAAAGGCGGGAGCGTATGAGGTGAGTGAAGTCACCATGAGCAATTTCAAGCTTGACGCCATCAACAACGAGTTGAAATCCTTGAGAGAGTTATGTACTACCACCTTGAAGAGCCAAGCAACTCCTCAAGCACCTCCAAGAGCTAACTTGTCTTCCAAGGAGGAAGATGTAAATTATATGGGAAGGGGCAACTTCAACAATTACCAAGGCCCAAGAAATTTCAACAACAACCGGCAATTCAACAATTACCGGCCAAACCACAACCATCCCGGATTTTCTTACTCTAATCCGGATGGAGCCTTGAACCCTCCCGCCTCCACAAGTGCAACTCCACCACAAAGAGCTTCACAAGAACCTCCACCCGGTTTTACTCAACCTTCAAAAGATAGGACCGAAGTCATGTTTGAACAATTGCTAGGAAGATTGAGTGGACTTGAGAGCACCGTCACTTCAATTTCTAAGGCTCAAAAAGTCTTGGAAGCACAAGTCTTTCAAAAGGCGGGTGAAGCACATAGAGATCCGGGGAAGCTTCCCGGAAGAACCGAAGACAACCCAAGAGGTCAAGTTTTGGCTATCACAACAAGGAGTGGGTTGAGCATGAAGGATCCTTTACCCAAGGACCAAGCTAAGGAAAGTCAAGTAGTGGTAGAAGAGGGAAGAAAGCATGAAGATGGAGGGAAGAGCAAGGATGTAGAGCCAACTTATGTAGCACCGCCTCCATACAAGCCACCACTACCGTTCCCGCAATCAAGAGCGAGAGCTCGATTGGACAATCACTTTGGTAAGTTCCTTGAACTAATGTCCAAGTTACATATTAACATTCCGTTCATGGATGCCATTTTAGGAATGCCGGCATACGGAAAGTTCTTGAAGGAAATACTCTCCAACAAAAGGAAGTTGGAAGAGTATGGGGAGATTAGGATGACCAAGAGATCTTCGGAGTTAATCCAAACAATGAAGGAAGCAATGCCTCCCAAGCTAAGGGATCCGGGCTCTTTTTGTGTTCCAATTGGAGTAGGAGATGTGAAGTACGAAGCCCTTTGTGATCTTGGGGCGAGTGTAAGCATCATACCGCTTGCACTTAGCAACAAGGTCGGGCTAGGGGAGCCAAAACCGGTCAAGATGACCCTCTATATGGCGGACCGATCCATCACTCACCCGGTTGGGGTTCTTGAAGACATTCCGGTGCAATTGGGAGGATTCTATGTACCTATCGACTTTGTAGTGTTGGACATTCCGGCGGATTACCCGGTTCCCATCATCCTAGGAAGACCTTTCCTAGCCACATCCGGATGCTTAGTGGATTGCAAGAACGGGACTCTCTCCTTCAACATTGGAGAGGAGAACATCAAGTTCAAGCTGTCCACAATGATGAAAGGGCCAACCCTTGATGAAGATATCTTCAACATAGTCGAGCAAGAAGAATCTAGAGAAATGGTGAGCTCGATTTTAATCAAGGATCCCTTGGAAAAGGTTCTCACCTTGAGTATGATGGAGGAAGACATTGAGGAAAATTGCAATGAAGAGATCAAAGCCTTGGAGGCGTTGGAAGAGGAGCCAAGGGTTGGATTTGAGAGCCATGAAGAAATTGTGAACAGCTGCAAGTTCCACGGCCGAGACTTAGGAACCACGGCCGTCAAACTCTCTGGACAACTCCGAGAAACAAGCCTGGAAGGAACCAAGGCCGTGGAAGTTGAACCAACCGTAATTTCAACCGTGGTTTCCCCTGAATCAGCTCTTAATGATGATCAAGCTTCTAGGAGCCAAGGGGAGTCTTCATTTGCTTTGAATTCATCTCATCCAATCTTATTTGGATCGTCTTCAACCGAAAAAGGTCCTCCCTCACTTGAACTCAAACCCCTTCCCTCTCATTTAAAGTATGCATTCCTTGGTGATAATTCTACATATCCGGTGATTGTTAATGCATGCTTGAGTGATGATGAACTTGCTAAATTGCTACATGAATTGAGATTGCATAGGAAGGCCATTGGTTATACTATTGATGATTTGGTTGGTATTAAGCCATCTTTGTGCATGCATAAGATAATGATGGAAGATAACCACAAACCCTCTATAGAGCATCAAAGGAGATTGAACCCTATAATGAAAGAGGTGGTCAAAAAGGAAATCATTAAGTTGCTAGATGCGGGAATTATCTACCCTATCTCGGATAGTAAGTGGGTTAGTCCCGTTCATGTAGTACCTAAGAAGGGTGGAATGACGGTAGTAACTAATGAGAACAATGAATTAATAACAACTAGGACGGTCACGGGATGGAGAATGTGTATAGACTATAGGAAATTGAACATGGCCTCTAGGAAAGATCACTTTCCCCTCCCCTTCATTGACCAAATGCTAGAAAGATTAGCTCAACATTCTCACTTTTGCTACCTAGATGGGTATAGTGGATTCTTCCAAATCCCTATCCACCCCGATGACCAAGAGAAAACAACTTTTACATGTCCATGGGGTACATTTGCATATAGGAGAATGCCATTTGGGTTGTGTAATGCACCCGCCACCTTCCCAAGGTGTATGATGGCTATCTTTTCGGAATACATAGAAAATATCATGGAGGTGTTCATGGATGATTTCTCTGTTTATGGTTCTTCTTTTGATGATTGCTTGGCTAACTTGTCATTAGTATTACAAAGATGTGAGGAGACAAATCTTGTCTTAAATTGGGAGAAATGCCACTTCATGGTAAGTGAAGGGATTGTGTTAGGACACTTGGTGTCTAACCGTGGCATTGAGGTTGATAGGGCTAAGATTGAAAAGATAGAGAAGTTGCCACCACCTACCTCGGTGAAGGGGGTAAGGAGTTTCTTAGGGCATGCCGGTTTCTACCGGAGATTCATCCAAGATTTCTCTAAAATTTCTAAACCTCTAACTAACCTACTAATGAAGGACGTTGATTTTGTCTTTTCCAAGGATTGTCTTGAAGCGTTTTGTAGGTTGAAGAACGCCTTGATCTCCGCACCCATCATGCAACCTCCGGATTGGAGTTTACCGTTCGAAATCATGTGCGATGCAAGTGATGTAGCCGTAGGGGCTGTTTTGGGGCAAAGGAAAGAAGGGCGCACTCATGCTATTTACTATGCTAGCAAGATGCTAGATGATGCCCAACTCAATTATGCTACTACCGAGAAGGAGTTGTTAGCGGTGGTGTATGCATTTGAGAAGTTCCGCTCGTACCTTGTTGGAGCGAAGGTCATAGTTTACACGGATCATGCGGCGATCCGTTATCTACTTACGAAGAAGGATGCCAAGCCAAGGTTGATTCGGTGGATCCTTCTTCTTCAAGAGTTTGATTTGGAGATAAGAGATAAGAAGGGATCCGAGAACTCGGTAGCGGATCACCTTAGTAGACTCCCACCATTGGAACTTGGGAAAGACAACATCCCGATAGATGATTTATTCCGGGATGAACAATTGCAATTGGTGGAAGAATGCTTATTCCAAGTGGCTAGAGGAAGTGAACCGTGGTATGCCGACATTGTGAATTACTTAGTGTGTGAGGAGGTGCCTCCCGGACTAACGTATGCATAAAGGAAGAAGTTCTTCAACGATGTAAGGCATTACTATTGGAGCGAGCCACTTCTATTCAAGAGAGGCCCGGATGGGGTGCTTAGGAGATGCATACCCAAAGATGAAATGGAGAGTGTGATCCGGCATTGTCACTCCTTACCATGTGGAGGCCATGCTAGCTCACACAAAACGTGTGCCAAGGTATTGCAGTCCGGTTTTTATTGGCCTAACTTGTTTAGAGATGTGCAAGGTTTTGTAGCGGCATGTGATGCTTGCCAAAGAACGGGGAACATCTCAAGGAGGAATGAAATGCCCTTGAACAACATCCAAGAAGTTGAGATTTTTGATGTGTGGGGTGTAGACTTCATGGGACCATTCCCTTCTTCATGTGGCAATCTATTCATCCTATTGGCGGTGGACTATGTGTCAAGATGGGTAGAGGCAATCGCCTCTCCTACGAATGATGCCAAGGTGGTGGTGCGGTTCTTCAACCGAGTGATCTTCCCTAGGTTTGGAACACCAAGGGTGATCATTAGTGACGGAGGGAAGCACTTCACAAATAGGAACTTTGGAGCACTTTCGGCCAAGTATGGGGTGACTCACAAAGTGGCAACACCCTACCACCCTCAAACTAGTGGTCAAGTGGAGATCTCCAACCAAGAGATCAAGGCCATCCTCGAGAAGACGGTGTCTAGGACAAAAAAGGATTGGGCCATGAAGCTCAATGACGCACTATGGGCATATAGAACCGCCTTCAAGACACCTATTGGCACCACTCCCTACAAGTTGGTCTATGGCAAGTCTTGCCATCTTCCGGTGGAAATGGAGCATAGAGCTTATTGGGCCATTAAGTGGCTAAACTTTGACGTCAAGGAGGCGGGAGAAAAGAGATTGCTTGATATCAATGCACTTGAGGAACTCCGGTTGGAAGCTTATGAGAATGCCCGGATCTACAAGGAGAGAACCAAAAGGTGGCATGACAAGAGGATCATTCCAAAGGAGTTGAGTGAAGGAGATCTTGTCCTTCTCTTCAACTCAAGGCTAAGACTCTTTCCCGGAAAGCTCAAATCAAGATGGACCGGGCCATATGTGGTGAAGAAGATCTTTCCCCATGGAGCAATTGAAATAGGGGGGGAGCATTGTGGAAATTTCAAAGTGAATGGACATCGCTTGAAGAAATACATTCCGGGAGCACCGATAGACATGATTGCCCCACTCCACCTTGCATAAACACTCCCGAGTTTGGTCAAGCTAATGACCTTAAAGAAGCGCTTGGTGGGAGGCAACCCATCGGTAACATTTTTCCTTCATTTTAGCTTAGATTTTTCTGTTTTTGTGTGCTTTGTGTGTTTTGTCTATTTTATGTGTGCTAGAACATTAGTGGCATTGGAAGCCTTTCTTGGAAATGATGATGATGAAACCCTCACCAATTATGGGTGGAGCGGACGCGGAACTTGGACGGCTAGCGGTGCCTAGCGCGGGTTTCAAAGCTTGAAGGATGCTTAGAGCTCCCTACCATGATTGAAAGGATCATCCAACATCAATCCTCTTGAGAATTCCCAAATACCAAAGAACACCATTTTACATTGTGAGAACCTTCTTTCACTCTCTTTACTTGAATACCACATTGGGGACAATGTGTTTCTAAGTATGGGGTGGGGTTTGCATGATCCTTTGCATGATGAGCATCTAGGATAGTTTAATATTTGCACATGTCTCGCATTGTACATACTTAAATCGAAAATCCCATAAAAATCAGAAAATTTTAAAATTTTTGTGCTTTCTAGGCTTGGATATGATCCTAATGATGAAAACTTGTCTTGTGATTGGCTATGAATGGCCTTATGTGTTAAATTGATAAATACATATGTGGACTTGAACTACTTCTCTTGAATTCCATGAATGACTTGAGAGCATGATGATTGCCTAGAACGGATTGAGTATTGAAAATCGAAATTACATGATAGTTCTTGCATACCATCTAGGAATGAATAAGGCATTTCATCTTTCTCTACTTCTCATCTTGATCATGATTGCTTGAGCACCTCAATTGATATAAATTTGACCTCCTTTTAAACCCATCCGGGAATAGGAGCATGCTAGTGTGTTTGAATGTGTGAAAAGCAAGTGCGGGGTGAAGGTGTAATGAAAAGAATGTCATGAATAGAATGCTGAAATTAGTGTGGAAGTGTAGCCAAAATAGGTTTGGGGGCGTTGGTTTAAATGACAAGTAACTCGGTACACTTCACATGATCGGGTGTTGGTGCCTTGCCAAAGTCAAATGAACCAATAGCCCTAACGAGCTTTGGTATGTGTGCCCGGTGTGGATGCACCTCGAAAAAGAGAAAAAGCCCGAGGATGGCTAATCACCGAGGTTTCGGCTATTGTACACCAATGCCATTGTCTCAAAAATGAATCAAAGAAAAAGAAAAGAAAGGAAGATAGGGAAAAATATGCACTTGGGGGAAGTGGATCGAGGACAAGGAGTGAAGTTAGTTCCATTCCCGGATTAGCATCACACACCCAGAAAATTCCCCTCCCAACTACAACGTTTCTTGGCCTTTTATGTCACAAGCCCTTATGACCTACTTGCATGTTTGTAAGACTTAGTAGTCTAGATTGGATAGACTCTTGATCTTCTTGACATCTCCGTCCTCCCAACTCATGCATATTTTTGAGTTAAGTACAATTGTCTTTCCATGACTTTATCATTTGATACATAATTGCTTATTCAATTGCCATTGATCATGACTATGAAGGTGATCCAATAGTAGAAGCACAAAAACCAAAAAGATTTTGCCATTTTTCTGCATACATAAATCATGTCATCTCGTAGTCTATAGTTGGGAATTTGCTCGGGGACGAGCAAACCTTAAGTATGGGGTATTTTGATAACACGATTTATAGCATAGTTTTAGGTGCACATTTAGGTAGAATTCTCGCTCAATCATACATTGTCTAGCACTAGTCCAATACGTTTTGCACTCAAAACATGTATTTTGTCGAGATAGACGTCTACACGGACTTGTGTGCGTTTTGTAGGTATTTCGGGAAGTTTCGAGCTTAAACGATGCGTTCGAGGGACGCTCATTCAGAGGACTCGTTTCCAACTCATTAGAGCACAAAGAATGACTCAAGGAACCTTGCAAACAAAGGCCATGCACCAAACCACAACCTAATGATCAAAAACAAAGTTTCTGCACAGAATCACGGTCATCTGAAAGACCACGGCCGTGGAAACAACCGTGGAATTTGCAAGATTCTCGTGACAGCTGTGCCACGACTCTCATGGCCAGCTCATGAAGAAATTGGTTATAAAAGTGGTCCTTGATAGTTGTTAGAGGCAGTTGGGATTTGGGTAGTTTTGGGAGCAGCTCACACATTCTCTATTGCTTTGAACAAAATATATTCCAAGAAGAAGAAGGATTTTTCTAGGTAGGAAAGTGCAAGAAGAAGAAGGAAGGAGCCATTGCCATTGAAGAGGAGAGGAGAAGATACCCCTAACTCTTGTATTTCGGATTTATTTCTAGAAGTTTTTGAACCCTTGAACCTTCCTTTGGAAGGGTTGTAAGTCGTTCTAATTCAATCTTCAGATCTGGATTGTGTTTGGAGTTTATTTGTTCATCTTCTTTCTCTTATTTTTCTTGCTATGGAGATCATGAATCTATGCTTGTTTGTTTTGAATTCCAATATGAATGTTGTAGGCTAGATTGATGTGATTCTAGGGTTAGGGAAGGATGGTTATGGCTAGATCCATGATAGGATGAACTTAGATGTACCTTTGGATGATTTTTGTTTATGGACGTAGCTACTGTTAGAAATCACGGGTAGTTCTTGAAGAACCACGGCCGTGGTTTCTGTAGAACGAACCGTGATTTTCCTGGTTCGAAGGATCTCACCCTAGGTTCATAAGATTGTTGAAACCCTAAGTTTTTGATGAGTTTAACCTACCCTAGGGTGTCCTAGTGTAGAGACTAAGTGTTACGAGAGACTTACCCGGTAATCCTTGCCCTTAGAATCCAAAATAGTAAAGCCTTAGGTAATGGTGAGCCTAATAAGCCTCCATTGGATTTAGTGTGCTAGGATAGTTGCTTAGAACTTCCCTTTCCGAGACTTACCCGGTAAGGATAGGTTAGACCTCTAGGTAATAATCCGGTTTGTGTTAAAATCCTATCCTTAGGTTCTTAGAAACTTAACCGGTAATAAGACCTTAGGTGTGGACTAGTTGATCATGAGACTTACCCGGTACTTGATCCCATTTTAGAAACACTAAATCCCAAACATATCATAATCAATCCAAAGAACGAATAGATAACTTGAGATTATGCCATAACCGGAATTTCCAACCCCTAGAATCCGTTTTCCTTCTCTCTTGATCACATCTTGTTCGATTTGTTTATTTGTGCCAACTTTCCGATTGAGTTTGATTTGGTTGTTTGCATGAGTAGTGATCTTTGAATTGATCAAGTAAAACCAACAAAAACAAATTGCGATTTCCTCCTTTCCTAGTTTAGATTAGACCTTGCTAAATTCAATCACAATTTAGTTCGATTTCACCTTAGTCCTTGTGTTCGACCTTGGAGTACTTATCTTTCTACATTCGTCCCGTACACTGCGGGTGCGCTAAGAATTAGGATAATTATGACAAGTATAAATTTAAGACTTATTGCGTACACACTTTCTAGCGTAACACCTTCTATATTGAGCCTCATCAACCTGTATAGAGAGTACCTTATAGGCGAGTCATATAAGGTTTTTGGAACTTCACCGTACGATTACCTTACATTAGCATACCTTTGCATATCTCAACTCTGTCTTTATATCATTAGTATATCTTGAATCGATTGCCACAGCTGGATACTTGGATCTTTAGGATTGTTGTTTTCCCAATATTTGCAAAACTCTCATATTTACTCGCTTGATAATCTGCAATTGCATTTGTTCCCACCCAAATCCCTGTGTTCGATACTCTGGAATTCTTGCTTAAACTACGTCGATCCGTACACTACGGGTTCGCTGCTTGATTCTAGTTTTATAAATTTAAAACTTATTTGCACACACCTTTAGGGGCGAACACATTACTACTGGGATGAACCGCTGCTATTCAAGCACGGGCCGGATGGGATGCTTCGAAGATACATTCCGGAAGATGAAGTTAATAGCGTCATACGGCATTGTCATTCACTTCCTTGTGGAGGACATGCTAGCACCGATAAAACATGCGCTAAGGTATTACGTTCCGGTTTCTTTTGACCTACATTATTTAAGGATGTGCAATCGTTTGTTGTCTCTTGTGATGCATGCCAAAGAACAGGAAATTTATCAAGGAGGAACGAAATGCCACTTAATAACATTCAAGAGGTGGAAATCTTTGATGTGTGGGGGATTGACTTCATGGGACCTTTCCCATCCTCCGGAGGAAACCTCTATATTCTTCTTGCAATTGATTACGTCTCTAGATGGGTTGAAGCCATTGCTTCTCCAACTAATGACGCCAAGGTGGTTGTGAAGTTCTTAAAAAAAACTATCTTTCCACGTTTTGGAACTCCACGCATCATCATCAGCGATGGAGGAACACATTTCATCAACCGGAAGTTCAAGGCACTTCTATCGAAGTATGGGGTAACCCACAAGGTATCAACCCCTTATCACCCTCAAACTAGTGGACAGGTCGAGATCTCGAATAGAGAAATCAAAGCAATTTTGGAGAAGACCGTCTCTAGGACGAGGAAGGATTGGTCCATGAAATTGGACGATGCTCTTTCGGCCTACAGGACCGCATTTAATACTCCCATAGGTACCACCCCTTATAATTTGGTATATGGGAAGTCTTGCCATTTGCCCGTTGAGTTAGAACACAAAGCATATTGGGCGATCAAATGGTTGAACTTCGACATTAAGGAGGCCGGCGAGAAGCGGCTATTGGATATCAACGAGCTGGAGGAGCTGCGTTTGAACGCCTATGAGAATGCCAAAATCTATAAGGAGAGAACAAAGAAATGGCATGACAAGCGTATCATTCCAAAGGAGCTTAACGAAGGAGACTTAGTTCTACTCTTCAACTCCCGCCTCCGCCTCTTTCCAGGTAAGTTAAAATCTAGATGGACCGGACCTTATGTTGTGAAACATGTTTTTCCTCATGGTGCAGTTGAGATATGGGGCGAAACGAGCGGAAGCTTCAAGGTCAATGGTCATAGACTCAAGAAATACAAACCGGAAACTCCGGTTGAGGATGTTGCACCAATATACCTCGTTTGAGACGCATCATGGTCCAGCTAGCGACCTTAAACCGAGCGCTTCTTGGGAGGCAACCCAAGGTATTGCTTTCTTTTCCCTTTTTCTAGTCTAGCTTAGATAGTTTTGCTTTTGCTTTGCTTTGTTTTGTTTTTGGCGTCCTAGACAAATAACAGGTGACATCTAAGGAAGGAGTACAAACCAGGAGCATAACTGGAAGGACAGAAGATCGAGAATTTGAGAAGACGAAGTTTGACTGAGACACATCTCGGTTGCTGTCAGAGCACCTCAACCGAGATGATTCGTGAGCAACCGAGGTGACTAGGGTTTCTGAAGAACCACCTCGGTCCATACCACCTCGGTCCAGTCGAGACCATCTCGACCGAGGTGACAGCAGTTCCAGAAAGGGTATAAAAAGGGGATTAATTTTCTCTCTTCTGTTTTACCCTCCCTCGACCGCGGCGCTCTCCTTCACCTCGCCCTTCGATTCTTGCTCGTTTTCAAAGATTTTCGCTTCCAAATTGCAATTAAAGCGTAGAGGATCCCAGTGCAACGTCGATCTGCGACGAAATCGAACCGAAACGTCCGAACGAGGTAAATCGAACCGAAACCCTAACCTCGCTGATTTCGCTTCGTTTCGGGCTTGGATTGCCCTGCATCTGCTGAGAAACGGATTAAGTACCCCATAGGAACCAGTTGTAGTGATTTTGGGGGAAAAGAACTGGAATTTTTGAAGAAATTAGTGTGCAGTATTTCGCCTCGGTCCAGACGTGCTGTGCCTCGGCCGAGGTGTTCTTGAGTGTTGTCAGACCGACCGAGGTGACCTGACACTGAGAATTTGAAAATGAGTTCTGAGCGACGTCTTGGCTTTAGGGATAGATCCTCCCCTTCCCCTTCTTCCTCTTCTTCCCGACCCTATCGCCCGGTGATCCACGAGCGACACCGGGTCGATTACGACCGTATAGCAGCCCGTCCAGTGATAGCACGTCGCTTCTTGGACGTGTCAGCCTTTGACTGTCTCCATGTGGATGGAGACCTTAGACGGATGATATTGACGGTGGGATTGGATCAGTTTACTGAGATCCGCGCACCTGCCTATTTGGAGCCCACCTTAGAGTTTATTAGCTCCTTCACCTACCTCCCCACAGAGCGTTCTGTGAAGTACCGGTTGATAAACCGGAACTTCCTAGTGCCATTAGAGTATTGGAGGGATATTTTTGGTTTCCCTGCCCCGACAACTGTTGATTTCCCTTCCCGATCTGTAGCTAGGGAGTTTTGGGGACATATTGCTCACGTGGTTGAGCACGCAGATAGGTGGCACCCTGGAGATTCCAGGGAGAAGGTCATCTTTCACTTAGCTTTTAGGTTAGCCCACCGCATTTTCAGCGAGACGCTTCGGGCGCGTACTGAGACGCCCCAGAAGGTCCGACAGGGGGAGCTGTTTAGCCTATATTGCATGGTGACTAGAGGGATCCCCGACTTTGGCTTGATGCTGGCAGAGGATCTGCACAGGATCAAGGCCAAGGCGAAGGGGGACATCTGCTGCGGAGGACTTGTGACCCACATCGCCAGCTATCAGGATATGGATCTCAGCGCTTGCACTATGGTGGCGGCTGCCAAGCCGCTTGGGCTGCAGGAGATGATCACTCGACGGATTCTGGTTCCCCGAGGACTGACTACACCATACGTGGCTATGCCATGGGAGCTGACTGCACCGCAGGGGATCAGGTGGTCAACACAGTTTACAGTTTATGACCCTCATTACTGGTAGACCGCCTGGGCCCCACTGATGAAGGATTATAGAGAGGCAGCAGCTGCCCCAGCTGAGGAGGAGGAGGTAGATGATGAGGAGACTGCTGATGACAAGGATGGTGGAGTCCCGATGGATACAGGGACAAATACTGCCGGTACGAGTGCGCCGGTTATTGATCTGGATGATGATGATACTGAGCCGACACCTGCTACATCACTAGTGAGACCTGCTAGGCGTAGGACACGCCGACACAGAGATCCAGAGGCTCACCGTCGGATCGATGATATGACAGAGCAAATGATAGACTCATATGCTGCTCTTACTGTGGACATCGATGAGAGATTTGCCGCCCAGCACCGACAGATCGACAGTTGGACTCATCAGATGCTAGAGAGCCAGCATCATCAACGCAGGATGATGGAGATCCAATTCCAGCAGGCTATGGATTATCCGTTTGACCCATCCCAGTATCCATATGTGCCACCACCACCACCACCACCACCGGATCAGGATTATTGAGAGCTGCAGGATTTTCTTTCTTATTTTTATGCAGTTCAACTTATTGTCCGGTGAGTATTTTATTCCTTAGACTTATTTTGACCCACTGGGACAGTGTGTCCCAAGTATGGGGTGTTTATGTTTATTGATGTATTATTTGACACTTATGTGATGTATGACTCTACTTGATCGGATATTTATTTATATTTTTGCTTCAGTTTGCTTCTATGTGTTTATCTGAGACTGCATGCATACATATAGGTTATTTGATTGAGAAAAACGTCGAAACAGAAAAAAAATGGTTTTAAAAATTTTTTTTGACCTCGACCGGGGTAGTTCTGGCCGAACGAGGTGTTTCACCTCGATTGACCTAAGAACACCTCGACCGAGGTGGGTTAACTGAGAGTTTTCGAAAACGATTTTTGTGCTTCTTATCTGGATATGATCTCAGTGAAGATCTTGTTTGCTGACTGGTTTTGAAATCTTTATGTGTTTGAAAGGTTTTATAATATGTTTAAGTTGCTAAATGCTTTGTTTGAAATTTTTGGCATGTTTAATACTTTGTTTTTATCTAAATTATGTTGAATTTGAAGGTTGACACCACATTATGAGTTCTCTCACTTTCTTCCTGGAAAGACCAAGGCAATTCATTCTTTTCTCTTCTTCTTCTTGATCATGCTTAGCCCCTCATATACATTTTGCCTCCCTTTACCTATCCGGGAATTTGGAAGCAAGCGAAGTGGTGAAAGCAAGTGAAGTTAAAGTTGAGAAGTTGGCTGGAAGTAAAAGTGTTAGAAAGTAATGATAGGTTTGGGGAAGTCAATCATGATGATGAGTAACTCGGCACCATTCACATAGCCGGGTGTTTGTGTCTTGCCAAAGTCGGATTGAGCGATATTCCTAACGGGTCATGGTATGTGCATCAAGGGTTTGATGCATCTCAAGAAATTGATGATTGCTGATTTCCTAGGCTTCGGTTATTGTGCACCTCTGTCCATGCATCCCAAAAAGTAAAGTAAAAAGAAAAAGTGTGAAATAAGCAAAGCTTATTGGTGGAAGATGTTGAAAGTCAAAGTGAAAGTGAAGTATATCCTTTTCCCGGATTCTAGCACCACATCACCTTACATACATCCCTACCCTACACGTTTCTTGACCTTTCTTTTGGGAAGCCCTTGAGACCTCGAGCTTGTTGATTGACTCAGTGGTTTAAACTGGATTATGCATGATTAATTTCGATAATTATGACTTATTATGCATTCTATGATTTTATGCAAAGATGAACAACTTTCTTATATTTATAAAATGTATTGATCATATTTTGATTTTAAATTCCATGAAGTATTCTCTTAGAGTGATCTATGATTGTAGCACACCATTAAGATGTTTTTGAAAGACTTTTCATCGATTTTCTTGACTTATAATCCATTCTATCTTTCCTTTTTATATGCGGAACTTGCTTGGGGACAAGCAAGGGCTAAGTATGGGGTATTTTGATAGCATGAATTATAGTCTATATTTTGGGGTTTGTTTAGACGTTTTATCTTCAATAATCTGCATGTTTGTATGTATAATATGTGATTATATTACCATTTCATCTACCTTTGCGGGAATCGAGGTCTACACCTAGTTTTGTTGTAATCGTAGGTAAAATGGCACGTTTTGCATCAAAAAGTAGCTATGGAGTCATTGGAGCTACATTCAGGAACATAAGCAACCATCCAGGAAGCATAGCCATGAATCAGAGATTCACTTTGGACTAGATTTGAGAGATTTCACATTCAGTTGTGACTCACCTCGGTTGACCACAGATTCACCTCGACCGAGGTGATCCAGAGAAGTCGACTCGACCGAGGCGAACACCTGGGACGCGGCGAGAATATTTTATTCTTGGCTGAGATCTTTTATCTTTGGAAAGAGATCTTATATTTTTGGGCTTGGCTCCTGGAAGGAAGAAGATATGCTAGATCATATATTTTACCTATTTTTATGGGAAGAGATCTTTCTAAGATATCTTATCTTTGGAGAGTAATTTTCCTATAAAAAGGGTCGGATTTCCCACAAATCCGACATCCGCATACAGTTGGAGATCGTGCTTAGAGATCCGCTATCAGCGCAAGACACGCTGCATCCGTACTCCAGTTGGGAGATTTGAAGAACCTTTTTGAAGGTTGAAGAAGGAAGATTGTAGCTTTTATAGTTTTTGAAGGGTTTTTGTAAGATCATCTTAGATTCCCTTCCTTATTGTCTTGTCTTGTTGGATTTCTATCCAAGGAACGCTTTGTTGTGATATTTGATTCAGTTATTGAAGTCTTTTCATTAAATTCTTCTTGTTCAAATATTCACTTTCTTCCCATATACTTGATTAATACTTTCATGATGATGAGTGGCTAATCTCTTTGTGTGATTCTAGGGTGATTGGCTGAAGGTTGTGGGAAAAACTATGATAGAATGATCTTAATCACAGTAGGACCCTGAAAGTTCGAGTCTTTAACCTTAGCCCTAAGCATCTCGCTCAGTCGATGAACATCTCAGCTGGGGTGGAATTCTTCTGACCGAGGTGACTTATCTGATCCGAAACTGAGAGTTAAGTGTTAGAGTTTGCCAAATCCTATTCTTATTACACCTTTCCTGGTTCAATGCAAGCTTAGGATGAGACTTACCCGGTAATTCCTTTGTTTGTTTACCTAAGATCATAAGTGTAGGTAATAAAGGTTTATCCTTTATTAGGGTTTGAATTTGCTTTCATCCCATCTTTGTGAGTTAGCCTGAGACTTACCCGGTAAAGGTTGATTCTATTCCCTTAGATGGTGTGTTAGTTTGAGGTTATAGTTCTTTATCTTAATTCCTTGAGACTTACCCGGTAATAGGAGTTACGGTTTTGGATTAGTGAGTAGTGAGACTTACCCGGTGATCTATTCCACTTTCGAAACACCTTCCCTATGCAAAAACCTCAGCTTTGTCCGCTTATCTTTAGATCTTGAGCTGGAACCACAACTAGATGCTTTAATCCCTAGAATTGCATATTTCCTTTATTGACTTTTATCATCTTTGATTGTTTTAATTGCTTTGTGGTTAGTAATTGCTAAAGCTTACCGTAATTGGACTTTGTTTCACTAAGTCCCTGTGATCGACCCCTGGAATTTCTTGCTTTTTACTACGATTGACCCGTACACTGCGGGTTCGCATCCTTGTTTTAAGCTTACGTCTAGGGTTATAAATTTAAAGCTTGCACACACCGTTTGGAGCGAACATAAAGAGTTTCGTCCGCTTCTCGCTCAATGTTGCTTCTCGCCTTCTTCAAACTGTTTGCTTTCTTGGTGGGGAAGTACTTTTCCAAGAAGGCCTTGTGGAGGCTGTCCCATCCGCCCCATCTTTGAGGGTAAAGCTGAAAGCCCGCATCTTGATTTGTTCCTCAGTATTGTTTGCCGACTTCATGCTCATGCAAACCATGTGGAATTTCCCAAGATGCTTGATCGGATCTTCCCCACTCAACCCATGGAAAGATGGGAGCAAGTGGATCAAGCCCGGCTTGAGCTCAAAGTTGACTCCTTCCCTAATTCCCGATATGGTAACCACAAGTGGATGTTGAGTCAAGTCGGGCTGTGTGAGTTGACGGAGAGTTCGATTCGCCATTTCTTCTTGATTCCGGTTTTGCCTTCGTTGTCGATTGTACGTTCTCTCGATTTCTGGATCAAAAGACGCAAAATATGAGTTAGTAGTACGGGTTTGAACCATGAAAATGGCCCAAACAAATAATTGATAATCAAATGTAAAACAAAAACTTAAACTTAAACTCCCCGCCAACGACGCCTAATTTGATAAGGCTAAAAACCTATGGTCGTTGTATTTTATCTTTAAATAAAAGTAAAATTCCAAACATTACACTTTACCGATTGTATAATGTAAGTAAGGATCGAACCCAAGAGAGTTGTAGTCGAGTTTTGATTAGATTAAATTATCAATTAGTAACCGGGGGGGGGGGGGGGTG
>BSUD01000006.1:95793689-95927276 GCA_033239045.1 Fagopyrum esculentum | reverse complement strand
GGGGGTTGGATTGTAGAATGAAACAAGACAAAAGCAATTAAATGACAAGCAAATATGATGATAATATGGATGATATGAAAACTACACTAGGTTAGATTTCCACATGCATGCAACTTGGTTGGTTCTTTTTAAAAGTAATTCGCCAATGTTCTCATCTTGATCTTATTTATGTGTTAAGCCAACCGGCATTAACACAACTTAACTAGCTTATTGATCCGTAAAACTACAAGATCAAAGGCACAAGTTAGAATCCAAATAAAGATAAAAGAGATATAAAGAAGATTAACAACCCGTTAATCTTACTTTATAGTTATGTTTCTTTCCCTTAGACAATTACAACCAGCTTTTACCTAGGGATTTGCTACTAAATTAAGGACCCGAACCCGGAATCGATTAACCCTAGCCTTTTGCATGCAATTGTACACTTAAGATGATCAAACTAAGTGAGAAAAGACATGCAAACATAAGGTAAAGCTCAAGAAAACATAACAAAAAATGACACTGAATTAAACTTCTATAATAAAGACTTACAACCAAATTGTAATGCAGCTTCAATCAACCCAATGTAGCAAGGAATCTTAGAAACTCATACAAATGACACTTCGACTGTATAGAGCTTTTTAGGGAAAATGTGGATGATTCTAGCAATCAGCCAAGGGCTCTATTTATCCTACAAAATGCATTAAAAGGAAGTAAAGAGGTTGTGTAAACAACCACCATTACGGCCATAAAGGTGGCGCAAACAACCGGAGTAAAGTCCTTTGGCGCTAAACCGCAAGCGCGGGCAAGGGTGCCGCTGGGCAATTTAGGCCAAAACGTTCCATCTTCATCTTGGCCGCGGGGGTGGGGTCTTTAATGCTCTTGAACGTCTGACTCTCCATCTTCATGACGTTTTTGGTGGCTATCCGCAGGGGCGGCCCAATGTCATCGTAGGGGTGGTGACACATACCCTTCAACTTCACTGGTCCGCAGACATATGCGCAGGTAAGGGCGCTGGGGCGCCAGCTTCACTTCTTCAGGCTGAGTCACCGTAGGGGCGGCTAGAGGGTGCCGTTGGGGTGGTTAAAAGCATCTTTTGGGCGTAGGCGAAGGCGTCAGCTGCTGCACTAGACATGCGACTTCAAGGGTGTCACCGCAAGGGCGGCTAGGTGACGCCGCTGGGGCGGTGACACCCTGCTCTCGAGGCACTGGAGAGGCGCTGGTTGCGTCGTCGGAGGCGTAGTGTTACCGCAGGGGCGGTGACATTACGCCGCGGGGGCAATGTAGCACCAATAAGGCGTCTTCGATCTTCTTCTTCTCCCAAGCGTTGCTAGATCCTTTGTTTTACTTCATTTGTGGACTCTTCATCTAGATCATAATGTTAGCATCACAATACGACTCAAAGACACTAAAAAGACGTCTTCAATAGCTCCATCCACAACAATGGAGAAGAAGAGAAGAAGAAGATATTTAGCATGAAAGAAGAAGGGAGAGATGAAGAAAGACTTACCAAACTGGATCCAAAGTCCTCCACTGCTGGCCACACTCAAGGATATCCAAATGAGAAGGTGATGGAGAAGAGAGCACAAAGGAAGAAGAGTGAAGATAAAGAGTAACGTGAGTGAAGAGTGAGGAGAGAGGGAAATAAAGCTGCACAAGGGGGAGGAGAACAAGGGGTCAACTGACTTTCCTTGTCTCCTTTGTGCTAGAAAACAAAGGGTCTAAAAGCAAAGGCAGGGAACGAGGGGTTGGAATGAGATTTTGGAATAAAACCTGACACTCAACATCTCGTGTGTGACGTCCGGAATTTATTCCGGTTAGTGAGCGAGTTATCGATATTCCCGCAGGTGCGGCTCAGTCTTTCCGCAAGCATGAGGTGTTGAGTGACGGATTTTATCCCAAAAATCCCGTTCCGACCCTTTGTTTCCCCGCCTATGCTTTTGGACTCCTCGTTTTCTAGCATGAGGTGAAAATGCTACAATTGATCCCCTGTTTCCCTCCCCCTTGTGCATCCTTGATTCTCTCTCTCTCTCTCCTCCTTTCCTCATTTCACGTGATACACTTCCACCCTTCGCTTGGTTTCTTCTCCTATCCTCCTTCATCCTCCTTGGTGATCTCCTTGTGTGTGATGTCTAGCAAGGGTAGGAGTTGCAGATCCAAATTAGTGTAAGATCTTTTCTTCTTCTTCTTCCCCTACTTCCTCTTCCTCCTTCTTCTTCCTTGAGCTTCAATGGTGGAACCGTGGATCCTAAACTTTTCCCTCCCTTTGGCTTGCATGTGTATGGATCGAGTTTGGATTGTGTTTGATGATGATGTTTGTGTGTGGGACATCTATGGTGGAGCAAGGAAGCTAGGAGACCCTCCACATATCAAGGATCCATCGAAGAAGATCGCCCTCTAGAGCTCGACTACACCCGCGGCTGGACAGCACCGCGGGGGCGGCTAATGCACTAAGCCGCAAGGGTAACAATCCTGAGCCGTAGGGGCGGCCTACTGGGCCGAAGGGGCGGCCACTGGCTCAGCCAACCATCCCGTACGGTCTTCTTCTCCTCTTCCCGTCTGTGCTTCCTTCTTCCATGCCCGTGTCTTTGCCCGGTGAGTACCCTCCCTTGAGCATGTGTTCATAGATGATCCTAGAGAGTGTTTATGTTAGAAGCATGCTAGTTTTGGACCTAAGATAGTTGTGAATGCCATGTAGTGTCTTTTGGGACCGTAGGCGAGCGTGTGAGGTTTTCGGAATGTTCTAAGGCTTGATGTTTGTATGTTTCCGAGTTGGTTCGTGTTAGCATGAAATATGACGATATTTTAGGCACTTGTTTTAGCTATTTTCCCTCTTTATAGTGTTCTTAGATATGTGTTTGAAGCAATTATGAGCTAGTTTACCCACTTTGTCGATATAGAGATCTACACTAGCTTCTTTGTGTTTTTAGGTAAATAAAGCTTGGATTGGAGAAAATGAGGAAGGAGAGGAATGTTTGATCACATTTGATGGCAAGGAGATGCATTAGGAAGGCTAAGGAAGGAGCATGGATGGAAGATTGCACGAAACAAAGGCAAAGAAAGAGGAAAGCAACTCCACGCCCTGAATTACGGTCGTGGAAGAGGATTTGAAGAACCACGCTCTAAACCACGGCCATGGACTTGGCATCATGAACGTGGACTTGAGTTTGGAGCACTCCAAAGAGTTACACGGTCTAAAGTACGGTCGTGGAAATCCTATGGCACCGTAATTTGAAATCCACGCCCTAAACCACGGTCGTGGAAAGTTGTACTTGACCGTGATTTTAGTGATTCTGTGACGTGTCATATTTTGCCACGTCAGCTACGTCATTGGGCTTTCTCATAACCCTACCTCACCTTATAAAAAGGCTAGAGAAGAGAGTTTTTAGGACGCTGGCTTACACTCGTTTACCCTCGCTTACTTTCGCGTACGTTTACCGTCATTGGGAGAATTGCTCGAGGATTGAAGATTTGTGAAGGACGTACTTTTCGGAAGATTTTGTACTTTGGATACTCTAGGGTTTTCATTTGAGAACGGATTGACATCCCGTTCTTTGTGACTTCTCTAGATCTTTGTGAGGTTTCTGTTCCTATTCTTCTAGATTCATAAACATATTACCTTTGTGTTTGGATTTTGAGATTGGCTTTAAGTTTAATTCGAGTTTTCGAGGGTTTTCATTTTTTATTCTTCTTAATTTGAATATTGATATCAATACAATGATTGTTGGCTAAAACCCTTTAGCAATTCTAAGGTGAAGGGTTGATAGTTGTGGCTTAGATGATGATAGATCGATCGTAACTTGATTGGACCGTGAGAGTTAGAGAAACCTCGTCGACACCCTAAATCACGGTATGTTCTTGAGTTCTACGGCCGTGGTTCTCAAGATCTAGCCGTGATTTCCTCAGTTTTACGACCTTTGCTTTTACTTCAATCCAAAGTTAAAGATTAGCTTTAACCTAGCCTTGGCTTGCCTTTTCTAGGTAGCAGTGAGACTCAACATCCTCTATTTCGGTTTCGAGTGTCACAACCTTAACCTTTTTGGCTTGTCTTTGATTCCTTGGGTTTAGGCTGGGGTATTTGAGATTAATTCTTACCTTTAGATCCTTTCTATACTGCAGCCTCAACAACCTTTATAGAGAGAGTCTTTCGGTTAGACATATAGGGTTTTGGAACTTTGCCGTACATAACCTTGCTTTAGTATACCTTTGCAATTCTCAACTCTGTCCTTATACATATAGTATATCTTGAATCGATTGCCACAATTAGATACCTGGATATTTAGAATTGTTGTTTTCCCCAATTATTTGCATAGCTTCGATATTCTTACTTGCTCGATTACTTGAAACTAGTTTTGTTTCACCAATTCCCTGAGTTTGATACTTTGGAATACTTGTTGATCCACGTCGATCCGTACACTACGGGTTCGCTTGCTCTTATTCTAGTTTTATAAATTTAAAGCTTATTTGCACGCACGTTTTAGGGCGAACAAGTTTTTGGCGCCGTTGCCGGGGAATTGGTCAAGACCATTTCCGGTTTTTGGTTGTAGAGCTTGGGAGCTTTTGCTCTTGTAATTTGATATCTATTTGTGAGTGCTTTTTGCAGGTTCTTTAGGTATATGCGAAAGACTAGATCTACCAAAGATCTAGTTCCTTTCGATCCAGAACTTGAGAGAACCTTAAGAAGAAAGTTGAAAGAGAAAAAGATGGCTGAAAATAATGAAAGAAACATCCAAGCTGAGTTGGTTGAAGCTCAACGTCAACTTAAGTTGAGTGAGAAAGCTCGTGTGGACGCGGAAACGAGTCATCAATTCCAAATTGATGAACTCAGGGCTATGATGTTGGACATGAAGTTGGAGCTGAATGATGCAAGGAAGAAGAAGAAGGTCAAGAAACCAACTAAGTCCACTAAAGATGATTCATCCGATGATGAAGAAATCGATCCGGACATGCCAGAACTTGAAAAAATCGATCCGGTGATTCATCCCATTCGTAACAACCCAAGACCACCGGTGTTTCCTCGCATTCCAGCTGGGGATGTGAGAGTTGCTAATGGAGGGGACGAACCACGAACTCTGGGGCAAATGATGGATCCAATTCAGCAACCACGCCGTCTAGGTGTGAATTACGGAGCTGAGGACATCCAGGAATTCAGCTTTAGCACGCAAGTTATTACCATGGTTCGCCAAAGTCAATTTGGTGGAACTAGTGTTGAATCTCCACACCAACATTTACAGAATTTTGAGATTTTAATGGAAACAATGAAGCCGAAAAAGGCTACTACCAATAACTATAAAATCAAGCCGTTTTTCTTTTCTTTGAAGGATAAAGCATTGGCTTGGTATCAAGCTCTTCCAGCTGCAAAGTTGGCCACATGGGAGGATCTATCTTCGGAGTTCCTCACCAAGTTCTTTCCGCCATCCAAAACAGCGGAGTTGAGAGGTAAGATTAATACATTTTCTATGAAAACTAATGAAAGTTTGTTTCAATCATGGGAAAGATTTCGAGACCTCTTGTTGGATTGCCCACACCATGGCATTTCAAAGCTTGAGTTGCTAGAGATTTACTACAAGGAGTTGGATGCGGACACACAATTCAACCTCCAATCTCTCTCTTGTGGTACATTCATGGATATGAGAGAGGATGATGCTTGGGACTTTATTGAGAAGCAAGCCCAAATGATAGAGAAGTATTCCCACCGGAAGATTGAGCCAGGAGTGAAGCTAACACAAGCTGCACAAACTCAAATCTTTTCCCTAAATATCGAAATCAAGGAGTTGAAGGAGGTCATTAGAGCTGGCTTTCAACAATCAAAGGAGCAAGATGTTGGCTACTTAGGCAACAACAACAATCACCAAGGGAACCGAAACAGCAACCGAAACAACAATTGGAATAACAATAATTGGAATAACAACAACAACAACCGAAATTCCAACAACAATTGGCGTTCCAACCAACAACAACAAAATTCCGGTAATCCCTATGCAAATTCTGGAAATTCACTAACATCTCCCTCTTCTTCTACCCCTTTGAAAAGTCAGGGGCAAACATCAAATGGTTCAAATAATAAGGAGAAGGAGAAGCCCGATCCTATGTTGGAGACAATTCTAGGAAAGCTTCAAGGGCTAGAGTGCTGCATAACTAAGGTTGATAAAGCTCACAAAGCTTTAGAAAACCAAGTATCCAGCAAGGTTGGAGAAATTCCTAGGGATCAAGGAAAGCTTCCCGGGAAGACGGAGGACAACCCAAAGGGAAGGGTGATGGCTATCACCACTAGGAGTGGCGTTACAACCACCGACCCGCAACCCAAGTTTGTGGAAGTCCCAGCTGAGAAAGAGAAAGATAAGGGAAAGGAGAAGGAAGATGTCTACATACCTCCTCCAGCTTATAAACCTCCCCTACCATTCCCGCAGTCTAGAGCAAGAGCGCGCCTAGACAAGTAATTCGGTAAGTTTATAGAACTCATGAGCAAACTGCATATTTATATACCTTTCATTGATTCAGTTGTAGGTATGCCCGCTTATGGGAAGTTTTTGAAAGAGCTCCTCTCTAACAAGAGAAAGCTAGAGGACTTTGGAGAAGTCAAGATGAGTTCGGAATCTTCGGAGCTCATCAAAACGATGACTGAAAAGATGCCCCCAAAGCTGAGAGATCCGGGGTCATTTTGCGTTCCAATTAGAGTAGGAGAAGTCACATATGATGCTCTTTGTGATTTGGGAGCAAGCGTGAGCATTATTCCACTTGCTTTATGCAGGAAGATCGGTTTAGGTGAACCTAAACCGGTGAATATGATGTTATACATGGCGGATCAATCCATAACTCGTCCCGTTGGTGTCTTTGAGGACGTCCCAGTCAAGCTCGGTAAGTTTTACATACCAATTGATTTTGTAGTGCTTGACATTCCTGCAGATTGTACGATTCCGATCATACTCGGAAGACCTTTTCTTGCAACATCTAGTTGTATAGTGGATTGCAAGAATGCTAGGCTGGCGTTTGATATAGGTGAAGAGAAGGTTGAGTTTGTTCACTCAACCTTGGTGAAAGAGCCAGCTCTTGGAGAAGACATGTTCAATGTCTATGATGAGGAAGTATCTAGAGAAGAAGTAATTCTATTCAAGGATCCATTGCAAAAGGTTATCACCATGAGCATCATGGAGAAAGTAGAAGAAGAGGATTGCAATGAGGAGATTGAAGCCTTGGAGGAGCTAAAAGAAGCGCATGAGGAAGAGTTTGAAAAACTCTATGATGAGTCAGAAAACGTGAGGAATCACGGCCAGTCGTGCTATTCCACGGCCGTGGTTTCCCCCAACATGACCGTAATCAGCAATTCAGAGGACTCCAGTAAGTTACACGGCCAAAACCACGGCCGTGGAACCACTAGTGGTGCCGTAATTGACTTCCACGCCCTAAACCACGGCCGTGGAAGTAACAGTGATGCCGTAATTTTGGGGATTTCTGAGGATGATTACGTCCCTTCCACAAATGCTCTTGAGTCTTCTTCCACCACTCCTACACCCATAGAGACTTCTAAGGAAGCATTGGACACTCCTCAAGAGTCATCAAAGGCATCAATAGCAATGGAATTGAATCCACTTCCCACACATCTTCGGTATGCATTTCTTGGAACTAATTCTACTTTTCCCGTAATTGTTAGTTCCGAATTAAGTGAAGATGAACATGAAAGATTAATATTTGTTCTAAGGAAACATAGGAAAGCCTTAGGTTATACTATAGAGGATCTTGTAGGAATTAAACCATCATTATGCATGCATAAGATCCTAATGGAGGAAGATTTCAAGCCTTCGAGACAACCTCAAAGACGGTTAAATCCGATCATGAAGAAGGTTGTCAAGAAGGAGATTCTTAAGTTGCTTGACACATGTATCATCTATCCTATCTCGGATAGCAAGTGGGTGAGCCCCGTTCAAGATGTTCCAAAGAAAGGAGGAATGACGGTTATAACAAACAAGAACAATGAACTCATTCCTACAAGGATCGTCACGGGATGGAGGATGTGCATTGATTACCGAAAGCTGAACAATGCAACTAGGAAGGATCACTTCCCGCTACCATTCATTGATCAAATGCTTGAGAGGTTAGCACAACATTCCTATTTTTGCTATCTTGACGGTTATAGTGGTTTCTTCCAGATTCCGATCCATCCAAACGATCAAGAGAAGACCACATTCACGTGCCCATTGTTAGCATGAAATATTGCGATATTCTAGGCACTTATTTTGGTTATTTTTCCCTTATTATTGTGTACATGGATGAAGTTTAGAAGCAATTGTTAGCTTGTTCGTCTATTTTGTCGATAAGGATGTCTACACTAGCTTTGTGTTGATTGTAGGTGAAAAGGAGCTAAATAAGAGCAATTGAGAGAGAAAAGAGAGTAATCGATCATATTCGAGGATTAGGAACACATCAAGGAATCTAAGGAAGGAGCTAGGATGAAGAATGTCAAGACACAAAGGAAATTACAAGTATTTTACACTTCCACGCCCTGAATTACAGCCATAGAAGAGTCCACGCTCTAAACCACGGCCGTGGATCTTGGCATCATGAACGTGGAGCATTCCAGTAAGTTACACGGCCTAAAGTACGGTCGTGGAAGTCACAAGACACCGTAACCCTTTTCCACGCTCTAAACCACGGTCGTGGAAACCCTTGAGAGCGTGATTTAGGCAATCTTTTAACGTGTCTTTATTTGCCACGTTATTTACGCAATGGGCCTGGACGGTTATTCTTGGTCGTCTTATAAAAAGGTCGGAAATGGGATTTTCGGGGACCCCTGCTTATCGCCGCTTAGACGCCGCATACATCTCGCATCCACTTGGGGATAGACGGCCGCTGACTTTGCTTGGAGCATTTTCGCCTAGGGTTGATTGAAGATCGCCGAAGGGTTAGCCTCTTTCTTAGATTTTGATATTGAAGACAGATTGACAACCTGTTCTTCATACTTACCTTAGATCATTGTGAGGTTTTGTGTTATACATTCTGAATCCATTGAATATTGCTTCTTGTGTTTCGGATTTGAGAATTGGTTTTGAAGTTTATTGAGTATCGAGGGTTTTCATCTTTCATTCTCTTTAATTTGAATATTGATATCATGACAATGATTGTTGGCTAAAACCCTTTAGCAATTCTAAGGTGAAGGGTTGATAGTTGTGGCTTAGATGATGATAGATCGATCGTAATTTGATTGGACCCTGAGAGTTAGAGAAATATCGTCGACACCCTAAATCACGGCCTGTTCTTAGGTTTCCACGGCCGTGGTTCTCAAGATCTGACCGTGATTTACCCTAGTTTACGAACTTTGCTTTTACTTTGATCCAAGGTTAAAGATTAGCTTTAATCTAGTCTTGGTTTTCCCTTTTCTAGGTAGTAGTGAGACTCATCATCCTCTATTTCGGTTTCGAGTGTCACAACCTTAATCGTTTGATTTTATCTTGATCCTTGGGTTAAAAGTTTGGGTATTTGAGTTTAATTCTTGTCCTTAGATCCTTTCTATACTGCAGCCTCAACAACCTTTATAGAGTGTCTTTAGATAAGACATATAAAGTCTTGGAACTTCACCGTACATTACCTTACCTTAGCATACCTTTGCAACTCTTGACTCTGTCCTTAGTTCTTTAGTATATCTTGAATCGATTGCCACAATTTGATATCTGGATCTTTAGGGTTGCTATTTTCCCAATATTTGCAAAGCTTTACATCTTATTTGCTCGATAATCTAAAATTGGATTTTGTTTCACCAAATCCCTGTGTTCGATACTCTGGAATACTTGCTAATCTACACCGATCCGTACATTGCGGGTTCGCTTGCTTTTATTCTAGTTTTATAAATTTAAGACTTGATTGCACGCACATTTTAGGGCGAACACCCATGGGGTACGTTTGCCTATAAACAGATGCCATTCGGGCTTTGCAACGCCCCAGCCACCTTTGAAAGGTGCATGATGGCCATCTTCTCGGAGTACATTGAGGAGATAATGGAGGTTTTTATGGACGATTTTTTCTGTTTATGGTTCTTCATTTGATAATTGTCTATCTAACCTCTCTCTTGTGTTGCAAAGCTGTGAAGACACTAACCTAGTTCTTAATTGGGAGAAGTGTCAATTCATGGTGAAAGAAGGCATTGTACTAGGACACTTAATCTCTAGTAGAGGGATTGAGGTAGACAAGGCTAAGATAGAGACCATAGAGAAACTTCCTCCTCCATCTTCGGTGAAGGGGATAAGAAGTTTTCTAGGACATGCTGGATTCTATAGACGTTTTATCAAAGACTTTTCTAAGATATTAAAACCGCTCACTAATCTATTGATGAAGGATGCAGTTTTTGACTTTTCGCAGGATTGTTTAGATGCATTCTATAAGATTCGGGAAGCTCTCATCTCAACCCCGATTATCCAACCTCCGGACTGGAACCTTCCATTCGAGGTTATGTGTGATGTGAGTGACGTAGCTGTAGGAGTTGTGCTTGGGAAAAAGAAGGAAGGACGAACCCATGCTATCTACTATGCTAATAAGACGCTAGACGAAGCGCGGCTCAACTACGCCACCACTGAAAATGAATTTTTAGCTATTGTATATGCCTTTGAAAAGTTTCGTTCTTATCTTGTAGGTGCAAAGGTGATTGTATACACGGATGATGCTGCGATCTGGTATTTACTTGCCAAGAAGGACGCATAACCAAGGCTGATTAGATGGATTCTTCTCCTACAAGAATTTGATCTAGAGATCCGTGACAAGAAAGGCTCAGAAAATTCTGTTGCGGATCACTTGAGTCGTCTACCACACATTGAAGACGACGAGCTACCTATAGATGACTCCTTTCCAGACGAACATTTACACATCATTGAGGAGTGCATCGACAAGATATCAAGAGGTAATGAACCATGGTTTGTTGATTTTGTTAACTATTTGGTTTGTCAGGAAATACCTCCCGGATTATTCTATGCACAAAAGAAGAAGTTCTTTAGGGATGTCCGACAATACTTTTGGAATGGACATCTACTATTCAAGAGAGGTCCTAACGGCATCATTAGGAGATGATGGTGCAGTTGAAGTATGGGGTGAAAAGAGCGGAAGTTTCAAGGTCAATGGTCAACGCCTTAAGAAGTATTCACCAGAGCTGCCGGTTGAGGAAATCGCATCGATTACCCTCAAATAAACACAGGAACGGTCTAACTACGGATCCAAAACAAGCGCTTCTTGGGAGGCAACCCAAGTTATTGCATTTACGTTTTTGTTTTTCTTTCTTTGAGTAGTTTAGTTTAGTTGTTTTTGCTTTGTTTTTCCCTCGATACCTCCGGTATGTTATGTTTTTGGATGTAGGAATAAGGATTGGGCAAAGGGGGAGATGCAATAGTTGGAAGGAATTGATGAAACTTGGATGTTGGCACACAACAGAGACTTCCACGCCCTAAACCACGGTCGTGGAAGTAACAGTGACCGTAATTCTCCAAAATAGGCAAAAATTCACCAAAACCACGGCCACCGTACTATTCCACGGCCGTGGAAACCCCCGAGTGACCGTGATTTTCAAAAAAATTACGGGCCAATATATAAACCACTTTCCTTCACAAAAACACCACAAAACACCATTTCCACGCCCTAATCGCCGATTCCCTTCCCCAACTCGCAATTCTTCGTTTGAAGTCCGATTCAAGCAATTCTTTGGCCTAAAGTGAAGCATTTTCAATCCTATACAAGATCCAAGCAACGAATCAAGTGAACAATCCACTCAGCAAAGGGAATTTTGATTTTAAAGATCCAAAACCTAGACTTTTCTCTACTTTCTCTACTTTGTCAATTCACCTCTATTTTTCGCAAGAATTTAGAAGAACTGCATAGAATTGGAATTGGAATTAGCCTAGGACTGTGATTGCTGAAGTTTGGTGTGGATTTGTTGAGATTTGAATAAAACAGAGGGAAACCACGGTCTCCGGGAAAACCACGGTCGTGGAATAGGAAGAACAAGCCGTGAATTTTTCTATAATGGATAAAATGTTCAGGAAAAAGTCTAGTAGGAATAAGAAACAGAATGGAGGTGGTTCTTCCTCTTCCCAACCCCCTCCTAACCTACCACCATCACCACCCTCTCCAAAAATCCCAACCATTCATGAGGATTACTTAGAAGCTCTAGAAAGAATCGAGAAGAGGGCGGTCATAGGACCTCACTACTTAGTCCTTGAGGAGCTTGAGCCTCTTAACATAGTGAATGATTTGACTTGGCTCTTGGATAGAGCCGGACTGATTGTCTTCTCCGCCATTAGAGAGGACGCTTATGAGGAGATCACTAGGGAGTTTGTCACCTCCTTCGAGCATAGCCACATGAACCGAACCGTATCCTTTAGGCTAATGGAGCAAGACTACGAGTTCTCCATTGTTCAGTTTGGAGC
The DNA here is from genome assembly GCA_033239045.1 of Fagopyrum esculentum. Lineage (NCBI taxonomy): Eukaryota > Viridiplantae > Streptophyta > Magnoliopsida > Caryophyllales > Polygonaceae > Fagopyrum > Fagopyrum esculentum. Next base: position 95,914,896 of record BSUD01000006.1, on the reverse strand, counting down.
CTTCTTTGGGTTCCATGAGAGCTTCAATGGTAGATTTCCTAGTGGTGTATACGCTAAGGACTTTTGGGAGGATATCGCTATGATTTATGCTAGTGAGGACCGTTGGGAACCGGCCGACACCAAGGCTAAGCTCATCTACCACTTAGCCTTGAAGGTAGCTCATAGGGTCCTTTCTGAGTGTTTCTTCCCTAGGAACGAGACCCCCCAAAAGATTAAGACCGATGAGCTGTTTCTCTTCTATTGCATGCTCTATGGTAGACCCATCGAATGTGCTACCCTACTTGCATCCACCATGAGCAAACTGAAAAATAAGAGGGTCGGGAACATAGGATATGGAGGCATGGTTACTCACATAGCCACATCACTAGGGCTAGACTATTCCGCTTGCACTAGGATAGCGGCGAGACCTTTGGGTCTCAATAGTCTCATGGCTAGAGGTATCATCTTTCCCCGCCACCAAGCTCCACCTACCGCAGCCATGCCATGGGAGGATAGAGGTGGTAGAGGTATCCTATGGCTACCCGAGTACTCCATTATGGCCGGACGCCATAACTGGAAGGCGACATTGGCAGCTATGCATGCGAATAGACTAGTAGCCCCTCTTTATGTCCCGGATGAGGTTCCCGCTGCGGGTGTTGAAGATAAGATGAGAGGAGGTGATGATTATGAGGGAGGAGGTGATGAGCAGGACTTTGATACGTTTCCGGATCAGCCGGCACAGTTTCCCGACCCTCCTAGACGCTCTCCCCGACCTTCCGGTTCCTCTTCCTCTCGCCGAGCTAGTGTGAGTGAGAGGCCGACTTGGATGGACGCTCCCCTCGCTTGGTACGGAGCACAGCCGGAGTGGATGGGAGCTCCACCACCATGGTATGCAGAGGCACCGGCAGCACCAGCTCCTCAGGACGCACCTACATGGTATGGCCAGCCACTGGCTTGGTATGAGCAGCTACCGGCGTGGGCCACCGATCTATCCAGGAAGGTGGGAGACTTGGAGATCCGCCAGGACACTCGTGATGTACGGGCTAAGGAGCATGACTTGATGATGAGAGACATATACCGCCAACAGTTTAGGCTGAATTTCAGCTCCGACTTTCGTCCATTTCCACCGCCACCTCCTCCACAGTGATGATGTTGATCGACCGTTGGTTTGAGCCACTCCACCACCATCTAGTGAGTTTCTTTTTTTTTTCTTTCTTTTCTTTATTTCTTTTGAACATTGAGGACAATGTATGTTTCAAGTATGGGATGGGGTGTGACTATGGTTTGTAATAACTCTACTTACTTTGCTTGGATGATTCTCTGAACACTTGCATTTTCCTTTCATTGTCACACGTTTTATTATTGCATTGCATGAAAAAGACTTTGAAAAACCCATAAAAATTTGAAAATTTTGAAAATATTTGTGCTTCTAAGATTAGAGATGATTTCTATGATGAAAACTACTTGTGGAATGAATTTTTGATGACAATTATATGCTTAAATTGAATTATGAATTATGAAGAGATAGCGTATGTTGTTTATCCTTTCTTGCAAATTTCATAATGTGAAAGTTTTATCTAAATCATATTGAGAAACAAAAGTTGAAATCACAATATAAGTTCTTATACTTCTTTATGAAATGATTAAGGCGCCTCGAATTTCTTACTTCTTTCTTTGATCATTTAGCCCCTCAAATGAAATAATTGCCTCCCTTACCTATCCGGGATTTAGGAAGAAGTTGAATTTGGCATGTTTGATGTGGGAGGGCCATGAAAGCAATTGTTTTCAAAGTGTAGGAAAATTCTAGGTTTGGGGAAGTCAATCATGACGATGAGTAACTCGGCACCATTCACATAGCCGGGTGTTTGTGTCTTGCCAAAGTCGGATTGAGCGATATTCCTAACGGATTATGGTATGTGCATCAAAGGTTTGAGGCATCTCGAAATTGAGAAACACCAAACTCCTAGGCTTCGGTTATTGTGCACCGCTGTCCATAACTCCAAAAGTAAAGTCGAAAAATTATGTGCAAAAGTCTAGAGCAAAGCTCTAAGTTGGTGGAAGTTCAAATGGTAAAAAGAAAAGAGTTTGTGTTGTCCTTCTTCCCTGATTCATACACCACATTCCTTTACAAGATTCCCACCTTCTTCTGCATTCTTGGCCTTATTTGAAAGTCCTTGAGATCATAAGAGTGTTATTTGACTTGGTTATCTAAATTGAAGTTTCACATGCTTGATTTTGACAATACTTGAAGGTTATGATGTTTATCTTGAAGTATTTGCAATTTATAAAGTTTCTTTATTTTGCATATTTTAGTTTATGGATATAAGCGTTTTCAAGGATAAATGAAGCAAGGTTTGAGGATGATCTATTGACTAGAAGCACACCAACCAAAAAGATTGTTTTGTTTTGTTTTGCATTCATATATCATTCTACTTTATGTTCTAACCTTTTAAAAACCTTGTTTGGGGACAAGCAAGTGACAAGTATGGGGTATTTTGTTAGAATGAAATATGACGATATTTTAGGCACTTGTTTTAGTTATTATTCCCTCTTTATAGTGTTCTTAGATATGTGTTTGAAGCAATTATTAGCTAGTTCACCCACTTTGTCGATATAGAGATCTACACTAGCTTCTTTGTGTTTTTAGGCGAATAAAGCTTGGATTGGAGCAAATGAGGAAGGAAAGGAATGTTTGATCACATTTGATGGCAAGGAGATGCATTAGGAAGGCTAAGGAAGGAGCATGGATGGAAGATTGCACGAAACAAAGGCAAAGAAAGAGGAAAGCAACTCCACGCCCTGAATTACGGTCGTGGAAGAGGATTTGAAGAACCACGCTCTAAACCACAGCCGTGGACTTGGCATCATGAACGTGTACTTGGGTTTGGAGCACTCCTGAGAGTTACACGGTCTAAAGTACGGTCGTGGAAATCCTATGGCACCGTAATTTGAAATCTACGCCCTAAACCACGGTCGTGGAAAGTTGTACTTGACCGTGATTTTAGTGATTCTATGACGTGTCATATTTTGCCACGTCAGCCACGTCATTGGGCTTTCTCGTAACCCTACCTTACCTTATAAAAAGGCTAGAGAAGAGAGTTTTCAGGACGTTGGCTTACACTCGCTTACCGTCGCTTACTTTCGCGTACGTTTAGCCGTCATTGGGAGAATTGCTCGAGGATTGAAGATTTGTGAAGGACGTACTTTTTGGAAGATTGTGTACTTTGGATACTCTAGGGTTTTCATTCGAGAACGGATTGACATCCCGTTCTTTGTGACTTCTCTAGATCTTTGTGAGGTTTCTGTTCCTATTCTTCTAGATTCATAAACATATTACCTTTGTGTTTGGATTTCGAGATTGACTTTAAGTTTTATTCGAGTTTTCGAGGGTTTTCATTTTTTATTCTTCTTAATTTGAATATTGATATCATGACAATGATTGTTGGCTAAAACCCTTTAGCAATTCTAAGGTGAAGGGTTGATAGTTGTGGCTTAGATAATGATAGATCGATCGTAACTTGATTGGACCGTGAGAGTTAGAGAAACCTCGTCGACACCCTAAATCACGGTATGTTCTTGAGTTCCACGACCGTGGTTCTCAAGATCTAGCCGTGATTTCCTCAGTTTTACGACCTTTGCTTTTACTTCAATCCAAAGTTAAAGATTAGCTTTAATTTAGCCTTGGCTTGCCTTTTCTAGGTAGTAGTGAGACTCAACATCCTCTATTTCGGTTTCGAGTGTTACAACCTTAACCGTTTTGGCTTGTCTTTGATTCCTTGGGTTTAGGCTGGGGTATTTGAGATTAATTCTTACCTTTAGATCCTTTCTATACTGCAGCCTCAACAACCTTTATAGAGAGAGTCTTTCGGTTAGACATATAGGGTTTTGGAACTTCGCCGTACATAACCTTGCTTTTGTATACCTTTGCAATTCTCAACTCTGTCCTTATACATATAGTATATCTTGAATCGATTGCCACAATTAGATACCTGGATATTTAGAATTGTTGTTTTCCCCAATTATTTGCATAGCTTCTATATTCTTACTTGCTCGATTACTTGAAACTTGTTTTGTTTCACCAATTCCCTGAGTTCGATACTCTGGAATACTTGCTGATCTACGCCGATCCGTACACTGCGGGTTCACTTGCTTTTATTCTAGTTTTATAAATTTAAAACTTATTTGCACGCACATTTTAGGGCGAATAATTTGTAGGATGAGGGTATGGCTGTCCTTGTGAGGCTTGTAAGGATTAGGATTGTGAGTATATGGTTGTTGAGATTGTGGGCTAGGATATGCGTATTTTAGCATAGTGTTGCAACCGCTGAGATTTGAGACTAGGCATGTTTATCCTAATATGTGTTATGGGTTATGTTCTTGCGAGATCGTCGGGTCTAGAAGTCTAAGGACTTCTAGCTTATTAGAGTGTTATTGATTTATGCCTTGTTATGATCAAGCGATGAGTAACTTCCTATAGGAAGCGAGAGAGTTTATTGGTTGGTTTAGCTTTGGGATGAGGTAAGTCTCCGGACTTACTTAGCTCATATTCTTTGTATTAGCTTCGATGCATGTTTGGTGGTGTGTGTTTTAGTATTTCTTTATAACAACAAAACCGGAAATAGGACCACCGACCTTTATATATATATAATTTGGCCCAAATGTATGATAACGGGCGGTGACAACTTGTCTAGCTCTTGCGTAGAGCTAGGAGGTTCTTGGCGACTATCCCGTGCAGGTAGATGGTCGGATGCATCAGTACCATTCCTAGCCGGTAAGTGGGGACCGAGGCGAGTGTTGGGAGATTCTCGTGTCACAAAAGAAGTTGATTTAGTAACGGGAATGACTTATAAAAAGATAATAAACCGGACTTGTGTGCTTTAGATCATGTTGTGTGTTTATAATGCTTTATGTGTGTGTTCACTGGAAAGTGTGTGCGTCGAAGTCTTAAATTTATAAAAACTGCAATCAAGCAACGCGAACCCGCAGTGTACGAATCGGCGTAGTAAAACAAGAATTCCAGAGTATCGAACTCAGGGATTTGGGGGGATAAATTCAGTTCACAAATTGTCAGGCAAATAACAAAACTTTTATAAAGATTAATGGGGAAAACAACGATTCTAAAGATTCAGGTATCCAATTGTGGCAATCGATTCAAGATGTTCTAAAGATGCAAGGACAAAGTTGGGGTTGCAAAGGTATAGATCTAAGGTAGGGAATTGTACGGTGAAGTTCCAAAACCCATAAGCCTCACCCAAATGCTCTCTCTATAAAGGTTGTTGAGGCTGCAATATAGAAAGGATATAAGGATGAGATTAAAATATCAAATACCCATGCTCAAGCCCAAGGAAATCAAAGATAAGCCAAAACGGTTAAGGTTGTGACACTCGAACCTAAGTAGAGAATGTTGAGTCTCACTACTACCTAGAAAAGGTAAGCCAAGGCTAGGTTTAAGCAAATCTTTAACTTTGGATCAAAGCAAAAGCAAAGAACGTACAATAGAGGAAAATCACGGTCAGATCTTGAAGAACCACGAACGTGGAACTCAAGAACAGGCCGTGGAAAGCCTCGACGATGAGGTGTCTTGCAACTCTCAGGGTCCAATCTGTTTTGGTTCAATCTATCATCATCTATGCCACAACTATCAACCCTTCACCTTAGAATCGCTTAAGGATTTTAGCCAACAATCATCATAATGAAATCAAAAATCAATTATAAAAGGGAGAAAAGGTAAAACCTTGAAATCTCAATAACAAACACAAAACCAATATTAATCAAACACAAAATCAATAACTTGCGTTCAATGGATGTAGAATAGAGTAAGAATCTCTCACAAATATTAAAGAACAAAGAAGAACGGGATGTCAATCCGCCTTCAAAGTGAAACTTTTCCGAGTACGTAATCTCCAAGTGCGTATTTCTCCAAATCTTCCTTCCAAATATCTTCTTTCCGTGGGGCGTCCCAACGTCCAAGTCTTCAAGTCTCTAAGTCTCCCCTTTTGGAGATTTTGCCTCCTCTTCAATGTTGAAGGCTATAGAACATTTATAAGGATAAATATAGCGTTTAAAGATAAAACCCTAAATATTTGGGCTGAAAAGAAGTCGAGCCCGCTAGTATCAGAAAATACTTTGGCGCGTCAAACGGTATCAGAAAATTACTATGGCACGTCATACGGTATGAGAAGATACTTTGGCGCGACCTAGCTTCCTTTTCTGCTCCTTTTTGTCCCGCTTCAAGGCTTGATCCTTAAATGTGCCATTTTGCTCCATAATTCGCCAAATTACCTACAAATGCAATAAAACTCTATGTAGACCTCTATTCTTGCAAAGTAGGTGAATAAGACCATAATTGCTATGAATGTATGTCTATGCATGCAAAATAAAGGGAAAATTTACATAAATACATGGCTAAAAATAGGTCATAATTCATGTCATCAAAATACCACATACTTGCCTCTTGTTGTCTCCAAGCAAGGTTCAAACTTAGGATAGAAGATGATATGGATTATGAAAATGCAAAAACAAAGAAAAACCACAATATTTTGGTTGTGCTTCTATTCATAGATCACCCTCAAAGAACTGCTTCATAGCTAATAACAATCATCATATGGTCAAAAGGAATTACATCACGGAAAGGATAATCACACTTTGCAAGAAAATCGTAACATGCATCATAACTTGCAGTATATCAAAATCAATCATGAGGAATCCAATTTAGACAACAAAGCCAAACAACATACTCAAAGATCTTAAGGTCTTTCAAATGAAGATCAAGAAACGTGTTAGGGTGGGATATGTATAGGATATGTGGTGCAAAATCCGGGAAAGAGGACAATAACATCACAAACTTTTCAAGCACACTTCAACTTCCACCAATAGGAGATTTGCTCTTCTTTTTCAGCATAATTTTTCAACTTTACTTTTGGAGATCAAAGATAGAGGTGCACAATAACCGAAGCCTAGGAAATCAGCATTAACTCAATTTTCCGAGTTGCCTAAAACCCTAATGCACATACAATGACTAGTTAGGAATATCGCTCAATCCGACTTTGGCAAGACACAAACACCCGGCTATGTGATTGGTGCTGAGTTACTCATCATCATGATTGACTTCCCCAAACCTATTTTTCTAACACACTTTCACCAATTTCAACATCAAACTTCACAACTTTCGCACAATTGCATCCTAATTCCCGGATAGGTAAGAAGGGGAAAAATAAATATACATGAGGAGCTAAAAGCGTGATCAAGAAGAAGAAAGGAATAAAAACGAAGCGCCTTAATCATATCAACAAGAAATGTAAGAACTTATCATGCGGTTTCAACCTTCAATACTCAATATGATTTAGAATGAAAGCAAATTATGAAACTTGCATGAAATTCTAACAAAGTATTCAAATCCCACAAATGTCATAAATCAATTCAAGCATATCAAAATCATCATAGCCATTCCACAAAACAATATTCATCATAGAGTTCATATCCATCCTAGAAGCACAAATTTTTCTTAAAATTTTTAAAATTTTTGGATTTTTCAAAATCATAAATGATGCAAGACATAAAACATGCAAATGGTATTGCAAATATCTCCACCCCATACTTAAAACTCACATTGTCCCCAATGTGAAGAAAAAAAAAGGCAGAAAAAGATACTCACAATGTAAGATGGCGAATCCTTCATCGGGCGATGGTGGTGTAAATCTATAGAAGCTCAAATAGGAAACTTTGAAAACTCCAATCGGTGTCGCAGAACGAAGAAGGGGAACGTCTTTCGGCCGAAATAATTTTCCGATTTTTTTATTCCTCCCACGGCCTATCGGGCAATTCCACGACCGTGGAAGTAACAATATGGCCGTGGTTTTGCGTCCTTTTATTTGGATGCTCTCGACATGGTTTTCCACGGCCAAAATTAAATAAACCACGACCATGGTTTAGCCTTTTAACCCGTGGAAAGCTCTGTTCTTGCCAAAAATCCAAATTTCATTGTTCCTTTGGCTTTCTTCACTTCTTTTGGTCGTTTCTCAACCCTGACATCCAAAGACACAAGACATACCGGAAGATACCGACGAAAAACAAACAAAAACAAACTACGGTAATCTATCTTAGAAAAAGAAAAGGGAAAAAGATGCATTACCTTGGGTTGCCTCCCAAGAAGCGCTTGGTTTAACGTCACTAACTGGACCTATCTCCATAAACGACTCAATGCACCTTGAACATCTTGGATTGCTCATCAAACTCATTGTAAAACTCCTCTAAAAAATTTCCGCTCGGTAATTTCACCGGCAAATGGTAAGATCTCCCACGTACAAGCTTGTACGGTTTGATTCTCACCGGAATCCTCCTAGCTTTCTTGCATTTTAATGGGACATAATCTAGCCTTGCGTCCCATCCTTTCCTAGATCGAGAAATGAGTTTCTCGAGAATTCTCTTAGCTTCCCCATCTCTAGCTTGGGGATGACGTATGGTCTTCGTCATGTGAATGACCCCATACTTGAACAAGAAACACATATTGGCATTGGCGTTGAAGCGCTTGCCAAATTTACTCTTTGTAGTCCAAGGAGCATCTACTTTCAGAAATTTTGATCGAGGTTTCATCTTCACCTTAGGAGGTTCTTTTGGAAGAGACCTCCAACTCTCCGGTGCATTCTTGAAAAAAGTAGAAATTTTAATAGGAACTTCAAAGGAAGTAAGAGAATGCACCTTGCAAAATTCTTCAAGGCTTGGGACAAGTTTCATGTTGGGATGATGATCCACACATGAAATATCTCCCAACTCAGCTGGATCCTCTTCAACCTTGGCCACAATTTTGAGTAATTTTGCTAAGGTTCTCCACGTTCTCTTCTTCTTCCAGCTCAACTATTTCTTCCTCCACCTCGACCGCATCTACAATAGTTGGTTCGAGGTCTTCCACACCTTTCTCTTTTTCATTGAGGACTACAAGAGGAGGGTTGAGATCAGCAGGAAGGGTGTTCAAAACTTGTAGTTCTTCTTTGTACACCTCTTTTGGCCTATGTTTGTCAACATATGCTACGAAGCTTTCAAGCTCCTCCATTTTCTTCATAAATTTTTCAATGATCGAATCCTCCGCATCTTTGGGAGGTTGCTTTTCAACCTTTTTTGGGTTGTGAAGCTTGTCCCATTTTGCAAATTTATATCCAATGGTTTGTTCACGTTCTCTTTCGTTGTCAAACCAATGGAAGGCGTATTTCTCTTTCAAGTATTCGTAATTGTAAGAGCCTTAGTTTTAGGAGCTGAGTTGTGCTAAGCCAGGGCTGAGCCGCCCCTGCGCCTCAGGAGGGCTGCCCCTGCGCCTTGCTGATCCGCCCCTACGGTTTTGTGCGGTTGCAACCACCTTTGTTGACCTCTTGACCTTGCTTTTTGCTAGCTTCTTATATAAGCTTCCCATAACTTCAGATGAGGGGTTTCCTCATCTCTCCAGCTTCTCTCTTCCTTCTCACGTTCATCTTCTCTTCTCTTCTTCCTTGATGTTTTTTGGTTTCTCCTTGATCTTGTGTGTGAGTTTTTGAGAGTTTGTTTGAGGTTTTGAGCTTAGATGATCATGAGGATGATGCTGAGAGTCTTTACTATTGTGGTTAGATTGTGAAGGTGTTGATTGTTTTTAGTTTCTGCTTAGGGTTCCGCTGAGGTGAGATCTCCATCTCCATCTTCCTTCCTTGTTCTTCCTTGCTTCTCTCTTTCTTCTTTAGTTTAGGATCACAAGCTGAGCTTGTGTGGATGCTTTCCTGGACGTTTTGATGTTCATACATGTGTATATATGTATGTGTTATGCTGCTGTGTGATGGAGAAGTGAAGAGAGTCAAGAGAAAGATTGAAGAGAAGTCGGGGCTGACCTTCTGCATAGACAACCGCCCCCGCCTACCTTGAGCCGCACCTGTGCCTGGTGTGTGAGCCGCCCCTGCACCCTGAGCCATCTGCCCCTGCTTCTGACTGGTTCAACGCCCCAGCGTCCTTTGTTTCTGCTGGAGCATCCAGGGCATACCTTGTTGGTATGATTCTTTCTTCCTTTCCTTTAGCCTTGGCTTAGATGATAGCTAGGCTAGCTTGGTTAGGATGGGTTATATGTTGGAGATGTGCCTAAGGCACTTGTGTTGATGTTAAGGTTATGCCTTAGGCATTTGTAAGCATGTTATGATCTTGAGATTTAGATTGAGGTTGTAGGTTGGTTATGGTTATGGAGACGAGTCTCCTAACCCTTGCAGTATGTGATGTTGTGTGCCTTGCTATTGCAGGCGTTGATTACTTCCCCAAGGGGAAGATGTGACGTGGTATTGGATACGAGTATTATAGGTAAGTTATTAGGACTTACTTAGCGTTCAGTTATGGATTTGTGTGATGGTGATGGTTTTGTGTGTTCATATGATTGTGCATTTACAACCTAAACCGGACTAGGACAACCTTTTATTACATTAAATGGCCCAAGTGTATTATAACGGGTCGTGACCACCGGTCTCTGCCTGCTGGTAGGAGGAGGTGTCTTGAAGATGATCTCACGGGAGGGGACGAGTAATGTTCACCCCCATGCAAAACTCCTGTGTTACATTGGATGGGACAAGGTTCTTGAGGCTCCTCGTGTTACAAAAGAAGTTGAATTTATAATGGAATAACGAAATTGAAAGATAATAAATGAATGTGTGTGGCATTGCATGTATGAAATGTTGATGTGTGTTTGTGCTATTACTTTCATACTTATTCATTACTGTAGCTAACGGTGTATACCGTGTTGTAGATGATCTGCAGGTTAGGAAGACTACAGAGTGAGCCAGATGGTGTGACCAGCCGAGGACTTCTGTAGATTAGGTCGGTTGCGTGGGATAGGGGATCTTTTGTACCAGATGTTTATGATGTTATTTTGTACTCGGCTTTGTTGTTGCAAAACATTTTTGATATATCTTATACAATTTTATTTATTTGGTTTTAATCTACATGTGCCTTGTTGTAAGATCTAGTAAACTTGTTGTCAGGCTAGGGTCAGGATCCATTGTGAGATCCTAGCCCAATGTAGCACTTCGAGTCCCGCGGATTTAGGGTATTGCAGAGTTGGTATCAGAGCCTTAGGTTGACAACAATGGCACTCGCTATCTACAATAAAGGTAGAGTGGATAAATAAACAGAACCCACACGGGGTCTGACTTTTAAAAAGGTTTTTGGTTTAAAAGCTAGTACAGATGTTTTGGGATAGTATGCACAGAAGTCGTCAATCATCTGAGGATCTCGACAGTATAGATATATATAGATATAGATATCTCCTATGTGCTGATGTGTATGCATGCACTATTAAGTATTATATATCTATACATATGGCCTATATATAGCCTTATAAGATTAGGTGCGTATATTCTACAGATGGCTCAAACTAGAGCAGTATCTGTAGTAGGACGAGGTAGGGGTATACCCCCTTTTCCTCCAGTAGCGCTAAGTCAGGGACCAGTTTCCGCTGTTGTTTCACCTATGGCAGAGGACGAGTTTGAAGAGGCTGATCATGTCTCCATGAGTAGATCCGAGTTTTAAGTATATATGCGCCAAGTATACGAGGCTGTAATAGCGGGTAGACCTACACCGAATCTACCAGCATCTGTGGGATCAACTGAAGCTTCCAGATCAAAGATGAAACAACGGGTTGAATCAGTGAAAGATGAAGTAGGGCTTCCAAGTGGTAAACTAAGTCCGGCTTGTGGACGTTTGAGTAGTTTCCGCTCTACACAGACTTCTGGTGAGATGAGAACTTGTTACAATTGAGGGAAGTCTGGACATATACGACCATAGTGTCCAAGATCGCTAGTGACTTGCTTTACTTGTGGTAGACAAGGTCATAGAGATGCCTTCTGTAGGCAAGGTTAAGTTACATCACAAAAAGGTTCCTCTTTTGCCAGTATGATGGGAGATGGTTAGAGGACACTTCAGCAGCACACAAGGACAACCGAGAGTTCCAGATCGCCAGTTTACTCAGGGATCCGTTCCCAGACCGAGCAGAGATAGGGGTCGTGATAGGAGTGCCATAGATACCAAAAGAGCTCAGGGTAGAGCCTTTGAGCTGAGTAGTGCAGAGAAGTCCCCCGTACTAGTTGCAGAGATGAGACGCTTATGTCTCAATGTGGCTATCCAGATCATTTGCGCTCTGAGTGCCCCTTGGCACTGATAGCTTGCTTCACCTGTGGTGAACTAGGCCATCTGGCCCCTTTCTGTTTCTTCTCAGCAAGACTTTCCTATTTCCGGTGCAGAAAGAGTAGAAGTGGAGGCTATGGCGATGTCCTCAGAGATACCTGAGGAGCATAGATCCGAGTTTGAGTGATGATATGAAATGGAACTGCTGACGTTAGCTGTTACATGTACCATTCTCATTAATGGTTCACCTAGTGGAGTTTTGTTTGTTGTGAGTGCTATGCACTTCTTGTCTTTCGATGCATGCGTTAATAGTGGATTGTGGAAACAGTAGAAGGTAGACTTTCCTTTACAGGATTACTAGTTAGGGGTCTGAGGTACCCGCGCGATATGTGGTTGTCCCATTTATTCAGGGACTTGTGTATGGTTTGCAGACTTCTTTGTCATGCCGTAGGTGCATGAAGAAGTCATTATATGTATGGATTGGATGAATAGATATTATGTTGTGTTAGATATTAGTAGGAAGGCTATTATAGTCTTTACTGAGATGGATTAGATAGAGGCCTTCCGAGGTTAAGGCCTTTAAAGAGACGGGTTTGTCATCATGTCTGTACAAGCAGTGAGTTGATAGCACCAGGATGTGATGCCTTCTGGTTTATACCATGAAGGAGTGAGATAGTCTAATATTAGAAGGTATTCCAGTGGTTTATGAGCTTATAGACGTGTTACTGAACCATCTAGTTGCCGCCCCAACGGAGTGTGGACACTGTTATCGAGTTGAAGTATGATACGAAACTGATTGGGAAGACCCATATCATATGACGTCTGTTAAGATGTTGTAACTAATGACTTGAAGAGTGGGTTGAGATGGGCTTCCTTCGCTCTAGTGTATTTAATGTCTCGTATTGACGACTTGATGGGTCAACTTCAAGAAGCAATGGTGTTTCTCACGATTTCCTTGCGCTCAGGATATCGCCAATTAAGGGTGAGAGAGCAGGATGTGTATAGGATAACCTTTCATACCCGTTATGGACACTACGAGTTGTAGCGATGCCATTTGGGCTGACGAATGTTTTAACAGTCTTCAGGAAGTTAATGAATAGCACCTTCATCGATTTTCTCGATCTGTTTGTGGTGATCTTCATTGATGACATGTCGGTATACTCTCAAAGCAGAGGGGAGCAGACCGATCATCTGAGGATAGTTTTGTAGATTTCGAGAGATAGAGGGATGTATACTACGCTCTCTAAATGCGAGTTGAGATGCCAAAGGTAGCCTTCTTAGGCCATTTTGTCTCCACCAGTAAGATCATGGTTGATCTAGCGAGAATTGAATATGAAGCAGCATGGACGATACTGAGGAACAATAAGGGAATACGTAGTTTTCTCGGCTCAGCCGATTATTACCAATGCTTTGAGGAAGGATTTTATGTGAATGTGTATCTACTTACGAATCTTCTGAAGAAAATCACCGTTGTCAAGAAGTATACCAAAGCTTTGAAGAATTGAAGAAGCACTGGATCTCTGCTTCCATTCTGTTATGGTCAAAAGATTCTAGGGATCCCGTGAATTACGGTGATAGGTCCCAGCTAAGTTGAAACGTGTGTTACTAATGAGGAGTAGAGTTATTGATATGTATGTCTATAGTTGAAGACGTATGGGGAGAACTACCCAATTCATGATCTAGAATTAGTAGTGGTACTTCCAGCCTTGAAGATTTGATGACAATACTTGTATTTTTATGTTAGGGTTCTATAGACCATAGGAGTCTGAATTATATTTTTACGGCATGAGAGTTGAATAACCACCAGCGTTAAGGGCTCAAGTTGATCAAGATCTTAACTTGGAGATTCCATATCATTTAGAGAGTTGGATGTTGTCGCTGACAACTTGAACAGAAAGACGCCTCGAGAGAAGATAATTGCGAGACTGACTATCCAGCCTCAGCTTCAACAGAATCTAGCTTGGCTAGAGTTGGACAACCAGTTTCTTGATGAGGATACCCAGTTATGCCTTAGAGGTTCTACCTGGTCTGTTGGATGAGGTCCAACAGAAGCAAGGGACCTGCTTGACCTTGTTGAAGATGAGGAAGAAGATGTCTTGTGGGGTAACACTACAGTTCCCCATTAGAGCAGATGGAATAATCAGGCTCCACAACCGTGCCTATATAACCGCTCATGCGGAGTCGAGATATGGAATATTACAGTACATTCACTGTACACCTTACTCAGTACATCCATGTACGAGTAAGATATACCCTGAGGTGAGACGGTTATATTGATGAAGAAGATTGGAACCGATGTAACCAGATTTATGCCATAATACGTGACCAGTCAGCAGGTCAGGATAGAACATTACCGACCTAGGGATGAGCTCCATCCACCACCGGTGCAATAGTGGAAGTGGGAGGACATATCTATGGACTTTGTGACAGGGTTGAGGCCTAGTAGGGGTTTTGATGCTATCTGGGTTGTAGTTGACAAATTAACGGAGCCGGCACGTTTCATTCCTATCAGAGAGACGTAACTAGTGAGTGGATTGACGGAGGAGTACACTAGATAGATAGTGAGACTCTATAATATACCAAGGACAATCGTCTTTAATTGAGCTGAGCAATTTACCTCGAGGTTTAACAACAGACTTAGACTGCTTTGGGGACGAGTCTATACTTACGACTACGTTTCACCCGGACAGATGGTCAGTCAGAGAGGACCATCCAGACCCTGGAGAATAAACTATAAGTTTGTCTGTTGGATTGGAAACAAGGATGGTTAGATTACCTCCCATTAATGAGTTTATTATATGACAATGACTGACATGCATCTTTTGGGATGACCCCTATGAGGCATTATATAGACATAAATGCCGTATACCTTTATGCTAGATTGGACCTAGCAGTATTAGTGGAATAACACCTGATCAGATTCAGGATTTTATAGTTCAAGTGAGAGTTCATGTCCGGCCGAGAGTATCTCCTTGTGAGACGTCATACGTGTTAGTATGGAAGGGAAATTGAGTTTCCAATATGTCGGTTTAATTGAGATCTTGAACAGAACTGTGAAGGAAGCATAATGATTAGCTTTGCCTCTGAGGTCAGAGGTTTTACCTAGTGTTTCAAGTGTCTCAACTCAGGGAGTATATGCCAAATTTGAGACACCTTGTGAGTTTTGATGATTTGGTGGTTGAGCCGAATCACACCTTTGATTGAGCATTCAGTTACATTCTTAGAATGAGATATGAAATGCTTGCATTCGAAAGACATTCTCATATTGAGGACATAGTGGTTGGGATGAGGACCTGAAGAGGCCATGTGAGAGACCGAGGATAGTATCCTAAGGAACTATCCAGAGTTCTATGACGAGATAGATACACCTGTAGGGTCCACGAGTAGGTCTTAGTGCCATCTTGGTGAGTGCATATCATGTTATGTGCTTATGTGTTATGTTGTGTTTTCGTGCTAGTTGTGATATGTGCATATGATCTGCGAGATCTTGTTTGCTAGCGCGAGATATGTATAGCTAGAGATGATTCTTTCCTCCATGCTATGGTGTGTGTTAGGATTAGCTAGAGATGGTTCTTTCTCCATGCTATCATTGATGGACATAGTGTGAATGGAGACGGTTTTCCTCCACGTAGTAATGTTATGTGTACATTTTGGCTGGAGACGGCTTTCCTCCATGCTAATGTGATGTGGTTAGTTTTTGGTTAGAGATGATTTTCCTCTAGGCCTTGTTTAGAGTTGAGGATTGTGTTGATGGAGTGATGATTCCTCCAGGCTATGTTTGAGGATATATAATGTTATAAGTTACGATGATATCTCTGAGAGAGAGAGAGTTATACCTCGGCTTATGGGTCCAAGAAGATTTGGTATCTTGCAAGTTTTGGGACGAAACTTGTTTTTAGGGGAGTGTGATGTAAGAGCCTTAGTTTTAGGAGATGAGTTGTGCCGAGCCAAGGCTGAGCCGCTCCTGCGCCTCAAGAGGGCCGCCCCTACGCCTTGCCTGATCCACCCCTGCGGGTTTGTGCGGTTGCAGCCACCTTTGTTGACCTCTTGACCTTGCTTTTTGCTAGCTTCTTATATAAGCTTCCCACACCTTTAGATGAGGGGTTTCCTCATCTCTCCAGCTTCTCTCTTCCTTCTCACGTTTATCTTCTCCTCTTCTTCCTTGATCTACTTTGGTCTCTCCTTGATCTTGTGTGTGAGTTTTTGAGAGTTTGTTTGAGGTTTTGAGCTTGGATGATCATGAGGATGATGCTGAGAGTCTTTGCTATTGTGTTGAGATTGTGAAGGTGTTGATTGTTCTTAGTTGCTACTTAGGGTTCCGCTGAGGTGAGATCTCCATCTTCATCTTCCTTATTCTTCCTTGCTTCTTTCTTTCTTCTTTAGTTTAGGATCACAAGTTGAGCTTGTGTCGATTCTTTCCTTGACGTTTTGATGTTCATACATGTGTATATATGTATGTGTTATGCTGTTGTGTGATGGAGAAGTGAAGAGAGTCACGAGAAAGATCGAAGAGAAGTCGGGGCCAACCTTCTACACACACAGCCGCCCCTGCGCCTGCCTTGAGCCGCACCTGGTGTGTGAGCCGCCCCTGCGCCTTGTGTAATAGCTAGGATTTTCGAATTCTAATTAATGTTGATTAACTTAATCGTTGATAGTAATTGACATATAACTCGCGAAGATTGCGCAAGTGATCCCACCGTTATGTTTATGGCGTAATTTTGGGCTTATGGGGAAATTTTCACTTTTCTCCCGGGTAATTATTTTTACCCTCCGGTGTCATTTGAAGCATTTGGGAGCTCCAATTAATAAAAATGCACTTGAGAGAAATGATCAGGACATCGGACATGTCCTAGATATGAAATAACATGGGAAGGCAAAATGGCCAAAAGAGTCGCTATTTCGTTTCTTAACGGCTAAGAAAGACGGCTTAGGAATACACGTTTTCCGAGGCAATTGTGGAATAATTATCTCCAAAATATTCAAGATTTATTGTTCCAATTTTGAGAAGTTTGGAGAAGGGGGTTCAACCCGCCTTTGGATCGGTTAAAGGATAATTCGACTTCGCTAAAGGATAATTATCGTCTTCACTATAAATAGCGGAAAATCGTTTATTAATTCATTTTCTTTCACGTTTCCTCGTAAAAACTCTGAATTCTCTCAAACTTCAAACTCAAATCTACTCTCCATTTCTAATCTGATTTCAATTCCGTTTGAGTTTGTGGATTCCTCTCTTCATTCTCTTCATATCGGTACCGAGTTTCTGCATTTCCGAGCAGATGAAGACCTGGTCGAGCATATGTGTCACCAGGACGGTTTCGTCGCTCAGATTCCGGTGAATTTGATGTTGTACATGCGTAGCCTGCGTCGTTGTGACTCTGAATCTTCTTTCAGATCATCAATCGGATTAGTAGCGAATAAGTTATGAATTTATTCGTTTTCCGTACTACGATTTGGCCTAAATTGACCTTAGGCTTTTCAAAATGGATAATTAGAAATTCAATTATTATCATTATATTATTCTGGTGTTATAGGTTGTTTGTTTGATGAAACTTGATGACAGGTGGGTTTAGAAATGGCCTGCGGGCAAAACGTTATTCTGGTGAAATTTAATTAATTAATCAAAGGTTAATTAATTAAATTAGGGTTAAATGTGAGATTGAGGAATACTAATTAGATGCATGCTAGGTGTCAGAATGAGTTGAGGATCATGATGATGTTATGGATATCGGTTATGACTTTAAGGTTTAGTATGTGTACGAGTACGATGAGATGTTATGTTGAGGATATTCCTTAGGCATTTATGAATGTGTTGAGGATCTGAGGTTTAGATTTGAGATATAGGTTGGTTGTGGTTGGTGAGACGAGTCTCCTAACCTTTGCAGTATGTGATTATGTGTGCCTTGCTATTGCAGGCGTTGATTACTTCCCCAAGGGGAAGCTGTGACGTGGTATAGATTACGAGTATATCAGGTAAGTCCATAGGACTTACTTAGCGTGCAGTTGTGGATTGTATGATTGTGATGGTTGTGTGTGTTCATATGATTGTGCATTTATAACCTAAACCGGACTAGGATGACCATTTATTACATTTATTTGGCCCAAGTGTATTATAACCGGCGGTAACCACCGGTCTCCGCCTGCGGGTTAGGAGGAGGTGTTTGGAAGCCAATAGCACAGGGTGGGACGAGTGATGATCACCCCCTTGCAAACCCCTGTGTTAACGGGGAAAAGGACGAGGTTCTTTAGGTTCCTCGTGTTACAAAAGAAGTTGAATTAGTAATGGAATAACGTAATGAAAGATAATAAATGAATGTGTGTGGCATTGCATGTATGAGATGTTGATGTGTGGTTGTGCCATTACCTTCATGCTTTTCATTATTGTAGCTAACGGTGTATACCGTGTTGTAGTTGATCTGCAGGTTAGGAAGACTGCAAGGTGAGCCAGATGGTGTGACTAGCCGAGGACTTCTGTGCATTAGGATGCGTGGGATGTGGTATCTTTTGTGGTTATCGTTTATGATGTTGTTTTGTACTCGGCTTGGAGTTTATAAACTCTTTTGTTGTATCATATACATCTTTTATGTATTTGGTTTTAATCTACCTGTGCCTTGTTGTAAGATCTAGTGAACTAGTTGTCAAGTTAGGGTCAGGATCCATTGTGAGATCCTAGCCCAATGTAGCATCCCAAGTCCCGCGGATTTGGGGTGTTACAGAGTTGGTATCAGAGCCTTAGGTTGACATCAAATGGCACTTGCTATCTGCAATAAAGGTAGAGTAGATAAATAAACAGAACCCACATGGGGTCTTACTTTTTTTAAAGGATTTTGGTTTTAAAGCGAGTATAGATGTTTTGTGATAGTATGTACAGAAGTCGTCACCCATCTGAGGATCTCGACAGTGCATATATATATATATATCTTTTATGTGCTGATGTGTATGCATGTAATAATGAGTATTATATATATATCGATACATATGGCATATATATAGCCCTATAAGTTTAGGTACGTATATTCTACAGATGGCTCAGACTAGAGTAGTATCTGTAGTGGGACGAGATAGGGGTACACCCCCCTCATCTTCCAGTAGCGCCAAGTCAGGGACCATTTTTCGCTGTTGTTTTGCCTATGGCAGAGAACGAGTTTGAAGAGGCTGATCGTGTCTCCATGAGTAGATTCGAGTTTTAAGAGTATATGCAGCAAGTATATTAGGCGGTGATAATAGGTAGACCTACACAGGATTTACCAACATCTGTGAGATCAACTAAAGCTTCTACATCAAAGAAGAAACAACGGGTTGAATCAATGAAAGACGAGGTCGGGTCTTCAGGTGGCAACCCGAGCCCGACTTGTGGATGTTTGAGTACTTCTAGTTTCACACGGACTTTTGGTGAGACGAGGACCTGTTACAACTGCGGGAAGCTTGGGCATGTACGACCATAGTGTCCAAGATCGCCAGTGACTTGCTTTACTTGTGGTAGACGAGGTCATAGAGTTGTCTTCTGTAAGAAAACTAGAGTGCCATCACGACGGGGTTTTATTTCTGCTAGTAATGGGAGGTGGTCAGAAGACACCTCAACAGCAGACGCGGGGACAACAGAGAGTCCCGGATCATCCTTATACTCAGGGATCCGTTCGTAGAGTGAGTAGGGGTAAGGGTCGTGGTAGGAGTACCACGGGCACTAGAAGAGCTCAAGGTAGAGCCTTTGAGCTGGGTAGTGCAGAGGAGCCACCCGTACTAGTGGCAGGGATGAGACGTATATGTCTCAACTGTGGTTATCCAGATCATGTGCGCTCTGAGTGCCCCATGGCACCGATAGCTTGCTTCACTAGTGGTGAACTAGGCCATCTGGCCCCTTTCTGTCAGCAAGGTAGTGTTTCTTCTCATCAAGACCTTCCTCTTTCCGATGCAGAAAGAGTGGAAGTGGAGGCTATGACGATGACCTCAGTGATACCTGAGGAGCATAGGTATGAGGTTGAGTGATGATATGTAGTAGAGCTTCGGGCGTTAGCTGTTACAGGTACCATTCTTGTTAATGGTTTACCTAGTGGAGTTTCGTTTGTTGTGAGTGTTATGCACTTCTTGTCTTTCGATGCATGCGTTAATAGTCAACTGTGGATACAGTAGAAGATAGATCTTCCTTTATAGGATTACTAGTTACGGGTCTGAGGTACCCGCGAGATATGTGGTTGTCCCCTTTGTTCAAGGACTTGTGTATGGCTTTTAGACTTCTTTGTCATGCCTTAGTTGCATGAGAAGGTCTTTATATGTGTGGTGGACGAATAGATATTATATTGATTAGATAACAGTAGGAAGACTATTATGGTCTCTACTGAGATCGACTAAGTAGAGGTTTTTCGAGGTTATGAATTTTGAGGAGGCAAGTTTGCCGACAGTATCGTATGAGCAGCGAGGTTAATAAGGAGGTGATGATTCCTAATGTTATGTCGTGAAGGAAAGAGATAGTTCCACGCTGAAGAGTATTCCAGTGGTTTATGATCTTATAGACGTGTTACTGAACCGTCTAATCTATTGCCTCAGTGGAGTGAGGACTTTGATGTTGTGTTGAAATATGGTACGAGACTGGTTGGGGGAAGGCCTATGAGATGTATGGCTTGTTGAGTTGTTAGAAATTGAAGAAGCAATTTGAAGAGTGGATTGAGACGGGCTTTGTTCGCCCTAGGATGTTCATTGCTACGTATTGACGACTTATTAGGTTAGCCTATAGAAGTAATTGTATTTTCAAGATTTTCGTATGCTTAGGATATCATTAGTTAAGGATGAGAGAGCATCGTGGGCATACGATAGCATCTCATCCCTGTTATGGACACTACAAGTTGTAGTGATGTCATCGGAGTTGAAGAGTGCTCTAATGGTTTTATAAGAATTGATGTGTAATATCCGGAATTTTTATTCCGTTTATTTTGTAATAAACCCGATCTCGATAAGTTGATCCATATCCGTTTACTTAGTTAGACACATTATTATAAAATTTATCATTTTATGTAGATTTCCTTCACATAAAATGATGGAATCCTTTAAAAGTTTATCATTTTATGTAGCTTCCCCTTCACATAAAATGATAGGATCTTTATAAAATTTATCATTTTAGGTAGCTTACCTTAACATAAAATAATAAGTTTAGCCCTAATTTAGAATATGACAAGGTCCGGACAAGTCTGTGACGAAGCTGTGACAAGGTCCAGACAAGTCTGTGACGAAGCTGTGACAAGGCCAGACAAGGCCGTGACGAAGCTGTGACAAGGCCAGACAAGGCTGTGACGAGTCTGTGACAAGGCCAGACAAGGCTGTGACGAGTCTGTGACAAGCCCAGACAGGCTGTTGACAGCCCAGCGCCAGCAGCACGTTCAGCCCAATCTGCAGCCAGAAGCGTCTTACCTTGCCAGCCCAGAAGCTTGCCAGCAACAGCTTCTCCAGCCCACTGTTGCGCCTTGTCCGTAGCCCAGCAGCCCGCTGTTGTACCTTGTCCGCAGCATCATCTTCAGCCCAATGTTTAGTCTTCAGCCACGCCAACTCTCACAGCCCAGGAACAGCCCAGAATGGAGGCAAATCGTCCTAGTCAGCAGCTGTTACAGAAGATCAGAAACTGCCTTATACGTTTAACCTTCTTGCCTTATTCTGCAGCCGTTATACACGCCAGTTTCTCTCCTGATCTCCGTCCAGATTCATCTTCGAAACAACTCCTCCCTTCTTCAGCGTGCAGGGTTTCCACCTTCTTCGTACGTGTGCTGCCATCCGGCCAGATCCGAATCCTCCCGTATACACTAACCTCCCGTGTACACTCGCTGTGAAGAGATAGTCCGTCCTCTCCTGCACACGTCCGGTCCGTCCTCTCCTGCACACGTCCAGCCCGTTCCAGACGTAGGAAGCACCCTGGGAGAAGCCAACGTACCTCACTGCCGGAGATCTCTCGTCCTCACGCCGCTTTCTGCTCTAAGGGGTGAGTCTTCGTCCCTCTCCTCCCTTTCCTTCTTCCTCTTTCCGGATCTGAACGTGAACAACGTGCAGAGGCAATGGGATCAACCAGCAGGCTCGGTTTTGGTACAGATCGGAACCAACAACAAATTAACCTTCTAGCTGCAACCCGGTAAGAGCCTATACTTGGATTAAAATAGGTTTCCGATTAGTTTAAGGGGAAGGTTATTGTATAATCTTATGTATGAATACCGATTCCTTAATGTTAGATTGATGAGCTGCTGTAATTCGGCCTGGAGCATAGTCAAGATAGTAATAGGTAGCTGCTGAGTTTTATAATTAAAATGGTGGAAATAAAGGGCTGCTGTAAAAGTCATTTTATTCCTTCAGCTTTTAAGTTAGAAACTGCTCACCTTGTCAACCAATGTTTGAGCGTTTGGATAAAGATCCACCGTTGAATTTTGGATATGTTGTAGACGGATATATGTAGTTTAGCATATTAAAATTTGAGAAGAAATGAACGGTCGGATTGAAAGTTATGAGCTCCCGAAGTTAGGTAGTTGAGCAGTTTTGGTAAACTTAAGTTTTTGGCTAAGTATAGGAATTTTGAGTGAAGTAGCCAACTTTGTGAATTTTTATAGGAATATTGGCCGAACAGTTTGGAGAAATTCTTTCTCATAAGGTTAGATAGAACCTCATAGATGATCTAGAGATTTAATTCGGAATTATTATAAGCTGTTAAGAATTTTATATTTAGAACCGAAGTTAGACCTTTACGTTTCTTCCGGAAAATAGAAACATAGGAAAAATGTCAGTTTGGAACCAAATAAAATTTTAGGAGTTAGAATATGATTTTAGAACCTCAAATAGGAGATTAGACATGAATTCTAGATTTTTCGGGAATTTCGGGACCAAGGGTAAAATGGTCATTTTACCCTAAATTAACACTGTAAATAGTTATGTCTTAATACATCATTCGATCTTAGAAGTTTTAGACTTCTAACTACGTGAGAGTGTGCTAATACACTTATCGCCTTTGACAGGCAACTGAGTTGCTACAGTTTACAGAACGAGTGGTTTACAAAGAGTCGAGCTGTATATCAGGTAAGTCCTTTGGGCTTACTTAGCTGACTTCTAAATATGAGTATAAATGATGATAGTGGTGTGTGATTGAAATGTTTATGGAGATAGGTTGTGATATATAATTACCGACCTATATTTTGGCCTAAGAGTAACGGGCGGTGGCATTCTGCTCACTGGCTTGCGGGCGCTGGGGGTTTCTTTCGGGACTAGTCCATACGTGGTTTGTAGTGATGCTACCAGTGGAAGTCAGCTAGACCTACACCAGTTGGATAAGGAACGGAGGCGAGAACTAATAATAATTCTCGTGCCACAACTTAAATTGAATAATGTGAATCATTTAAATAATAGATAATAAACGGTTGAGTGCCAGCATGATGTCTGTTTATTTTTGTTTCTGCGTGTGCTTGTGCTGTTATCATTTTGCTTATATTTGGATAGTTAGCTAACTGTTGATATGTTGTTTAGACTTGACACAGGTTAGAGAAGATGCCGAGTGATCCAGATGGTAGTGGTCAGCCGGGGTGTCGTACTTTAGGACGTTTTACAGTTTCTGCATTTGTGGGTTTTACAGTTGAACATTGTTTCCTTTCGTACTTTGTTATATTTCGTTTTCCGGCTGTAGTCGATCTGGTCACATTCATGCATTATTAAGAACTATTTTATGATTTCTGATTTTCCTTATCTGTGCCTTGTTGTAAGATCGCGTTAAGTTGTTGTCAAACTAAGGTCGGGACCCACTGTGCGGTCCTAACCAGTAATCCTTAAGTTATAAAATTTGGGGTGTTACAACATGGTATCAGAGCTCTAGGTTGGCTACAATGGCACATGAAATCTTCTAAAAAGGTCATATAAGTAAATAAACAGAACCCGAAAGGAGTCTGAGTTTTCAAAAGAAGATTTTGGTTTTTAAATGCATACATAGTCGGGTTGGGATAGAAAGTACGGACGACCACCACTACCTCCGCGGATCTCGGCAGCTTAGTACATTTAGAAATGTTATATTGATGTAGTAGCTGCTTATAAAGATATGTACAATAGATAACTTATGTCGAAGGTTAGTAGCATAGTAATATATTATGTCATTAAAAGAGATTAATGAGTTTCTCACTCCGTTGGCACATCTAAGTAGATTTTGAAGGGTGTCAACGTGAGGATTAGTATGCACATCTTATGTGCATTAGGGTAGACGAATGGCAGACAACTCCTCCGATTGGTTGAGGAACGTCGAGATGGAAAAGTGAAGGCTGAAGGACAACACCAACGACCATTGCATGAAGGGGATCCCGAGTTAACTTAATAGGATCAAATGAAGATTATACATGAGAGTAGTTCCGGAAAAGCATTGGATGGTCGACAATGATGCAGATTTGGAGCGACATCACAGAGGTTCTTTCAAGTGTGGTGTAAAATGACGATACGAACAACGTGGATACCGTCAAAAACAGTCATAGTAATGAAAGTCAAAGTAAGGTTTAGAACCAATCCAAACAAGAAACATTAAATTTAAGCTTACCGACAGACCAAAATATGAAGGTTGTTGTTAGAAGCAGGACGGAATATGACCACTATTGGCAAGGTAAGTCGGCATCCTAATCAAGAGGGTCCCACCTAGACACTGATAACCTAAGAGTTAAGAAGAAAGATGTCGTCAAACCAACTATGAGGACTTAAAGAGCCGCACAACTGAAGCTTAGGGAATTGCCAGAAAGTGGAGGGTAGAATTCATAAGTATGGAGGTAGAGTGACTTTCTATATGACAAGTGAGTTACAAGAAAGATGGTGTTACAAATATCCAAATGATAGAATCTTGAAAGCGGAGTCAAAGGATCACTATAAAGGCAACATTATAACCTAACACCAACTCAGGAACAAGAGTGTGTGAAAATGATCGTGGCATACCCAAGGGCCGTAATAACTTCCCTCTCACAATGGGACTTAAGTTACCAACACCAACGATTCACACAGGCGCACCGCAAGCAGTTGATGACTGAGGTAAAAGAAGTCATGAAGATGTATTTACGAGCTATCGTGGGAAATCTGATGAGTCCATTGACGGCAGATGAATGATGCAGCTAAAATAGGAAAGAGTATCGTGGGCTTATAGTGAGAAAGAGAACTGTGATTTATAGAAGAAGCGAAAGGAGTATAAACAGAGAAGCTGGAGGAGATAGATTTCCACCAAGTAAATCAAACCTCAAAGAGATAGAAGAAAAGTTAGTCTATGATCTTGTAGAAGGTCAACTATAGACTAAATGGTAACTATCGGAGCCTTTACATGTGTGGGTTAACTAGTAGTGACTGGTTGACATATAAGAAGAATAAGCACACGGTTACAAATGAATTCTATCGACATGTGGAGAAGTCCTTGAAGAGATCAAATACGACAATTGTAAAGTCAAATCGATACGAGTGCAAGTAATACCGAATAATTCAAGTCAATAAATCTAATTAAAATTGTAAAGGAAGAGTTGACGGTCAGAAAGGACCCCTTATATAATTAATGATATAAAGAGAATGGTTGTGAGAAGTTGTTTACTTGCGGGCTAAGAAAAAGGTACAAATCATAGTAAGTACAAATGAAGTCGTATTAGAAGAACTAGAGGAGTAAGAAGAATTGATTAGATCCTACGTCAGTCCAGATAGAGGTTACTTAGCATTCCCCACAAATGAGACGGATGATACTCTTTCGAGCAAAAGTTGTGGTCAATTTCTAGATTTACAAAGGAGAGTTGACTTTAGCTTTAAGTTAAAGCCGGGCACGAGACTGATCTCGAAGGCCCCGTGACGCATGGCACCGATAGAGCTGCTTGAAGTGAAGAAGTAGTTATCGGAGTTAGCAGAGAAGGGCTTCATACACCCTAGTGTTTCTCCATGGGGGGGCTCCGATATTGTTTGTGAGGAAGAAGGATGGATCGATGAGGTTATACATCGATTACAGAGATTTGAATAAGGTCACCATCAAGAACAATATCCACTGCCTAGCATAGATGCCATGTTGGACCAGTGGCAGGGAGTGTTTGTGTTTTCGATGATGGACTTGAGATCAGGTTATCACCAGCTGAGGGTGAGAGATCAGGACATACCTAAGACGGCATTTCGGACTAGGTATGGCCACTATGAGTTGTAGTGATGCCATTCGGGCTCACTAATGCGCCTGCAGTATTTATGGAGTTGATGAACGGATTTTTCATCGACTTCTTAGACCAGTTTGTAGTGGTCTTCATTGACGACATTCTAGTTTACTCCAGAAGTCGAGAGGAGCATGCCGGACACTTGAGGACAGTGCTACAGATTCTACAGGATAGCCAGCTATATGCTAAGCTATCCAAGTGTGAGTTCTGGATGTTAGAGGTGGCTTTCCTAGGCCATGTAGTGATTGCTGAGGGGATTAAGGTCGACCCGGCGAAGATTGAGTCAGTGTCCTCTTGGCAACCTCCGAAGAATGTTAAGGAGGTTCGCAGCTTCCTCGGATTGGCAGGTTATTACCGTCGGTTCGTAGAAGGGTTTTTCACTAATCACCCGACCACTTACTTCTCTCCTAAGGAAGACTACACGGTTCGTCTGGTCTGAGCCGTGTCAGCAGAGTTTTGAAGAGCTGAAGAGGAGATTGACGTCTACTCCGATCTTAGCACAGCCTGAGGGTACAGAGGACTTTGTAGTGTACAGTGATGCATCCAAGCTGGGCTTGGGGTGTGTCTTGATGCAGCGGGGTAAGGTCATAGCATATGCGTCTCGACAGCTGAAGACGTATGAGGAGAACTACCCTACTCATGACCTGGAGTTAGCAGCAGTAGTGCACGCTCTTAAGATCTGGCGTCATTATCTCTATGGAGCGACCTGTCAGATCTTCACAGACCATAAGAGTCTGAAGTACATATTCACTCAGCGGGAGTTGAATAACCGCCAGAGGCGGTGGCTAGAGTTGATCAAGGATTTCGACCTTGAGATTCTTTACCACCCCGGAAAGGCGAATGTAGTTGCTGACGCTTTGAGTCGGAAGACGCCTCGGGAGAAGGCGATAGCTCGGTTGACAGTACAACCACAATTACAGAGAGACTTAGCTTGGTTGGAGGTAGAGATCTAGTTCCCCGATACAACTCATCAGTTAGCCACCTTAGAGTTACTTCCTGACCTGTTGGGCGAGATCCGACAGAAGCAGGAGACCTGCCCGATGTTGACCCGGATCCGAGACCGGATGTCACGAGATGAGGCACCTCAGTTCACTATTGGTGCCGATGGAGTAATGAGACGGCAGGATCGTATCTGTGTGCCATCAGACGGTGAGCTGAGACAGAGGATATCAGGTGAGGCTCATGCTACCCCTTACTCCGTATATCCAGGAGCGAGTAAGATGTATAAGGACGTGAGACGTTCCTTCTGGTGGGGTGGTTTGAAGCCCGATGTGGCCCGATATGTAGCCCAGTGTGCGACCTGTCAGCAGGTCAAGATTGAGCATCGTAGATCCGGAGGAGAGCTACACCCACTTCCAGTACCACATTGGAAGTGGGAAGACATTTCTATGGATTTCGTTACCGGATTGAGGCTCAGCAGAGGTTTTGATGCCATTTGGGTAGTGGTAGACTGTTTGACGAAGACCGCACGTTTCATTCCGATTAAGGAAACGTGGCCGGTAAGTCGTCTAGCAGAGGAGTTCACCAGGCACATAGTGAGACTCCATGGAGTACCGAGGACTATCGTCTCCGACAGGGATGGACGTTTTACCTCGAGGTTTTGGCAGCAGGTACATACTGCTCTGGGGACGAGTCTCCACTTTTCCACTGCCTACCACCCACAGACGAACGGTCAGTCCGAGAGGACCATTCAGACCTTAGAGGACATGTTGCGGGCATGTGTACTAGATTGGGGACAGGTATGGTCAGATCATCTCCCACTGGTAGAGTTTTCATATAATAACAGCTGGCATGCATCTATTGGGATGGCACCTTATGAGGCTTTGTACGGACGGAGATGTCGTACACCGCTATGTTGGGATGAGTCTAGCAAGGCTGATGGAGTAGTACCAGATGAGATACAGGACGACATCGCCCGGATTGCCTTAGTCCGGGAGAGGATGTTAGTAGCTCAGAGTCGTCAGAAGTCCTACGCCGACAAAAGGCGTCGACCTTTGGAGTTTGGAGTAGGTGCACAGGTGTGGTTGAGAGTGTCACCTACGAGAGGAGTTAGACGTTTCGGCATTAAGGGGAAGCTGAGTCCCCGATATGTTGGTCCATTTGAAATCGTAGAGAGAGTCGGAGAGGTTGCCTACCGACTAGCACTGCCACCGAGATTAGAGGGAGTACACCCAGTTTTTCATGTATCTCAGCTGAGAGAGTACATACCGGATCCTAGACACGTCATCAGTCATGAAGACCTGATAGTCGAGCCAGACCACACTTTCGGTGGAGTATCCAGTAGCCGTCCTAGATCGTAGTATTAGGCGCCTGCGTTCTAAGGAGATACCAATGCTGAGGATTCAGTGGTCTAGACGAGGGGTTGATGAGGCTACCTGGGAGACAAAGGAGAATATTAGACGTAACTACCCTGAGTTCTTTGCGGAGTTAGCCGCTACCTCAGTACCGACGGGTTAGTACTGAGATGATACTTTATATGATTTCTGTGATTATATGTTTAAATGATTGTTTATGTTTATGTGCTTAATGGCGTGAGTAGTTGCATGCTAGAATATAACTCTTGAGGGGAAATGTTTGGGTAGATACCTTATTCTAAGTTTCGGGACGAAACTTATTTTAAGGGGGTACTGATGTAATATCCGGAATTTTTATTCCGTTTATTCTGTAATAAACCCGATCTCGATCAGTTGATCCATATCCGTTTACTTAGTTAGACACATTATTATAAACTTTATCATTTTATGTAGATTTCCTTCACATAAAATGATGGAATCCCTTAAAAGTTTATCATTTTATGTAGCTTCCCCTTCACATAAAATGATAGGATCTTTATAAAATTTATCATTTTAGGTAGCTTACCTTCACATAAAATAATAAGTTTAGCCCTAATTTAGAATATGACAAGGTCCGGACAAGTCTGTGACGAAGCTGTGACAAGGTCCAGACAAGTCTGTGACGAAGCTGTGACAAGGCCAGACAAGGCCGTGACGAAGCTGTGACAAGGCCAGACAAGGCTGTGACGAGTCTGTGACAAGGCCAGACAAGGCTGTGACGAGTCTGTGACAAGCCCAGACAGGCTGTTGACAGCCCAGCGCCAGCAGCACGTTCAGCCCAATCTGCAGCCAGAAGCGTCTTACCTTGCCAGCCCAGAAGCTTGCCAGCAACAACTTCTCCAGCCCACTGTTGCGCCGTGTCCGTAGCCCAGCAGCCCACTGTTGTACCTTGTCCGAAGCATCATCTTCAGCCCAATGTTTAGTCTTCAGCCACGCCAACTCTCACAGCCCAGGAACAGCCCAGAATGGAGGCAAATCGTCCTAGTCAGCAGCTGTTACAGAAGATCAGAAACTGCCTTATACGTTTAACCTTCTTGCCTTATTCTGCAGCCGTTATACACGCCAGTTTCTCTCCTGATCTCCGTCCAGATTCATCTTCGAAACAACTCCTCCCTTCTTCAGCGTGTAGGGTTTCCACCTTCTTCGTACGTGTGCTGCCATCCAGCCAGATCCGAATCCTCCCGTATACACTAACCTCCCGTGTACGCTCGCTGTGAAGAGATAGTCCGTCCTCTCCTGCACACGTCCGGTCCGTCCTCTCCTGCACACGTCCAGCCCATTCCAGACATAGGAAGCACCCTGGGAGAAGCCAACGTACCTCACTGCCGGAGATCTCTCGTCCTCACGCCGCTTTCTGCTCTAAGGGGTGAGTCTTCGTCCCTCTCCTCCCTTTCCTTCTTCCTCTTTCCGGATCTGAACGTGACCAACGTGCAGAGGCAATGGGATCAACCAGCAGGCTCGGTTTTGGTACAGATCGGAACCAACAACAAATTAACCTTCTAGCTGCAACCCGGTAAGAGCCTATACTTGGATTAAAATAGGTTTCCGATTAGTTTAAGGGGAAGGTTATTGTATAATCTTATGTATGAATACCGATTCCTTAATGTTAGATTGATGAGCTGCTGTAATTCGGCCTGGAGCATAGTCAAGATAGTAATAGGTAGCTGCTGAGTTTTATAATTAAAATGGTGGAAATAAAGGGCTGCTGTAAAAGTCATTTTATTCCTTCAGCTTTTAAGTTAGAAACTGCTCACCTTGTCAACAAATGTTTGAGCGTTTGGATAAAGATCCACCGTTGAATTTTGTATATGTTGTAGACGGATATATGTAGTTTAGCATATTAATATTTGAGAAGAAATGAACGGTAGGATTGAAAGTTATGAGCTCCCGAAGTTAGGTAGTTGAGCAGTTTTGGTAAACTTAAGTTTTTGGCTAAGTATAGGAATTTTGAGTGAAGTAGCCAACTTTGTGAATTTTTATAGGAATATTGGCTGAACAGTTTGGAGAAATTCTTTCTCCTAAGGTTAGATAGAACCTCATAGATGATCTAGAGATTTAATTCGGAATTATTATAAGCTGTTAAGAATTTTATATTTAGAACCGAAGTTAGACCTTTACGTTTCTTCCGGAAAATAGAAACATAGGAAAAATGTCAGTTTGGAACCAAATAAAATTTTAGGAGTTAGAATATGATTTTAGAACCTCAAATAGGACATTAGACATGAATTCTAGATTTTTCGGGAATTTCGGGACCAAGGGTAAAATGGTCATTTTACCCTAAATTAACACTATAACTAGTTATGTCTTAATACATCATTCGATCTTAGAAGTTTTAGACTTCTAACTACGTGAGAGTGTGCTAATACACTTATCGCCTTTGAAAGGCAACTGAGTTGCTACAGTTTACAGAACGAGTGGTTTACAAAGAGTCGAGCTGTATATCAGGTAAGTCCTTTGGGCTTACTTAGCTGACTTCTAAATATGAGTATAAATGATGATAGTGGTGTGTGATTGAAATGTTTATGGAGATAGGTTGTGATATATAATTACCGACCTATATTTTGGCCTAAGAGTAACGGGCGGTGGCATTCTGCTCAGTAGCTTGCGGGCGCTGGGGGTTTCTTTCGGGACTAGTCCATACGTGGTTTGTAGTGATGCTACCAGTGGAAGTCAGCTAGACCTACACCAGTTGGATAAGGAACGGAGGCGAGAACTAATAATAATTCTCGTGCCACAACTTAAATTGAATAATGTGAATCATTTAAATAATAGATAATAAACGGTTGAGTGCCAGCATGATGTCTGTTTATTTTTGTTTCTGCGTGTGCTTGTGCTGTTATCATTTTGCTTATATTTGGATAGTTAGCTAACTGTTGATATGTTGTTTAGACTTGACACAGGTTAGAGCAAATGCCGAGTGATCCATATGGTAGTGGTCAGCCGGGGTGTCGTACTTTAGGACGTTTTACAGTTTCTGCATTTGTGGGTTTTACAGTTGAACATTGTTTCCTTTCGTACTTTGTTATATTCCGTTTTCCGGCTGTAGTCGATCTGGTCACATTCATGCATTATTAAGAACTATTTTATGATTTCTGATTTTCCTTATCTGTGCCATGTTGTAAGATCGCGTTAAGTTGTTGTCAAACTAAGGTCGGGACCAACTGTGCGGTCCTAACCAGTAACTCCCTAAGTTATAAAATTTGGGGTGTTACATGATGAACAATATCTTCATCGACTTCTTTAATCAGTTGGTGGTGAACTTTATTGATGACGTTTTGATATATTGTCATAGCTAGGGGGATGTACAGTCATTGTGGATGGTTTTGTAGAATTTAAGAGATAGAGGTCTATATGTTATGCTCTCCAAACGCGAATTGAGGTGCCCGAAGCAGCCTTCAAGATCATGTTGTTTTGCCTGTAGGATCATGATTGATGTGACGAGGAGTGAGTATGAAGTCTTATGGATGATACTGATGAACATTAAGGGAATGCGTGGTTTTCTCGGCCCAGCCGTATGTTACCAACGCTTTGATGGAAAGATTTTATGTGATTGCGTATATAATTACGAGTCTTCAGAGGAAGACCACCATAACTGCGTGGTTGAAGTAGTATGTCGAGTTCTGAAAAGTAGAAGAAGCACTTGACCTCTGCTTCTATCCGGTAATAATCAGAAGATTTTGGGAATTATGGGATTACAGTGGTACATTCCAGTTAAGTTTAAGACGTGTATATATACAGTGGAGTAGATAATACGTGTGTTATAGTTGAGAACGTATGAAGAGAACTGCCCGACTCATGATTTCGAGTTAGTGGTGGTAGTTCAAGTTTTAAGACTGGAAGACAATACCTGTGTGACATTTCATGTCAGATTTCCACCGATCATAGAGGTTTAAGCATATTTTTATACAATAGAAATTGAATAATCGCCAACATCGATGGTTTGAGTTAATCAAGGATGTTGACCTTGAGAATTTGTACCATTTTGGCAAGGAGAATGAGGTCACTGATGCCTTGAACAAGAAGACGCCTCGAGAGAAGGCGATTGTTGGAATTACTGTACCGCCTCGGTTGTAGAATGATCTAGCTTGGCTAGAGTTAGACCTACAACTGCTGATAGGGACATTAGTTTCATGTTTAGGGATTTTACCTGGTTTGTTGGAGGAGGTCCAACAAAAGGCAGGGGACTTGCTTGACCCTGAGGGAACTTGATGAAAATATGTCTCATGGTAAAGCGCCACAGTTAATTAATGGAGCTGAAGGAGTATGAGGCGCTGCAAATGCGTCTGTATAACCGCTTTATGCGGAGCTGAGTGGGGAAATTACAGTACACTCATAGTATACCTTCTTTAGTACATCCGTGTACGAATAAGAGGTACCACGAATTAGTAAATCAGGATAAGGTGTTGCTGACTTGGAGATGAGCTCATCCACTACTAGTGTTGTAGCGGAGGTGAGAGGACTTTTCCATGGACCTTGTTATGGGATTGTAACCCAGTAGAAGATTGATGTTATCTGGATTGTTGGAAGTAGATTAAGGAAACCGGCATGTTTTATTCCTATCAGAAGGACGTGGCCGGGGAATGAATTGACTGAGGAGTACACTAGACGGATAGTGAGACTCCATGGTATACCAAGAGCGATCATCTCTAATCGAGATGGATGCTTTTACTTTGAGATTTTGGACAACAGGAACAAACTGCTTTGAGGACTGAGTCTATACTTCAAGACTACACTTCACCCCCTGACAAATGGTCAGTTAGAGAGGATCATCTAGATCTTAAGGATCTATTATAAGTGGTAAGTTGAATTGGAAACGTGGATGGTTATATTACCTCCCATTACTGAGTTATTATATAACAATGATTGACGTTTATCTTATGGGATGTCCTTATAAGGTACTTTATGGACGTAGATGCCATACATCTTTATGCTAGAAGTTATCTAGCAGTAGTAGTGGGATAACACCTGACCAGATTCAGGATTTTGTAGTTCACGTAATGATGATTAAAGGAAGAATACTGACTGTACAAAGTCGTCAGATATCATATGTGGACGAGAGGTGTTAACCTCTAAAGTTCAAGTGAGATTTCAAGTCCGGCTGAAAGTATCTCAGTTATGAAACCGTAGACGTGTTAATGTGGAAATGGAAATGAGTTTCCAATATGTCGGTTACTTGAGATCTTGATCAGTATTATGAAGGCAACATGATGTTTCGCTTTGCCTTTGAGATTAGAGGATATCCACCCAGTGTTTCATGTGTCTCAACTGAGGGAGTACATACCAGATTGGAGACACATCGTCAGCTATGATGATTTAGTGGTTGAGCCGGACCACACTTCTGTTGAGCAACAAATTGTAGTCCCAGAACGAGGTTTGAGACGCATGCGTTCGAAGGACATTCCCATACCGAGGATATAGTGGTCTAGACGAGGACCGGATGAGGCTACATGGGAGACTGAGGATAGTACCTAGAGGAACTATCCCGAGTTCTATGTTGAGATAGATGCACCTCTAGGATTGACGAGTAGATCTTAGTGCTATCTTGGTAAATGTATGTTATGTGTTTATGTGATATGTTGTGTTTTTCGTGCTAGTTGTGATGTGCGCATATGATCTTTTAGATCTTGTTTGCTAGCGCGAGTTAGGTATAGCTGGAGATGGTTCTTTCCTCCATGATATTGTAATATGTTTAGGATTAGCTAGAGATGGTTCTTTCCTCCATGCTATTATTGATGGACATAGTGTGAGTGGAGACGGTTTTCCTCCACATAGTTGTGTTACGAGTACGATTGGCTGGAGACGGCTTTCCTCCATGCCTTGTGACGTGGTTAGTAGTTGGCTAGAGATGATTTTCACGTATGCCTTTGGATAGCGTTATGATCTTGTTGCTGGAGTTGGTGATTCCTCCATGTTGTGTTTTGAGGTTATAGTGTGTTATAGGTTCATACGTTTGAACGGAGATGTGATACCTCCGATAGAGAGAGTGTTTATACCTCGGCGTATGGGTCCGAGAGGATTTGGGAATTGTTCAAGTTTTGGGACGAAACTTTTTCTTAAGGGGTGTATGATGTAATAGCTAGGATTTCCAAATTCTAATTAATGTTAATTAACTTAATCGTTGATAGTAATTGACATATAACTCGCGAAGATTGCGCAAGTGATGAGTATAAGTCCCACTGTTATGTTACTGGCGTAATTTTTGGCTTACGGGGAAATTTTCACTTTTTCCCCCGGGTAATTATTTTTATCCTCCGGTGTCATTTGGAGCATTTGGGAGCTCCAATTAATAAAAATGCAGTTGAGAGAAATGATCAGGACATCGAACATGTCCTAGATATGAAATAACATGGGAAGGTAAAACGGCCAAAAGAGTCGCTATTTTGTTTCTTAACGGCTAAGAAAGACGGCTTAGGAATACACGTTTTCCAAAGCAATTGTGGAATAATTATCCCTACAATATTCAAGATTTATTGTTCCAATTTCGAGAAGTTTGGAGAAGGGGGTTCAACCCGCCTTTGGATCGGTTAAAGGATAATTATCGACTTTGCTAAAGGATAATTATCGTCTTCACTATAAATAGCGGAAAATCGTTTATTAATTCATTTCCTTTCACGTTTCCTCGTAAAAGCTCTGATTTCTCTCAAACTTCAAACTCAGATTTACTCTCCGTTTCTAATCCAATTTCAATTCCGTTTGAGTTTCTTGGATTCCTCTGTTCATTCTCTTCATATCGGTACCGAGTTTCTGCATTTCCGAGCAGATGAAGACCTGGTCGAGCATATGTGTCACCAGGACGGTTCCGTCGCTCAGATTCCGGTTAATTTGATGTTGTACATGCGTAGCCTGCGTCGTTGTGATTCTGAATCTTCTTTCAGATCGTCAATCGGGTTAGTAACGAATAAGTTATGAATTTATTCGTTTTCCGTACTGCGATTTGGCCTAAATTGACCTTAGGTTTTTCAAAATGGAAAATTAGAAATTTCATTATGATCATTATATTATTCTGGTGTTATAGGTTGTTTGTTTGATGAAATCATATGACAGGTGGGTTTAGAAATGGCCTGCGGGCAAAACGTTATTCTTGTAAAATTTAATTAATTAATCAAAGGTTAATTAACTAAATTAGGGTTAAATGTGAGATTGAGGAATACTAATTAGATGCATGCTAGGTGTCAGAATGAGTTGAGGATCATGATGATGTTATGGATATCGGTTATGACTTTAAGGTTTAGTATGTGTACGAGTACGATGAGATGTTATGTTGAGGATATTCCTTAGGCATTTATGAATGTGTTGAGGATCTGAGGTTTAGATTTGAGATATAGGTTGGTTGTGGTTGGTGAGACGAGTCTCCTAACCTTTGCAGTATGTGATTATGTGTGCCTTGCTATTGCAGTCGTTGATTAATTCCCCAAGGGGAAGCTGTGACGTGGTACAGATTACGAGTATATCAGGTAAGTCCATAGGACTTACTTAGCGTGCAGTTGTGGATTGTAAGATTGTGATGGTTGTGTGTGTTCATATGACTGTGCATTTATAACCTAAACCGGACTAGGATGACCATTTATTACATTTATTTGGCCCAAGTGTATTATAACGGGCGGTAACCACCGGTCTCCGCCTGCGGGGTAGGAGGAGGTGCCTGGAAGCCAGTAGCACAGGGTGGGACGAGTGATGATCACCCCCTTGCAAACCCCTGTGTTAACGGGGAAAGGGACGAGGTTCTTTAGGTTTCTAGTGTTACAAAAGAAGTTGAATTAGTAATGGAATAACGTAATGAAAGATGATAAATGAATGTGTGTGGAATTGCATGTATGAGATGTTGATGTGTGGTTGTGCCATTACCTTCATGCTTTTCATTACTGTAGCTAACGGTGTATACCGTGTTGTAGTTGATCTGCAGGTTAGGAAGACTGCAGGGTGAGCAAGATGGTGTGACCAGCCGAGGACTTCTGTACATTAGGATGCGTGGGATGGGGTATCTTTTGTGGTTATTGTTTATGATGTTGTTTTGTAGTCGAATTGGAGTTTGTAAACTCTTTTGATGTATCATATACAACTTTTATGTATTTTGTTTTAATCTACCTGTGCCTTGTTGTAAGATCCAGTGAACTTGTTGTTAGGCTAGGGTCAGGATCCATTGTGAGATCCTAGCCCAATGTAGCATCCCAAGTCCCACGGATTTGGGGTGTTACACCTTGAGCCATCCGCCCCTGCGTTTGACTGGTTCAGCGCCCCTGCGTCCTTTGTTTTTGCTGGTGCGTCCAGAGCATACCTTGTTTGTATGATTCTTTCTTCCTTTCCTTTAGCCTTGGCTTAGATTATAGCTAGGCTAGCTTGGTTAGGATGCGTTATATGTTGGAGATGTGTCTTAGGCACTTTTGTTGATGTTAA
This sequence comes from Fagopyrum esculentum, assembly GCA_033239045.1. Taxonomy (NCBI): domain Eukaryota; kingdom Viridiplantae; phylum Streptophyta; class Magnoliopsida; order Caryophyllales; family Polygonaceae; genus Fagopyrum; species Fagopyrum esculentum. The sequence continues at coordinate 95,877,920 of BSUD01000006.1, read as the reverse complement.
GGTTATGCCTTAGGCATTTGTGAGCAGATTATTTGAAGAACCGGTAGGTGAAATAAATAAGGTTAAATATACTCCAGAAGGGGGGTTGAATAGAGTATGAGAACTTTTCGCAAACCAAATGTCAAGGCCTTGAAACTACTTTCAAGGGCCTTGATGTCAATATGTGCTCTTTGTGAAACTTTGATTTCAAGGCTTTGAAACTCCTTTCAAGGGCGTTGACTTCTTGCTCCTGCAAAACAAAGTTAGTCACAGTAAAGTATATATGGTGCGGAATTGAAAAGATTGACACGAGGATATGTTTACGAAGTTCGGCTCTAAATAGCCTACTCTCCGTCGTAGGGTATAGCCTTAGGATCAAACTATCTATTATCAGCTTCAAAGAGTCCTAGATACAAACTAGAATAAATCCCCTTCTTCTCTCACTGTAGCCAACGCTACGATCTAGCTCCAACTCTTAACCTAGCTATAATAGTCTAGTTACTTCGCAGAGTAACACACACTCTAGTATAACACTATTTAGATCTTCCAATGGAGCTCTAGTGTTTTCTCTCTCAAAGGGGATAAAGCTTTTGTATGAATGAGAGAAAGAAAAACAACGAATGAAGATGATTAGGTTGCTTAGAAGATGTAAAGATGTTTTCCTGTGTAAGCTTGTGTATTTTTCTTCTTCAACCATCGTCTTCATTTATACTCTTCTATGGAGAGATCTTCTAGCCGTTGTAGAAATGACCGTTTGAAGATGAATCTTCTTCACCATGGAGATCGTTTCTTGTTTCAAGATAAGGTAGACATTGCAAATCTTCAGCTCACTCCTGAGAACACGCCGAGTACTTAGCTCCTTTATCTTCTCGTCTTTTGAATCGAGAAAGAGAAGATATTATCTTTACCGCTTTTTGTTTAGAAAATCTTCTAAAAAGATTCTCTAATCTTCGGTTGAGATCTTTCTTCGGTTGATGAGATCTTTTAGTTAAAGAATCTCTTGGAAAATATTCAGCTCTTTTGAATACTTGTTTCGTGCATCTATAACTTCAAGGTCCTTGATTTCGTCCCTTTGTAAACGCTATCTTCCTTTGTCCTTGAGTTATACTTCAAGACCCTTGACATTTAGATAAAATCTACACTGAATCAAACCAACCAAATATCTATAGAATATAATCAATATATTGTTAGTATATCCAACTACTACATTTGTGTTAAGTCTTCCATCATCAACACCTGTAAAACATTTTAATCAAGGTGGAGTTTTCATTATGATCTTGAGATTTAGATTGAGGTTGTAGGTTGGTTATGGTTATGGAGACGAGTCTCCTAACACTTGCAGTATGTGATGTTGTGTGCCTTGCTATTGCAGGCGTTAATTACTTCACCAAGGGGAAGTTGTGACGTGGTATTGGATACGAGTATTACAGGTAAGTCTATAGGACTTACTTAGCGTTCAGTTATGGATTTGTGTGATGGTGATGGTGATGGTTGTGTGTGTTCATATGATTGTGCATTTACAACCTAAACCGGACTAGGACGACCTTTTATTACATTAAATGGCCCAAGTGTATTATAACGGGTCGTGACCACCGGTCTCCGCCTGCTGGTAGGAGGAGGTGCACTGAAGATGATCTCACAAGAGGGGACGAGTGATGTTCACCCCCATGCAAAACTCTTGTGTTACATTGGATGGGACGAGGTTCTTGAGGCTCCTCGTGTTACAAAAGAAGTTGAATTAGTAATGGAATAACAAAATTGAAAGATAATAAATGAATGTGTGTGACATTACATGTATGAAATGTTGATGTGTGTTTGTGCTATTACTTTCATACTTATTCATTACTGTAGCTAACGGTGTATACCGTGTTGTAGATGATCTGCAGGTTAGGAACAAGCATGTCCACGGGTCGGACCCGCTGGGTTGACGGGTCCGACCCGCCGGGTCAAGGGTCCGGAAGGGTGACTCGGACCCGGACCCGTATGAATGGCCAACCCGCCGGGTTGGCGACCCGCCGGGTCACGGGTCAGACCCGGCGGGTTGGCCAACTCAAATTAAAAAAAATATAAAAATACAAAAATATAAAAACAATTGGACTTAAACTTTAAAAAAAAAGAAAATAAAGAGAGGGGAATTGTTATGGTGCTTGAACTTAAATAAAAAAAGGGAAGGATTGGGCTTGAACCGGAATCCCGGTTGCCTACGTGTCCTCTCGGGGAGGAGGAATCAAAGCCCACATAGTTCTCTTACCTTTATTTATATCCCCGATTGGCCCTTACCTTAGTTGTCGGACTCTCCCGCCAATACATCCGATGGCGTTTGTTGTCGCTCGTCGTCATCTTCGTCGCCTTCCTCCGCCGAGAGGTTGTTTTTTTGTGTTCGCATTTCCACTTTCCTCTAATCGGCTAGTAGGACTTGTGCCTCCAACATCTCGGGCAACATGTTTGATCTCGTCGGATCGAGCACCTTTCAACTCCGGCTAAAGGTTTGCTCAACCGCTACCGTTGAGACCGGAACGGCGAGAATTTGTACCGCGATCCTTGAGAGGGTAGGGAACCTCATTCTCTCCGGTTGGCTCCACCATTCTAATATGTTGAAATCCTCTTCTTATTCATCATTGGCAAACTCAAAAGAAATGGTTAGATATTCGTCGAGTTCCGAATGGGAACTCAACGTGGTTTTTGCCCTTTTCGGGCCAAACAAATCTCTAGCAATTGATTTACATTTAGATGAAGTTGAAGATGAAGGACGAGGAGGGGGTTAAGAAGATTGATCTTGATCGGAAACACGATATTGAACCAATAATTCATGAAATAATTTTCTAACTCTAGCAATTATGGTAGAAACATGAAAATCGGGATTTTGTTGTAATTCTAAAAATTCATAATAACTTTCTAAAAATTGTTTTAAACCATCCATTTTACGTCTAGGATCTAACACAAATGCAACAAGAAAAACATCGGGAATAGTTGTATAATAATCTAACCATGTAGTTCGCATTGTATAAATAGCCTGTGAAATATTATCAATTAAAAGAACTTGTTGAAGTGCAAATGCAATACTAATTGTTACATAAAAAAATATGTTTGAAGTTGGTGTATAAACATAATTAAAAGTATTAGTAGCATCATAAAAGTATTTAAAAACCTCCATTACATTTCTTGCTAAAACCCAAGATTCACCGAAAACAAAATCACGGTCAATATGTTGTGCAGCAAAACCACTTAAAAGACCTCGATATTCATATGATTCGGAAATCATTTTGTAAATAGAGTTCCATCTTGTACAAACATCTTTTGGAAATTTTTTAGGATAAACGCCATTTTGTTTACAATATGCATACCAGTTAGTACGTATACTTTTTTTAGACCAAAGTTCATTAAGAATTTTTTGAATAGGTTGTACTAAATCTCCAACGTATACTAAACCTTCTTGAACACACAAGTTTAAAATATGAGCGGCACACCTAATGTGAAAAAATTTACCTCCAATCGTCAGCTTACACTAGTTGGTTAAATCTCTAAAGGAAGTCGTGTTAGCGGAGACATTGTCAAAACCGATTGAAAAAACTCGTGAAACTAATCTATATTCTTCCAAAACATTTGCAATCAAACGGGCAATGTTTTGGGCGGTGTGTGGTTCGTTGAAAACTCGTAATGCTAAAACTCTTTTGTTTAAAATCCAAAATTTATCAACAAAATGACAAGTAATACCCATATATGCGTTTTTTTGAAAACCGTCGGTCCAAATATCACTACAAATAGAAACTTGAATATCACCGTTTTCCAAAAAATATTTAATCAATTCTTCTTTACGAATTTTATATTTATGCATCATTTTTCTTTTAGCGGTTTGGCGAGAAATCGGTTTATATGCGGGTTGAGCATGATTTTGCATCCAATCATCAAAACCAACATTTTGTGCAAAACTAAATGCCAAAGAATCTACGGCTAACATTTCCGAAAATGCATCCATAGAAGAAGCATGATCACATGTAAATAAAGAAGGAGGTTGGTTAGAGGTAGATGTGTACCCGGTAAGTTGTGTTTGCCCTCGTACCAATCCCATTTTTTCGGGATGCGTAGTCTTCTCCCTTTTTGTGCTTGTATTGTGCCGAACAAAAATTGCATTTGGCATAGTAAACCCCGTTGGCATCGGGAGCACCTTTTGTGAACCAAAATTGGAAGACCGCCGCCGTTAGTTGAGTGTTGTTCAACGGCGGCTCCTCCGGGAATTGGGTCTCGGATTCTTGGGTGTTGGGGAAAGGAGGTGATTCCATGTTGATATCCTCCTCCTCGAGGATCTCGTGATCTCCACTTAATAAGCCCCGCCTTAAATCCGAACCGGTTGGAGGACCGCTAACGGAATGACGTCCTCGGCTGTCACCTCCGCTGGATGAAATACTGGCACCGCTAACAGAATGTCTTCCTCGGCTAGACATTTTTTTTTGAATAATAGAATGTAGTAGTAAGAGTAGTAAAATGAAAAATTAATAACAAAATAAGAGTATGAGAATATGAGATTAGGAGAGTAATTGAATGTAAGAGTTGGAAATTATGGAGAGATTGAGAGAGTGAATAGATGATTGAATGAGAATTGGTGTGAGATGAAATGAATTGGGTTTAGAATATTTATAGAAATGTTTTTGGGTTAGATTTATTATAGTTATTTGTTTTTTAATTTTTTTTTTAAAATTCGACCGTTACCCGGGTCGACCCGACGGGTCGACGGGTAAGGATCTCATGACCCTTACCCGTACCCGCGACCCGGGGGAACCCGTACCCGCCGGGTCAGTGACCCGCCGGGTCACGGGTGACCCGTGACCCGTGGACATGCTTAGTTAGGAAGACTGCAGAGTGAGCCAGATGGTGTGACCAGCCGAGGACTTTTGTACATTAGGTCGGTTGCGTGGGATAGGGGATCTTTTGTACCAGATGTTTATGATGTTGTTTTGTACTCGGCTTTGTTGTTGTAAAACCTTTTTGATGTATCTTATACAATTTTATTTATTTGGTTTTAATCTACCTGTGCCTTGTTGTAAGATCCACTGAACTTGTTTTCAGGCTAGGGTTAGGATCCATTATGAGATCCTAGCCCAATGTAGCACTTTGAGTCCCGCGGATTCGGGGTGTTACAGTAATAGTCTGCTCTAGCCGTCTGCCTCGCTACCCATATTGGATCGTATAAAGGCTTACAACTCCTAGCAGCCATTGGAGACCCTGAAAACCTCAAAAACTCATACCAAAAGATTAAAAGAAAAAGCAAAAAGCTCACAAGCCCGACAACCAAAAACCGAATTTTGCCTAGACCAAATCCCCGGAAACGGCGCCAAAAACTTGTTTTTTGCCGAAACTCTGTTCCGTTGCCGGAACGAGAACTTCGTTTGTACCTAAGAACACAAATCTGCAAGAATACTCTAGTAGAAAGATTAATAGCAAAAGCATGAACAGTCCCCGACAACGGCGCCAAAAACTTGTTCGCTGGAAAGTGTGTGCGTCAAAGTCTTAAATTTATAAAAACTGAAATCAAGCAAAGCGAACCCGCAGTGTACAGATCGGCGTAGTAAAGAAAGAATTCCAGAATATCGAACTCAAGGATTTAGGGGGATAAATTAAATTCACAAATTGTCAAGCAAATAACAAAACTTTTATAAAGATTAATCGGGAAAACAACGATTCTAAAGATTCATGTATCCAATTGTGGCAATCGATTCAAGATGTTCAAAAGATGTAAGGACAGAGTTGGGATTGCAAAGGTATAGATCTAAGGTAGGGAATTGTACGGTGAAGTTTCAAAATCCATAAGTCTCACCCAAAGGCTCTCTCTATAAAGGTTGTTGAGGTTGCAATATAGAAAGGATCTAAGGATGGGGTTAAACTTTCAAATACCCATGCTCAAGCCTAAGTAGAGGATGTTCAGTCTCACTACTATGTAGAAAAGGTAAGCAAATGCTAGGTTTAAGCAAATCTTTACCTTTGGATCAAAGTAAAAGCAAAGAACGTACGACAGAGAAAAACCACGGTCAGATCTTGAAGAACCACGGCCGTGGAACTCAAGAACATGCCGTGAAAAGCCTCGACGACGAGGTTTCTCGCAACTCTCAGGGTCCATTCTGTTTTGGTCCAATCCATCATCATCTATGCCACAACTATCAACCCTTCACCTTAGAATCGCTTAAAGATTTTAGCCAACAATCATCATACTGAAATCCAAAATCAATTATAAAAGGGAGAAAAGGTAAAACCTTGAAATCTCAATAAGAAATACAAAACCAATATTAATCAAACACAAAATCAGTAACTTGGATTCAATGGATTTAGAATAGAGTAAGAATCTCTCACAAATCTTAAAGAACAAAGAAGAACGAGATGTCAATCCGCCTTCAAAGTGAAACACTAAGATCTTTTCCGAGTACACAATCTCCAAGTGCGTACTTCTCCAAATCTTCCTTCCAAATCTCTTCTTTCCGTGGGGCGTCCCCAGCTTCCAAGTCTTCAAGTCTCTAAGTCTCCCCTTTTGGACATTTTGACTCCTCTTCAATGCTGAAGGCTATAGAACATTTATAGGGATTAATCTAGGGTTTAAAGATAAAACCCTAAATATTTGGGCTGAAAAGAAGTCGAGTCCCGTTGATATCAGAAAATACTTTGGTGCGTTAGATGGTATCAGAAAATACTTTGGAGCGTCAAACGGTATCAGAAGATACTTTGGCGCGTCCTTACTTCCTTTTATGCTCCTTTTTGTCCCGTTGCAAGGCTTGATCCTTAAATATGTCATTTTGCTCCATAATTCGCCAAATTACCTACAAATGCAGTAAAACTCTGTGTAGACCTCTATTCTCGCAAAGTAGGTGAATATGACCATAATTTCTATGAATGTATGTCTATGCATGCAAAAGGAAGGGAAAATCTACATAAATACATGCCTAAAAATAGGTCATAATTCATGTCATCAGTGTGTTTGTGCCATCACCATGATTATAATGCCTCGAATATTAGCTAACGGTTTTATGGATGTTGTAGTTGCCTTGCAGGTTAGGCATGCGGCCGAGGGATCCGGAAGAGTGGGCAGTCGGGTTCCGTACATTTTTTGGATGGGTTTGGTTGGAGTTGTGTTTATTGTATATTGTATATTATTGTGTATTTGACATTTGGTCTTTGAAGTTATATACTCAGTTGGAGTCTTTTGTTGTATGATTTCAAGAATCAAATCATTTGCATAAAAATGTGTTTTAGTTTTGCCTTTATTAGTGTTTTGTTGTAAGATCCGGTGAAATTGTTGTCAGGCTAAGGGTCATGACTCATTGTGAGGTCTCCACCCGTAGCATCCCGAGTTCCGCGAATTTTGGGTGTTACAATATGGTATCAAAGCCCAAGGTTGACAACAATGACACTAGCAGTCTTCTAAAGGCCGAATAGAAGGAAACAGAAGCCTCAAGGGTTCTAAGTTTTAAAATGAATTTCGTTTTCAAAATCACAAGCATAGTCGGTCGGGGATAGAATGTACAGACCACCACTCCTTCCACGGATCTCGATAGCTTAGTTTATTGGATTTTGATATATGTATATTTTTAGATATGTATATGTGGATTGTAGTTGCATGATGTACTTGATATATATGTATAGTTATATATGTGGACTATAGTACATTTTGGACCTTGTGTTGTGAAGTAGAATTCAAGGATTTGGTATGTTGGTAGGGATGTGGCATAAGGCTTATATCATCATGTATACGTATACTTATGATATAATACAACATATGGGGATATGGGACCTAATAGAAAAGATCATAGTATGATATCATCACCTTTAAGACGACGTTGTTGACTTGGGATAGCGTTCATACGTGGATGAGTATGCTCAAGTATCGAGTTGAGCATTTAGCACTAACGAACACCATGACGTTTCACGGATTCCTTTAAAAGGGTGTCGAAGAGAAGGATTAGAGATGACATAAGCGAAGGACGAACAAGTGGAAGGAAAACCCGAGATAACTAAAGAGAAATCGAGATGGAGGCAATACAAGTAAAGAGAAGTAACATTAAGGTGTGAAAGTGGTCCCAAAGAAGCCATGATTGGGACGACAACGAGACCAATAGAGATAACGAACTTAAGTCTTCAGGAAGACGTGTGGACAACTAAAGATGCGAATCAAGGAGGAGTTGGGTACTTTCTAGCAAGGTTAAAGGTGGTGTTCCATTAAGATATAAAGCTTTCCTTAGATGCTCCTAAGCATTGGAGTCAAGATGAGAAGAGTGATCGAACCATGTGCGAAAGTTTTAAGATACCGTAAGTTAAGCTTACGAGGTACCAATAAGTAAAGTATCAACATTACGAGAGTTACAAGAAGAAGGGCACGGTGGAGATTCACGTGGAGTTGACTGGTTTCCGTTACGATGATGAGGCTAAGAAACACCAAGAAGATAGAAGTGTGAGTAGATGTTGGTTCCGGAAGGATGCGAAACGCAACAAGAAGCTCTTGATTAGGGAAAGACTTAAGATGCTAACCAGAGAAACGGGAGTGCTTCTTGAGTAACATTAGAGATTTTAAGAAGACACACTTACGAGATGTCATGAGGCGCAGTTAAGCCTATGTAGGTGAGTTATACGGCGTGCAAGGCCAAAAAGAGTATAGCTACCTTATGGAAGAGGAAGAAAGCATGGAACATGGAAAGAGCTAATGGAGTTTAAGGCAGAGCACCCCGAGGAGGGTAGCCTTCAGGAGAATAGTGACACGAAGTACAAAATAATGGTAAGTCGTCGGCCTTAGAGAAGGTCAACCATAAGCTTATAAGTGGTAACCGGGAACGCATAAAGTGCGGGTTGCCTATTGAAGAATTGAAGATGGGAGGTGTAACCTCAAGCGGAGAATATAAAGGAATGGTAACCAAAGCTTGGAGTTTTCCGTATGGTTTGATCACAATAGTAACGAAGTACATCAGTAGAAGCATGATTGTCTTGAGCAATATAACGTTGAATAGTTAAAGCAAGTGACTGTAATAGACCTTCTAGGGAGGGATTGTAACGGCCTTACGTGATCTTTTACGGTCATGGGATTGACATATGGGAGAACGGCGCGGATTTGAACCTTTAAGGTTTGAGCATGGTTAAGAGGACTAGTGGATTAAGAGGAAGGTGAGGTTTCCATTGTTTCTTTACTCAAATGAGAATGTAAAGAAAGAAGATGCATGATATTTTCTTTCTTAAGAGACGAATGTTATGTTGTCGCGAACAAGAGATAAGTTAAAGTTTCTAGACTCGCCCGAAGGAGCCATGTTGGCTATGGTGTGAAACGGGGGACCGAGGTTATAGTAATGTTGTAAGCATTAAGCTTAAGGTGGTGGTACTTGAGAATTCACGAGTTAGAAGTTTCAGTGGTTGGAATGGGAAATTTCTTCCGGTCTTCCCCTTAGGGCATTCATGTATGCACTTTAAGGAAGGGTATGAGTCGGGAAGTTATACTTTGTCTAACGAGAAATACGTAAGGCTACCAATGAGGATAGGTGTAATATCCTTAGTATCCATAGGGACCCCGCCCCTGCGGTTTTGCATGGCCGCAGGTGCGGTGCACCGCCCCAGCGGCACCAAGGGAACCGCCCCCGCAGTTGAGGCAACTGCAACCGTTTTCTTTGACCTTTTGACTTGTGCTTTTAGTGGTGGCTTCCTTTATAAGCCTTCTCCTTCCTTCAGAAGAAGGGTTTCCATCTTCTCTCCACAATTTCATCTCTTTTCCCACGTTCATCTCCTTCTCTTCTCCTTCTTGAGTTTTTTTTGAAATTTCTTCAAGTTTTGATCCTTGTGATGCAAAATTTATGTGATGACGAGGTTTGAGGTTGTTTTGAGTTGAAGCTGGTGCTATGTGTTGTGGTTTGAAGAGCCAAGAGTGTGAGAGTCGTGTTGAGTGGTTGAGGTAGGATTCTTTCTTTCTTCTTCATTCTTTATCTCTTCTTCTTGTTTAGCTTTGGATTTCCACAAGTTGATCTTGTGTGGCACTCCCTAGACATGTAATAATGGCATATATGTATGTATATGTATGTTGATTGTTGTTGGGCAATAAAGAAGCGAAGAGGATCGAGTGAGGAACCGAAGAGAAGCAGAGAATCGCCCTCTACACAGTTGACCACCCCCGCGGATTGAAGTCGCCGCCCCTGCGGCCAGACCTGTGTCCCCACCCCTAAGGCTGAGTGTCACCACTCATGCGGTGTGTTGCGCCCTTGCACTTTCCTACTTCCGCAAGTGCGTGTCCAGGACATACCGAGTTGGTATATTTCCTTTCCTTTCCTTTAGCCTTGGCTTTAGAGTATAACTAGGCTAGTGTATGTTGAGATGTTGAGTTATATGTTGAGATAATGGCTTGGGCATTTGTGAGCTATGATTAGATACCGAGGTTTGGATTCGAGTTATGGTTTGAGGATGGTTATATGGTTTAGGAGATGGAATCCCCTAACCTTGGGACGACGTTTGTTATTATTGTGCTTTGCTGATGCAAGCATTGATCATTTCCCCGAGGGGAAATTGTGACCACTTGATACGGATTGCGTTTGTGACAGGCAAGTCCTTGGGACTTACTTAGCGAGCGGTTATGGGTTTGAGTGTTTGCATTAGTGGTGTGTGCATGTGTATGTTGCATTGATAACTTAAACCGGACTAGGATGACCATATACATACGTTAATTGACTCAAGTGTATGATAACGGGCGGTGACAACTTGTCTAGCTCAAAATGGGTAGCTAGAGGGTTCTCTACGACCGGTACTCCAGGTGGTGATGATTGGCACCCTTCCAAGCCTGTGTGAAAGGGGACAGAGGCGAGGCAGTTCTACTCCTCGTGTCACAAGGAATGAATGAGTAAAGGTATAACTTAAATTAAGATAATAAATGGATACGTGTGTACATAGCATGGTGTGATATGTTGATGTGTTATATGTGCTACTACTTCATTCTTATCTATGATTTGTTAGCTAACGGTTTCATACCGTGTTGTAGATGATCTGCAGGTTAGGAAGACTGCAGGGTGAACCAGATGGGTGATCAGCCGAGGGCTTCCGTACAATAGGCTGTGCGAGGGTTATGGGATCTTTTGTATACATTCGTACATGTTGTTGCGGTTTTATACTCGGCTGTGTTTTGTAAACCTTAATCTATATATTTTTACAACTTTTATGTATTTAGTTTTAATCTATCTGCGCCTTGTTGTAAGATCCAGTAAACTTGTTGTCAAGCTAGGGTGAGGATCCACTGTGATATTCTAGCCCAGTAGCGCCCCGAGTCCCGCGGATTTGGGGTGTTACAATGTTGGTGTCAGAGCCTTAGGTTTACAACAATAACACTTGCAATCTGCAATAAAGGTCGAATAGATAAACAAACAAAACCCGAAAGGGGCCTGGCTTTTCAAAAGGATTTTGTAACGCCCCAATTTAAGGCGCGCTTACGATATTTATTTTACCGACTTTTATCGATATTTTATTAGCTTACATATTCTTAGTTAAAGTATTTTTACGATGTAAAATATATTTTTCGAGTAAATTATTATTTTGGATACGTTTGCGTACATCCTTTTATTTTTTTTTATTTTTTGGAAAAGTCGGAAAGTTTTCCGACTCGAAAATTCCGTTCCGAAACTCTCTCCCCACACCCTACTTTTTAGTCTGCCAACCCTTGGGTTCCTTCACCACCTCCCTTCTAGCGTCTGCACCTACCCGTGAGCAGCTCCCCTGCACACCTTTCCCAGCCTTCTGTCTTTGTCCCTATCCCTCTCTCACGCTACCAAAACTCTCTCCCCACACCCTATGTGATGTTCTCCTCTTCCACAGCCTCCTCCACCTCTCTTCCGCTCTAGACCTTCAGCTCGTCCCTGCACTCAAGCCTTCGACGGCTGCAGTTGCTAAACCGACCCTCGCAACCGCTGCTGTAACTCACTTGGGCTGCCGCCACGACGCCGGAGTAGCCATCGTTGCGCCGCCTCTCCTCCTGATGCCTTTCGTCGCCAGAGAACGGACCGAACCACACACCAGTGCCTCGCCCTGTTGATACCACCGGAAGGAGAACGCTCCGGCCGCCACCTGTGTTCCTCCTCAGCCGCCTTCTCGTTCCCCTTTTCTTCTCTTTCCAGCTTCTCTCGCGCCGTAAATCGAAGCCACACGCCGGAGAAAGGTCGGGCTCGTCGGGACCGCCAGCAGCTCCGCCTGCCTCTCCTCACCGCCGGAGGAGCCCTGCCCTGGCCGCCGCCGCACCTTGCCCTCTCCTAACCGCCGCCAACAGTGGGTTTTGAAACCCTTTCTCCTTATTTAAATCGGGCTCCCATATTTTTAATGTAATTGCATTATGTACCCATTATTTAGTAATTGCAGTTTTGGCCCCTGTTTTGAGTTTTTGCAAATATGTCCTTGAAGATTAATTACAGATTTGACCCATCTTTTATTATTGCAGATTTGTGCCCAGATTTTTAAATGTAGCAATTATACCGTCCTGCAGATTTTATTTACATCATATGGCCCATATATTTATTTGCGGTTTATAACCCACATTTACAAGATTGCATATTTTGCCCAGAAAATGATTGAACGATTTATTTTTCCTTGGCTTTGAGAACGAGTTTTACCATTGGGATTATGATGTTGTTTAGATTGCCCGGAAAATAAAATTACGGATTTTATATTTGGTTTGTGGTTCAAGTTGTAATTTCGGGTTTACGACCAAGTGGTTTAATTTCTTACTTTCGCCCGGAAGGGTTTAACGAGTTTTAACGTTGGCTTTTGAAAACGGGTTTTCCTTAGATTTATTTATATTATATATCCCGTTTAAGTTTAGCGTATGAGCTAAACTTGTTTAGTTTTGGTGTTAGGTTTGGAAATGACCCCGATAACGGCCTAACGAATCCGCATTCGACATTCGTATTTCGTCTTCCATCTTCGACCTCGTGTGAGTACCTTTCTCGATCTAGTTATGTTTAGTAGTATTATACTAGGATGGACCTAGCATAACTTAGAGTTAAAACCAAGTAGTGGTTATGGACCTTAGGTGAGTGTTTGAGGATTGTGAAATGTTTTATGACTTAAGGTGTTGATGTTATCTTGTGAGGCTTGTGAGGTTTGAGAATTGGAGTATATGGTTGTTGATTTTATGGGCTAGGATATGCTTATTCTAGCATGGTGTTGTTACCGATGAGTTTGTTTTGACTAGGCATGTTTATCCTAGTATGTGTATGGGTTATGATCTTGCGAGATCATAGGGTCTAGAGGTCTAAGGACTTCTAGCTTGTGTTGAGTGTTATGTGAGCGTGAGGGATTCTAGGATGCGGTCCTAGAATGAGAGTCAAATGATCTCGGGTAGATCATTTGAGTAGAAGTCTAAGACTTTTTGAGTTGAGCGAGTTGTTGATATAGATGTCTTGTTGTTAGCAGATGTAGACTTATTCCCAAGGGAGGCGAGAGTGTTGCGTGAGTTAGCATTTGAGACGAGGTAAGTCTCCGGACTTAGTTAGCTCGTATTCCTTGTATTAGCGTTGATGTGTGATTTGTGGTGTATGTTTATTATTTATATTATAACAACTAAACCGGAAATAGGATTACCGACCTTTATATTATTTCGGCCCAAGTGTATGATAAAGGGCAGTGACAACTTGCCTAGCTCCCGCGAGAGCTAGGAGGTCTTGGCGACTATCCCGTGCTGGTAGACGGTCGGATGCATTCCATGCCGGTAAGTAGGGACCGAGGCGAGTTTCGGTGACTCTCGTGTCACAACCTAAGTTTAATTAGAACGGGATATGACTTAATAATAAAAAGATAATAAACCGGACTTGTGTGCTTTGGTGTACATTGTATGTTATGTTAATTTAGTTGTTTTTGTGCCTTTCACCATGATTCTAATGCTTCAAATATTACCTAACGGATTTATACCGATTGTTGTAGATTGCCTTGCAAGTTAGGAATGCAGCCGAGAGATCCGGAAGAGTGGGCAGCCGGGGTTCCGTACATTTTAGGATTGGGTTTTTGGTTGGAGTCGTGTGTTACGCTAAGATTGTGTAGCACAAAAGTCTTAAATTTATAACTCGATATATTTTTCCTAACTCCTAGCGAATCCACAGTGTATGGATCATTTTGTAGTAAGGATAATATTTCGAGGTCGAACACAAAGACTAAGGTGAAATTGAATCAAATAAGTGACTAAGGATAGTGTATAGTGTAAATCTAGTCTAAGAAAAGAGAAAGGAATAAAGAAAAGAAAATCACAATGTTTTTGAATTGGTTTTGTGGTGATCAAGCAAGGATCACAAATCATGCAAGACTAACAAATCAAACGAACAACTAAGCTACCAACACAAACAAGCAAAACAAACACGAGATATGTGATCAAAGAGAAAAGCGGGTTCTAGGGGTTAGAAATTCCGGTTATGGCATTAGACTCAAGCTTCTAATCAACCTTTGACTAGCTATGGTATGTTGGAAAGGAATGTTTCTCGAATGGGATCAATCACCGGGTAGGTCTCATGATCTACTAATCCCGCACCTAAGGTCCTATCACCGGGTAAGTCTCTAGGAGCCTAAGGTTGGAAAATCTTCACAAACCGGACTGCTATCTAGGGATCTAAGCTCTCCTCACCGGGTAAGTCTCGGGAAGGCAAGTCCTAAACATCAATCCTAGCACATTCAGTCCAATAGCGGCTTATGAGGCTCACTACTACCTAGAGTTCATCATCTTCGGTACCTAAGATCAATAATCACTGGGTAGGTCTCTCCTCTCTCTTAGTTTGCTAGCATTAGGTCACCCTAGGCTAGATTAAGCTTAACAAACACTACGATTTCAACAATCTAACATCCTAACATTCAGATTTATCAATACAAGCACAACATAATCAAACCACGGGCAGATCATCAAAACCACGGCCGTGGTTGTATAAGAACAGATCGTGATTTATGACAGCAGTTAAGTACGAGCAAGCAAATCATCCAAAGATGCATTTAAGTCTATTATATCATAGTCCAAGCCATAACCATCATTCTATTACCCTAGAATCGCATCTATTTAGCCAACAACATGCATTTTAACAATCAAACTCAACAAGTATACATTCATGGCTTCCTTGCCAAGAAAATGAAATGAAAGAGAAATGGAACAAGTAGAACAAGAAAACCAAGCTGAATAAATTTTAAGAAAGACTTACAACCCTTCAAAAGAAGGTACAAATCGTTCCTTACAAAGCCTTGCAAATGTCTTCAACAAGCTCACTCAAAAACCACTCAAAAGCTCTAAAAACTAATGTTCTTCTTCTTCTTCTCCAAATGAGAGTGTTTTTGCTCCCCTCCAAGAGTAGCCTCCAATGGAATGTTGTAGAATGAGAGAGTGTGGGAGAGGATGTGTAAGAGAATCAGCCTGCTGGACCACTTATATCCTCCATCAAGGGCAAGAGTTGGTTATGGAGATCGTGGGACAGCTGTCACAACTCTCTAGAGAGAATCACGGTCAGAACCACGGGCGTGGAATCTGGGTCTGGACCGTGGTTTTGCTCAGACAGCTCTCTTTTGATCGTTAAGCCATGAGTTGGTGCAAGGCATGCACCAACAAGGTCCTATGTGTTCTCCTTAGCTCCTAGCTTGCTTCTTAATGAGTCCGGAAGTGTGTCATCGCGAGGAATGATCCTCGAATGTATCGATTAAGCTCCAAAAGCTCCCCAAAATACCTACAAAACGAACAATAGTTCGTGTAGACGTCTATCTCGACAATATGCATGAGTTAAATGTAAACGTCATGAACTAATGTCAAACTATGCATGAATAGCGGGAAAAACTATCTAAATGGATGTCTAAACTGAAGTCATAAATCGTGTTATCAAAATACCCCATACTTAAGATTTGCTCGTCCCCGAGCAAGATCCAACTATAGGCTAAGAGATGACATGATTTATGAATGCAGAAAAACAACAAAATCTTTTTTGAATTGTGCTTCTAGCATTGGATCACCTTCATAGTCATGTTTCATGGCAATGGACAAGCAATCATGCATCAAACGAATGAAGGCATGGAAGGACAATTATACTTAAAAGCATGCATGCAAGGTGAAAATGAAGAGGTCAAGATGATCATGAGTATATCAAATCTAGATCACTAAGTCTTTCACACAAGCAAATAGGTCACAAGGACTTAGGAAAGAAAAGACCAAGAAATGTTGTGAATAGGTGGGAATTTTTCTAGGTCATGTGATGCTAATCCAAGAAATGAACTAACTCCACAATTTCGTTTTTGATCAACTTCCCACAAGTGTATATTTTTCTTCATCTTTTATTTGTTTTCTTTTCTTTTTCATTTCCTTTTTCTTTTACTTATTTTTGAGACAATGGCATTGGTGTACAAAAGCCGAAACCTTGGTGATCAACGGACCTCGGGATTTTTCCGAGGTGCCTCACACCGGGCACACATACCAAGGCTCGTTACGACATTCGGTTTATCCAACTTTGGCAAGGCACAAACACCCGATTATGTGAATGGTGCCGAGTTACTCGTCATCAAAACCAAAGTCCCCAAACCTATATTTTTTTCTACACTTTTCACAATAAATTCAGCACTTCATTCACAACATTCTTTCATCAACGACTTCACCCCACACTTGCTTTTCACACACATCAGCACACTAGCATGCTCCTATTTCCGGATGGGTCAAAAGAGGTCAAATTTTATATCAATTGAGGTGCTCAAACAACATGATCAAGATGAGAAGTAGAGAAAGATGAATTGCCTTAATCACTCCTAAATGATGTGGAAGAACTAGCATGTAATTTCGACTATCAATCCTCAATCCAATCAAGGCAAACATCATGATCACAATTCATACATGGGATTCAAGATAAGTATTTCAAGTCCACATATGCATACATCCATTCAACACATAAGGCCATCCATATCCAATTCACAAAACAATCTCATCATAAGGGTCATACCCAAACTTAGAAGCACCAAAATTTTTTTTAAATTTTCTGATTTTTTTTTTTGGAATTTTCGAAATATATATGTACAATGCAAAAGGTAATGAAACATGTGACAATATTAAACTATCCTAGATGCTAATCATGCAAATGATCATGAACCCCATACTTAGAAACACATTGTCCCCAATGTGCAAATCAAGTAAAGAAGAGTGAAAGAGAGTCCTCACAATGTAAAAATGGTGTTGCTTTGGTATTTTGGTTCACTCACGTGGAGTGATAGTGGATTATCAGTCAAAGGTGGTAGATAGCTCTCGATGTTCATTATGGCGTCGGGACCCGCTAAGCACCGCTAGCCGTCCAAGTCCCACATCCGCTCCACCCACGTTTGATGCGGGATCACCATCATCATCCTCATGCCATGCAAGACTTCCATGCTACTTAGACTCTAGCACACAAACACCAAACACACACCAACACACAAAAACAGAAAAATGAAAACCAAAACAAAAACGAAAAGGGAAAGACATGTACCAATTGGTTGCCTCCCATTAAGCGCTTCTTTAAGGTCATTAGCTTGACCAAATTTGGGGGCGTCTCACTCAAGGTGAAGTGGGGTAATCATATCCACCGGAGCTCCCGGGATATACTTCTTCAAATGGTGCCCATTCACCTTAAAATCTCCACAATGCTCCCCTCCTATCTCAACCGCTCCATGGGGAAAGATCTTCTTCACCACACAAGGACCCGTCCATCTTGACATTAGCTTTCTAGGGAAGAGCCGTAGCCTGGAGTTGAAGAGAAGGACTTGGTCACCTTCACTCAACTCCTTTTGGATGAGACGTTTGTCATGCCAACGCTTGATCCTTTCCTTGTAGATCCGGGCGTTTTCATAGGCATCCAACCGGATCTCCTCAAGAGCATTGATGTCTAGCAATCTCTTCTCTCCGGCTTCCTTGAGGTCAAAAATCTGCCACCTTATGGCCCAATACGCCCTATGCTCCATCTCCACCGGAAGGTGGCAAGGCTTGCCATAAACTAGCTTGTAGGGAGTGGTGCCAATCGGTGTCTTGAAGGCGGTTCTATATGCCCACAAAGCATCATCAAGATTCATAGCTCAATCCTTTCTTGTCCTAGAAATCGTCTTCTCAAGTATCCCCTTTATCTCCCGGTTGGAGATCTCCACTTGGCCACTAGTTTGGGGATGGTAAGGTGTTGCCACCTTATGAGTCACCCCATACTTAGCCAAAAGTGTCCAAAAGTTCCTATTGATGAAATGCTTCCCTCTATCACTTATGATCACTCTTGGTGTTCCAAACCTAGGGAAGATGACTCGGTTGAAGAACTGCACCACAACTTTGGCATCATTGGTGGGAGAGGCGATTGCCTCCACCCATCTCGACACATAGTCTACCGCCAATATAATGTATAGGTTGCCACATGAAGAGGGGAATGGTCCCATGAAGTCCACACTCCACACATCAAACACTTCAACCTCTTGTATGTTGTTCAAGGACATCTCATTCCTCCTTGAGATGTTGCCCGTCCTTTGGCAAGCATCACATGCCACTACAAAATTCTGCACATCCCTAAACAAGTTAGGCCAATAAAAGCCGGATTGCAATACCTTTGCACACGTTTTGTGTGAGCTAGCATGGCCTCCACATGGTAAGGAGTGACAATGGCGGATCACACTCTCCACCTCATCCTCCGAGATGCACCTCCTAAAGACTCCATCCGGCCCTCTCTTGAACAAGAGAGGCTCGCTCCAATAGTAATACCTCACATCCTTGAAGAACTTTTTCTTTTGGGCATATGATAGACCGGGTGGCACCTCCTCACACACAAGGTAGTTCAATATGTCAGTGATGACATGAATTATATACCATTATATTCATGCATATTGTAGATGATTACCTTAATTTACCTTGCATTTAGAGAGATTTTGTGTACCATTTATGTTCTATTCAACAAAATGTCAAAATAGAGGTCTACACGAGTTTTTGATGAATTATAGGCAAATGGAGTGGAATTGAAAGCAAAAGTGGAGCAAGGAGCACCTAAGGTCATTAAGGAAGCTAAAGAAGTCTTAGAGGGATCACAAAGAGCTAAGGAGTTGCAAAGGAGAAGCATAAAAGAGAGAAAGAAGACGAGCCAAAAGAAGAGCACTTTCTGTTGAAGAAAATCGTGCCATTATACATATAAATCGGACGATTTTCTTCTTTAGAAATCGAACGGTTTTGTGTATAAATCGACTAGGTCGATTTCCCTTTTTTTTCAGCTAAATGATAAAGACGATACAAAGCCCAATTATTTTGGGCTAGAGGAGGGTTTTGCCAAACGGCACACTAGCAAGAAACTATAGTTGGGAATCCTGGGAACGAAATCGAGGAGGCCGCAGCGGGAAATCTTTAGACGTTGGAGAGAGATTGAGGATTCTTGGAGAAGGATTGAAGGACTCTAACCGGAAAGTCAATCTTGATCTTTATTTGTGAGATTTCTTTGTTCTATTGAAATCTTTGTGATTTTTGAACACGAATTTGAGTTACTTAAGAGATACATTGATCAGTTTAGAGAATTGTTTACAGATTTGAAGATTATTGAGTTTTTATTCAAGATTCGGGTTTATTTGTGATATTTCACTCAATCTTTAATTTGATTCGATTTTGAAAATGGTTGGCTAAAACCATTGTGATTCAGGGGAGAATAGTTGATGATTAAGGCTTAGATGATGATAGACTGAACTCATTTACACATTAGGACCCTGAGAGTTTAGATTTTAGTTTTGTGATAACAGGAAAATTGGGGTGTTCTTGAGTAAATCGGCCGATTTCACAACACGATTTATTCTTCTGACGAACTTTAATTGAATTAATCATTAACCAAAACTAATCCTTGCCTAAACCCCAACCTTGTTTCACCTTTTTAACCTCTATTTGAGTGTATGAAGAGACTTCAAAGTTGATTCTACATTTAATAGATTAAGACCATAAGATTTGGGTAATAGAGAGACTCAACATCCTTTATTAAGATTCTAAGTGTGCTTTCTATTCTTTACTTTGGAGAGTCATATCCTGGAGTTTTAGATAGTTAGTTTGAACATAGTTCTTGTCTTTAGATCTTTCTATATTGCAGCCTCAACAACCCTTATAGAGAGAACCTTTGGATTAGATAAATAGGTTTCGGAACTTCACCGTACGATACCTACCTTTGAACACATAATCTTTGCAATATAAACTCTGTCCGTATATCTATAGAAGTGTCTTGAATCGAAAGCCGAAGTCGGATACTTGAATCCTTGGAATCATTTTACCCTTATTTGATCACAAAAGCTTTTGCATTTTCGATAGATAATTGAAATTGAATTTACTCTTACCAAATCCCTAAGTTCGACTATGGAATTCTTACCTCACTACAGCCGATCCGTACACTGCGGGTTCGCTTTGCTTTGAGTTCTAGATATAAATTTAACACTTTGACGCACACACCTTTTGAGCGAACAAGTTTTTGGCGCCGTTGCCGGGGATTTGGTCTAGACCAAATTTGATTTTCGGTGGTCTAGCTTGAGAGCTCTTGCTCTTGTGATTTGATTTGTCTACTTGAGTGATCTTTGCAGGTTCTTTAGGTATATGCGAAAGACTAGATCCACTAAAGGTCTAGTTCCTTTCGATCCCGAATTGGAGAAAACTTTGAGAAGAAAGTTGAAGGAAAAGAAAATGGCTGAGAACAATGAGAGAAACTTCCAGGCTGAACTGAACGAAGCTCAACGCCAACTTCAGTTGAGTGAGAAAGCACGTCTAGATGCTGAAACGAGTCATCAATTTCAGATTGATGAACTAAGAGCTATGATGTTGGACATGAAGTTGAGTGAGAAAGCACGTCTAGATGCTGAAACGAGTCATCATCTTTAGATTGATGAACTAAGAGCTATGATGTTGGACATGAAGTTGGAATTGAACGAATCCAGGAAGAAGAAGAAAGTCAAGACACCAACTAAATCCATTAGAAATAACTCATCTGATGATGAAGAAATTGATCAGGACATGCCGGAACTTGAGGAGATCGATCCACTACTTCGTCCTGTTCGAAACACCCCAAAACCACGGGTTGTTCCTCGCCTCCCAACTAGGGATGTGAGAGTTGCTAATGACGGTGATAGACCCCGAACTTTGGGGCAACGGATGGACCCAATTCAGCAACCACGCCGTCTAGGTGTGGACTTCGGAGCTGAAGACATCCAGGAGTTTAGCTTCTCACCACAAGTATCACCATGGTTCGCCAAAGTCAATATGGCGGAGCAAGTACTGAATCTCCACATTAACACTTGCAGAATTTCGAGATTCTCATGGAGACTATGAAGCCGAAGAAGGCTACTACAAGCAATTACAAGATCAAACCGCTCTTATTTTCTTTGAAGGACAAGGCTCTAGCTTGGTACCAAACACTTCCGGCTGCAAAGCTGGCTACATGGGAAGAATTGTCTTCGGAATTCCTCACCAAGTTCTTCCCGCCATCCAAAACAGCGGAATTGAGAGGTAAGATAAACGCTTTTTCTATGAAAACTAACGAAAGTTTGTTTCAATCTTGGGAAAGGTTTCAAGATCTCTTGTTGGATTGCCCACACCATGGCATTTCAAAGCTGGAATTATTGGAGATCTACTACAAAGGATTGGATGTGGAAACACAATTCAACCTCCAATCTCTCTCTTGTGACACATTCATGGACATGAGAGAGGATGATGCTTGAGACTTCATTGAGAAGCAAGCCCAAGTGATTGAGAAGTATTCCCACCGGAAGGTGGAACCAAATAGCCGGAATCAAGGTGATCCGGGAGTTAAATTGAACCAAGCTTCTCAAACACAAATATTTTCCCTCAACAATGAAATCAAAGAGTTGAAGGAAGTAATCAAAACAAGTCTTCAAAGGACTAAGGAACAGGAAGCCAACTATATGGGAAGGGATAACGATCAAAGGAATGACTACCGGCACAACAACCGGAACTCTAACTGGAACAACAACAATAGGAACTCCAATAGCAACCATTGGAGGTCGAATCAACAAGCTTCAGGTAATCCTTATTCCCATGCTGAAAAAGCTCTAACACCTCCATCTTTCTCTACTCCTTTGAAAAGCCAGGAACAATCATCAAACGGATCGAACAAACCCGATCCCATGTTGGAAACGATCCTAGGGAAGTTACAAGGATTGGAAAGCTATATAACTTCAGTTGATAAAGCTCACAAAGCTTTGGAAAGCCAAGTATTTAACAAGGCCGGAGAAGTTCCAAGAGACAAAGGGAAACTTCCCGGGAAGACGGAAGATAACCCAAAGGGAAGGGTTATGGCAATCACTACTAGGAGTGGCGTAACAATTACCGATCCTCAACCTAAAGTAGTTGAAACCACCACCAAAGAAGGAAAGGAAAAGGAGAAGGAAGACGTCTATATCCCTCCTCCCGCCTACAAACCACCGGTACCATTTCCTCAATCTAGAGCGCGAGCGCGCTTAGATAAACACTTTGGTAAGTTTGTTGAGATAATGAGTAAATTGCATATTAATATACCGTTTATGGATGCAATTTTAGGTATGCCGGCTTACGGGAAATTCCTCAAGGAGATCCTCTCTAACAAGAGGAAATTAGAAGACATTGGAGAAGTCAAGATGAGTATGGAGTCATCCGAACTCATCAAGACTATGACGGAGAATATGCCACCTAAGCTCCGTGATCCAGGATCCTTTTGCATACCCATCACTTTGGGAGAGGCTACTTATGATGCACTTTGCGACCTTGGGGCAAGTGTGAGTATCATACCACTTGCTCTATGCAAAGCGGTTGGTCTAGGAGAGCCTAGACCGGTGAAGATCACACTCTACATGGCTGATCGTTCCACCACTAAGCTAGTAAGGATTCTAGAAGACATTCCTGTGAAACTTGGTAAGTTTTACATTCCTATAGATTTTGTCGTTCTTGACATCCCTGCAGATTATCTGGTTCTCATCATTCTTGGGAGACCATTCCTTGCAACATCCGGATGCATGGTAGATTGCAAGAATGGCCAACTATCTTTCAATATAGGTGAAGAGAAGGTGGAATTCATACTCTCTTCCTTAATCAAGGAGCCAGCCTTGAGAGACGATGTCTTTGATATCTTTGATGAAGAAGAGTCTAGAGAGGTAGTAAGTTCAATCTTAATGAAAGACCCTCTTCAAAAGGTTCTTAGTATGAGCATCATGGAGGAAGGAGTAGAACATGATTGCAATGAGGATGTGAAAGCATTAGATGATATGGAGGAAGAACCAGGAACAAGATTTGAAGAACTAGAATTAACTCCGGAAACTGTGAAAAAAATCGACCTGCATAAATTAAATCGTCCGTTTTTGGAAAAGGCAACCCGATTTTTGACAACAGAAAGAAAAATCGTGCCTCAGATCGTCCGATTTACTTCAGGGGAGGTCGATCCAATGGGAAATTTCCTGGATTCTCCAAACTTCACCGCAACTGTTCTCAACTCTAATGATACATCATCCCCACCTTCATAGGCTTCTCCCATGACATCCGAAGGTCATGAATCATCATCAATTAAGGCACCTCCATCTTTGGAATTGAAACCACTCCCCACGCATTTAAGGTACGCTTTTCTTGGCATTAATTCTACATATCCGGTCATAGTTAATGCGAAACTGAATGATGCTGAACTAGAGAAACTTATGCATGTTCTAAGACAACATAGGAGAGCATTAGGTTATACTATTGATGATTTAGTAGGAATAAAACCTTCCCTATGTATGCACAAAATTCTAATGGAAGAGGATTACAAGTCTTCACGCCAACCTCAAAGACGGTTAAATCCGGTCATGAAAAAGGTTGTGAAGAAAGAAATCCTTAAGCTACTTGATGCAGGTATCATCTTTTCTATTTCCGATAGCAAATGGGTGAGTCCAGTACAGGTAGTACCAAAGAAAGGAGGCATTACCGTTGTTGCCAACAAAAACAACGAACTTATTCCCACACGGACAATTACAGGGTGGCGAATGTGCATCGACTACCGTAAACTGAACGTGGCTACTAGGAAGGACCACTTTCCCCTTCCTTTTATTGATCAAATGCTGGAAAGGTTAGCCCAACATTCTTACTTTTGTTATCTAGATGGATATAGCGGTTTCTTTCAGATTCCCATTCACCTAGATGATCAAGAGAAGACGACTTTCACGTGCCCTTGGGGTACGTTTGCTTATAGAAAGAATGCCATTCGGTCTATGCAACGCTCCAGCCACCTTCCAAAGGTGTATGATGGCAATCTTCTCCGAATACGTAGAGAATATCATGGAAGTCTTCATGGACGACTTTTCGGTATATGGTTCTTCCTTTGATAATTGTCTCTCTAACCTTTCACTAGTTCTTAAGAGATGTGAGGACACTAACTTAGTCTTAAACTGGGAAAAGTGTCATTTCATGGTCACCGAAGGAATTGTGTTAGGTCATCTAGTATCACAAAGAGGAATAGAGGTTGATAGAGCTAAGATAGAAACTATTGAAAAGTTACCTCCTCCCTCTTCGGTAAAAGGAATAAGAAGTTTCTTAGGACATGCAGGCTTCTATAGGAGATTCATAAAGGATTTTTCTAAGATTTCAAAACCTTTGACTAATCTTTTGATGAAAGATGCAACTTTCGAATTTTCGAAGGATTGTTTAGATGCTTTTTGCAGGATCAAAGAAGCTTTGATTTCAGCGCCAATCATCCAACCACCCGATTGGAACCTTCCTTTCGAGGTTATGTGCGATGCAAGCAATGTCGCTATAGGAGCCGTTCTTGGACAGATGAAAGATGGTCACACTTATGCCATCTACTATGCTAGCAAAACGCTAGACGAGGCTCAATACAACTATACCACCACGGAAAAGGAACTCTTAGCTGTAGTTTACGCTTTTGAAAAGTTTCGTTCCTATCTTGTAGGTGCAAAAGTGATTGTCTATACAGATCATTCGGCAATACGCTACTTATTCACGAAGAAGGATGCGAAGCCAAGGCTTCTAAGATGGATCTTACTCTTACAAGAGTTTGATTTGGAAATTCGTGATAAGAAAGGGTTGGAAAACTCCGTGGCCGACCATCTTAGTCGTCTTCCACACCTCACCGACGAGACGGATGAACTCCCTATAGACGACTCATTCCCTGACGAGCAACTACATGAGATTGAAGAGTGTTTTCAACACATTTCAAAAGGTAATGATCCATGGTTTGCTGACATTGTGAATTACCTTGTTTGTCAGGAGATTCCCCCCGGATTTTCATATGCACAAAGGAAGAAGTTCTTTAAGGACGTCCGGCACTTCTATTGGAACGAACCTCTTCTATTCAAAAGAGGTCCCGATGGCATATACAAAAGATGTATCCCAGAAGATGAGGTGGATAGTGTCATCCGCCATTGCCATTCTCTTCCATGTGGAGGACATGCTAGTTCCCACAAGACTTGTGCTAAGGTACTTCGTTCCGGTTTCTTTTGGCCTACACTATTCAAAGATGTGCAAAAGTTTGTTGTTGCTTGTGATGCTTGTCAAAGGACAGGTAATATATCAAGGAGGAATGAGATGCCTCTCAACAACATACAAGAAGTAGAGATCTTCGATGTATGGGGCGTAGATTTTATGGGACCTTTCCCATCTTCATGCGGAAACCAATATATACTTCTTGCCGTAGACTATGTCTCAAGATGGGTAGAGGCAATCACATCTCCTACTAATGATGCAATGGTAGTGGTGAAGTTCTTCAATAGAACGATCTTCCCAAGGTTCGGAACTCCCCGAACCATCATTAGTGACGGAGGAACGCATTTCACAGCCCGTCGATTTGAGACTCTATTGGCTAAGTATGGGGTGACCCATAAGATAGCTACACCATACCATCCACAAACTAGCGGACAAGTTGAGATGTCCAATAGAGAGATCAAGGGAATTTTAGAGAAAACTGTCTCTAAAACGAGGAAGGATTGGTCAATTGTAACACCCCGAATCCGCGGGACTCGGGATGCTACGGTTTAGGACCTCACAATGGGTTCCGACCCTTAGCTTGACAACAATTTCACCGGATCTTGCAACAAGGCACAAATATAGGCCAAAATTGAAATACATTTTTATGCAATGTAAGAAAACCCGAAAGAAAACAAACACGACTTCAGCCGAAAACATCTACAAAGACCAAACGCCATACACGCGGCATACAAAACGTAATAACCGAAAGACCCAAAACACAAGACAACCCCAACTCAAAACCCTTCCTAAAATGTACGGACCCCGGCTGCCCACCCTTCCGGATCTCTCGGAGCATGCCTAACCTGCAAGGCAAACTACAACATTCGGTATAAAACCGTTAGCTCACATTCGAAGCATTAGAATTAAAGGGAAAGGCACAAACACAATTAATTCAACATAGTCACACAACATACTCAAAGCACAAAAGCCCGGTTTATTGTCTTTATTTATTAAGTCATATCCCGTTCTAGTTCAACTTCTTTTGTGACACGAGAATCCTCCGAAACTCGCCTCGGTCCCTTCTTCCGGCAATGGAACGGTCGGATGCCTCCGACCGTCTAACTAGCACGGGCCAGTCGCCGAGATCCCCCTAGCTCTCACGGGGAGCCAGGCAGTGATGTCACCGCCCGTTATCATACACTTGGGCCAAATAATATAAAGGTCGGTAATCCTATTTCCGGTTTAGTTGTTATAAACAGTAAAATAATAAACACACACCACCCAACACACAATAATGCCAATACAAAGAATACGAGCTAAGTAAGTCCGAAGACTTACCTTATCACCACACTCAACTCACAACACTCTCGCTTCCTTAGGGAGGAAGCCCATAACCTGCTCACAAGAAGATAACTATATCAACAACAACCCACTCACAATAGAAGTCTTAGACTTCTATACAAATGATCTATGCAAGACCATTTGACTCGCAATTCTAGGACCGTATCCTAGAATCCCTCATGCTCACATCACACTCAACGAAAGCTAGAAGTCCTAATACTTCTAAACCCTCGGATCTCGCAAGATTATAACTCATTACACAAACTAGGATAAACACTTGTAGTCTCAACAATTTCCCCGACCATAAGCGCTAGGCTAGGATACTCATGTCCTAGTCTCCACAATCTCAAAGATCATGTAACCCCAAACCTCAAGCCACAAGATTCCCAAGATCAACCATAAAGCACAAATCCTTAACAATCCTCACAAGATAACAACCCAACTCAAGCCTTAGAACAATTATAAATCCTCAAAACTCACCTAAGGTTCAAACCACTACTTGGTATTCTCACTAGGTTATGCTAGATTATCCAACCTAGCATGATACTAATTTTAAACATAACTAACAAGGGAGAAGTACTCACATGAGATCCAAGGTGAAGCACGGTCTACGGAGTCAAGAACGGGTTCGATGGCCTTTACTGGGCGCTTCCGGACCTAAGGACAAAACTAAGCAAAATTAGCTTAAACGCTAATTTTGAAAGGAAGGTTTAGCGCATAAAGATATTCCAATGAAAACTCCGTTTTTCAAAACCGAGGTTAAAATCGTTAAAACCATTTCCGGGCAAAATATCCAAAATGGAAAGTCGGTTGTAAAACCGCAATTCAAATTTATCCATCAATCGGATTTACACCATCAAAGAAGACACCAAAATAATTTGCAAAGGAGTTGAGTCACAAATCTTAACAAAATTAAGGGTCTAATAATATAATAATTCACTACAGGGCATAATAATTCCTTTTTCAAAGTTCTTGGGTAACAAATGCAATTATCAACAAAAATGGGGCAAAAATCACAAATAGCACAAAAGGGAGGGCACAATTACAATTTTCCAACTCTCTTCCTCCTACTGTTGGAATTGACAGAGGAGAGAAATGGGAAGGGAATCCGGCGGCTGCCCAGGCGGAGGAGAGGAGAAGGCCGGCATGCAGGCGGCGACTCCGGCGGTGGTTAGCGGCGGACCAGACTCCGGCTAGAGGCGGCCCACTCCGGCGGTTTCTACACAAAATTAGGGCACAAGCTGTCACACAGAGGGAGGTGATAGCATGAATTATAGTCTATATTTTGGGGTTTGTTTGGACGTTTTATCTTTCATAATCTGCATGTTTGTATGTACATTACGTGATTTTACTACCATTTCATCTACCTTTGCGAGAATCGAGGTCTACACCTAGTTTCGTTGTAATTGCAGGTAATATGGTACGTTTTGCATCAAAAAGGAGCAAAAGGAGTCATGAGTCATTTGGAGCTACATCCAGGGAGCATAGCCATGGATTAAAGATTTACTTTGGAGCAGTTTTGAGAGATTTCACATTCAGTTGTGAGTCACCTCGGTTGACCAGAGATTCATCTCGACCGAGGTGATCCAGAGATGCCGACTCGACCGAGGCGAACACCTAGGACGCGGCGAGAATATTTTATTCTTGGAAGAGATCTTTTAAAATTGGAAAGTGATCTTATATTTTTGGGCTTGGCTCCTGGAAGGAAGGAGATATGCAGAATATATATTTTACCTATATTTATGGGAGAATATCTTTCTAAGATTTATTATCTTTGGAGGGTTATTTTCCTATAAAAAGGGTCGTATTTCCCATAATTCCGGCATCCGCTTACACCCGCTATCAGCGCAAGAATCCCGCCTACGACGCAGCAGCAGCATACTCCATTTTGGAGAGAGTTGAAGAACCTTTTTGAAGGTTGAAGGAAGGTTGAAGATCATAGCTTTTATAGCTTTTTGGAGGGTTTTGTAAGATTGTCTTCAATTCCTTTCCTAGTTGTCTTGTCTTTTTAGATTGCTATCCGAGGAACGCTTTGTTGTGATATTTGATTCAGTTATTGAAGTCTTTTCATTAAATTCTTCTTTGTTCAAATATTCACCTTCTTCCCATATATTTTAATACTTTCATAATGATGATGAGTGGCTAATTTCCTTGTGTGATTCTAGGGTGATTAGCTGAAGGTTGTGGGAAAAACAATGATAGAATAATCTTAGATTCCAGTAGGATCCTGAAAGTTCGAGTCTTTAACCTTAACCCTAAGCATCTCGTTCGGTTGATGAACATCTCGGCCGGGGTGGAATTCTTCTGACCGAGGTGACTTATTTGATCCGTAACTGAGAGTTAAGTGTTAGAGTTTGCTAAATCCTATTCTTATTACACCTTCCTGGTTCAATGCAAGCTTAGGATGAGACTTACCCGGTAATTCCTTAGTTTGTGTATTAACGATCATAAGTGTAGGTAATAAAGGTTTATCCTTTATTGGGGTTTGAGTGTGCTTCCATCCCATCTTTGTGAGTTAGCCTGAGACTTACCCGGTAAAGGTTGATTCTATTCCCTTAGATGGTGTGTTAGTTTGAGGTTATAGTTCTTTATCTTGATTCCTTGAGACTTACCCGGTAATAGGAGTTACGGTTTAGGATTAGTGTGTAGTGAGACTTACCCGGTGATCTACTCCACTTTAGTAACACCTTCTCCTTGCAAAAATCTCATCTTTGTCCGCTTATCTATAGATCTTGAGTTGGAACCACAACTAGATGCTTTAATCCCTAGAATTCCATGTTTGCTTTATTGACTTCTTATTCATCTTTGATTGTGTTAATCGCTCTTGTGGTTAGAATTGACATTGCATACCGTATTGACTTTGTTTCACCAAGTCCCTGTGATCGACCCCTGGAATTTTCTTGCTTTTACTACGATTGACCCGTACACTGCGGGTTCGCATCCTTGTTTTAAGCTTAAGTCTAGGGTTATAAATTTAAAGCTTGCACACACCGTTTGGAGCGAACAAGTTTTTGGCGCCGTTGCCGGGGACTTGGTCTAGACCGAGCCGGTACGGTTTTCTCTTGGGGCATTTGCCCCGTTTTGTCTAATCACTCTACTTGAGTGACTTTTGCAGGTTCTTTCTTAGGTATATGCGAAGAACCCGCGCTGGGAAGGAAATCGTTCCTTACGATCCCGAACCAGAAAAGACATACAAGCGACGCTTAAGAGAAGCGAAGATGGCCCAACAAGACGATCGCGATCTTGCGGCCCAATTGAAAGAGACGCAGGAGCTGCTACGTCTCAGTGAGGATGAACTCAGGCAAGAGAAAGAAGAGAATCGCACCAGGACTGCAGCAATCGAAGCTGAGATTGCCGCCATTCGGAACCAGATTCTACTTCGACCGATGCAGGATCCAGTAGTTGATCCTCGACCGAGGCAGATTCCAGTACCTGACGCCCCGGTCGATGTACCTCCACCTCGGATGCCAGTCCGAGATGTTCTTCTTGCAGGAATCCCGCAAACCCTAGGTCAAAGGATGGACCCTAATCAACAGCTGAGGCGTCCAGGGGTGAACCTAGGAGATCCAGCAGATCATGACTACGAACTTCGACCGCAAGTTCTATCCATGATTCGCCAATGCCAATTCGGAGGGCTAGAGAAGGAGTCGCCGCATCAACATCTTCAAAACTACGAGATCTTGATGGAAACCTTGCGACCTTCCAGAATCGAGAATAACAACTACAAGCTAAGACCTTTTTACTTTTCTTTAAAAGATAGAGCTCTTACTTGGTATCAATCTCTTCCTCCAGGAAAAATCAGCACATGGGAGGAGATGACTACGGAATTCTTAACCAAATTCTTTCCCCCCTCGAAGACTGCCGAAATGAGAGGGAAGATCAATGCTTTCATCATGAAGGACAAGGAGAGCTTGTCCAAGTCTTGGGAGCGGTTCAAGGATATCCTTTTGGATTGCCCACATCATGGGATTCCAAAGATCGAGTTGTTGGAGATCTATTTCAAAGGGCTGGACGGAAGCACCCAGTTCAATCTCCAACTACTCTCCGCCGGTACCTTAATGGACATGGAGATTGATGAGGCTTGGGACTTCATTGAGAAGCAAGCCTTACACATGGAGAAATATACCCACCAAGGAGCTGAAGGTGGAGTTAAAAGAGTCAACTTTCAAGAGACTCAACCCAACAACAATCAACTCACGTCATTGAAGAATGACGTGAAGGAATTAAAAGAGCTCTTGATGGCTCAAACTAAGAAGGAAGAGCAAGGGCAAAGGAACAACAACAACAATAACGGGTACCGTAACAACAACAACGGACCCCGAAACAACAACTACAACAACAACAATAGAGGATCCAATAGCAACAACTGGAGGGCAAATAACCAAAACCACGGTAACAACCATTCAAACTCCAACTCTAATGATTCCTCTAACCCTTTCCTCTCTTCTCCTTCTTCTTCTTCTACTCCATTGAAAAGCCAAGGGCAAGGATCAAGTTCGTCTCAGCCGGAAAAGAAGGACGCAGTTCTGGAGGCAATCTTGATCAAGCTTAGCGCTATGGAGAATTCCATGACTTCATTTTCGAGGGCCCAAAAGTCCTTCGAACAACAACTTGCTAGTAGGGCGAATGAAGCGCCAAGAGATCCAGGGAAGCTTCCAGCAAAGACGGAAACTAACCCTAAGGGCCAGTGCATGGCCATAACGACGAGGAGTGGACTCAAAACTGCAGATCCAGTACCTCGCTCGACGCAGACCACCTCGGTCCAGATCCAGTCGAAGAACACCTCGACCGAGATGCCAACCGAGGCGGAACAACAGAAAGCAGGAGGAACGACAGAAACTTATGTTCCACCTCCTGCATATAAACCACCACTTCCATTCCCCCAGTCCAGAGCTAGAGCACATCTAGACAAGCACTTTGGTAAGTTTCTTGACTTGATGAATAAGCTACATATTAACATTCCCTTCCTTGATGCTATTCTAGGTATGCCCGCCTATAGGAAGTTCTTAAAAGAAATCTTATCAAGGAAGAGGAAACTGGAGGATGTTGGTGAAGTTAGGATGACATCTAAATCTTCGGAGCTTATCAAGATTATGAAGGAAAAGATGCCGCCTAAGTTGAGAGATCTCGGCTCATTTTGCATTCCCATTCAAGTTGGAGATGTCACTTGTGAAGCCCTTTGCGATCTAGGAGCCAGCGTGAGCATCATCCCGCTGGAGTTATGCACTAAGATCGGTCTTGGAGAGCCCAAACCGGTCAAGATTCGACTTTACATGGCGGATCGCTCCATTACCCATCCCGTGGGTATCTTGGAAGACGTTCCGGTCAAGTTGGGTAATTTCTATCTACCTATAAATTTTGTTGTACTTGACATTCCCGCAGATTATCCAGTACCTATTATTCTCGGGAGGCCATTTCTAGCAACTTCGGGTTGCAACGTGGATTGCAAGAACGCCAAGTTGAAATTCAACGTTGGTGGCGATGAGGTGGAATTCGCACTACTTGCAGCCATGAAGGGGGAGCAACTAACTGATGATATCTTCAACATCTACGATGAAGAAGAATCAAGAGAATTGGTGAGCTCTATCCTTATTAACGATCCACTCGAAAGAGTTATTAGCTTCAGTTTAATGGAGGAAGGTATGGATGCTTCTTGTGATGCAGATATACGAAGCTTGAAGGCACTGGAAGAGGATCCAGGAGCTAAAACTGAGAAGCTAGTCCAGGAGACGAAGATTTCCAGCCTCGGATCCAGTAGCAGTACCTCGACCGAGGCACTCTCTGGACAGAGCGAGGCGACTGAAGAACACCTCGGTCAACGCCTTTGCGCCTCGACCGAGGTCGACAGCGAGATGATGTCAACTGAGATTGCTGAGAATAACAATTTTCTTACTCCCTTCTCTGACATTCACCCACAGTTGGCGGATCATTCCCTCCACCAACTTTCTGATAATAAAGGTCCTTGGTATGCTGATATTGTGAATTATCTTGTTTGCCAGGAAACACCGCCCGGATTGACGTACTCTCAAAAGAAGAGATTCTTCAAGGAATTACGACATTACTACTGGGATGAACCGCTGCTGTTCAAGCGCGGACCGGATGGGATGCTTCGAAGGTGCATTCCGGAGGATGAAGTTAATAGCGTCATAAAGCATTGTCATTCACTTCCTTGTGGGGGGCATGCTAGCACCGATAAAACATGCGCTAAGGTATTGCGTTCCGGTTTCTTTTGGCCTAC
Organism: Fagopyrum esculentum; assembly: GCA_033239045.1. Classification (NCBI taxonomy): domain Eukaryota; kingdom Viridiplantae; phylum Streptophyta; class Magnoliopsida; order Caryophyllales; family Polygonaceae; genus Fagopyrum; species Fagopyrum esculentum. The sequence goes on along the minus strand of BSUD01000006.1, from coordinate 95,844,975 downwards.
ATTATTTAAGGACGTGCAATCTTTTGTAGTTTCTTGTGATGCATGCCAAAGAACAGGGAACTTATCAAGGAGGAACGAGATGCCACTTAATAACATCCAAGAAGTGGAAATCTTTGATGTATGGGGGATTGACTTCATGGGACCTTTCCCATCCTCCGGAGGAAACCTCTACATTCTCCTTGCAGTTGATTACGTCTCTAGATGGGTTGAAGCCATTGCTTCTCCCACTAACGACGCCAAGGTGGTTGTGAAGTTCTTGAATAGAACTATCTTTCCACGATTTGGAACTCCACGCATCATCATTAGCGATGGAGGAACGCATTTCATCAACCGGAAGTTTAAAGCACTTCTATCGAAGTATGGGGTAACCCACAAGGTATCAACCGCTTATCACCCTCAAACTAGTGGACAGGTCGAGATCTCAAATAGAGAAATCAAAGAAATTTTGGAGAAGACCGTCTCTAGAAAAAGGAAGGATTGGTCCATGAAATTGGACGATGCTCTTTGGGCATACAGGACCGCATTCAAGACTCCCATAGGTACCACCCCTTATAATTTGGTATATGGGAAGTCTTGCCATTTGCCCGTTGAATTGGAGCACAAGGCGTACTGGGCTATCAAATGGTTGAACTTTGACATCAAGGAGGCTGGTGAGAAGCGACTATTGGAGCTTAACGAGCTGGAGGAGCTGCGTTTGAACGCTTATGAGAATGCCAAAATCTACAAGGAAATGACGAAGAGATGGCATGACAAGCGTATCGTTCCAAAGGAGCTTAACGAGGGAGATCTAGTTCTACTCTTCAACTCCCGCCTCCGTCTTTTTCCAGGTAAGTTGAAATCTAGATGGACCGGGCCTTACGTTGTGAAACATGTTTTCCCTCATGGTGCAGTTGAGATATGGGGCGAAACTAGCGGAAATTTCAAGGTCAACGGTCATAGACTTAAGAAGTACCAGCCGGAAACGCCGGTTGAGGAGGTTGCACCGATATACCTCCTTTGAGACGCAATATGGTCCAGCTAGCGACCTTAAATCAAGCGCTTCTTGGGAGGCAACCCAAGGTATTGCTTTCTTTTCCCGTTTTCTAGTCTAGCTTAGATAGTCTTTGTTTTTGCTTTGCTTTGCTTTGTTTTTGGCGTTCTGGACAGACAACAGGAAGGAGCACATCTGGAAGGACAGAAGTTCGAGATTCTGAGAAGACAGAAACACCTCGGTTACTGTCAGAGCATCTCGACCAAGTTGATTCTTGAGCAACCGAGGCGACTAGGGTTTCTGCAGAACCGCCTCGGTCCATACCACCTCGGTCCAGTCGAGACCATCTCGACCGAGGTGACAGCAGATCCAGTAAAAGTATAAAAGGGGGAAAAATTACTTTTCACATTTTTTTACCTACCTCGACCGCGGCGACAGATCCATTTCGCTCACTCTCGATTCTTGCTCGTTTTCGACGTTTTCTGCTTCCAAACCGAGATTGAAGGGTAGAAGAGTCGATTGCAACAACGAATCTGCAAGAAATCTGAGCAACTCGGCCGAAACGAGGTAAAACGATCGAAAACCTAAACTCGTTCGTTTACTGTAATTTGGGCTTTGGTTGCCCTTGATTCTGTTGAGGAAAACCTTAAGTACCCCTTAGGAAGCATCGGTAGTGATTTTTGGGGGAAAAGAACTGGATTTTTGAGAGTTGAAATCGCGACTGTCTTCGCCTCGGTCCAGTCGACCTGCACCTCGGTCGAGGTGATTCTTGGAGTTTGTCAGTCGACCGAGGTAGTCTGACAGTGTTGATCGAAGATGAGTTCTGACAGATTGTTAGCCCTTAGAGATAGATCCTTTCCTTCCCCTTCTTCTTCCTCATCCCGACCTTCTATCCCAGTGATCCACGAGAGACACCGGGTAGATCATGATCGTATTGCTAGTCGTCCAGTTATCGCTCCTAGATTTCTGGACATTTCTGCCTTTGATTGTCTCCACGTAGATGGAGATCTTAGGAGGATGATCACCACCGTCGGGCTGGATCAGTTTACTGATATCCGAGCCCCAGCCTACCTAGAGCCGACCCTCGAGTTTGTCAGTTCCTTCACTTACCTCCCCACAGAGAGGGCTGTGAAGTACCGGTTGATGAACCGGAACTACTTAGTACCTCTAGACCACTGGAGAGACATTTTTGGTTTCCCTGCCCCCACTGCTGTAGATTTCCCGACCCGAGCTGTAGCTAGAGAGTTCTGGGGTCAGATCGCCCACATTACAGAGCACGCAGATAGGTGGCGCCCTGGTGATTCCAGGGCAAAGCTTATTTTTCATTTAGCCTTTCGATTGGTACACAGGATCTTCAGCGAGACGCTTCTGGCGCGTACTGAGACGCCCCAGAAGGTCCGACAGGGGGAGCTCTTTGCTTTGTACTGCATGGTCACAGGAGGATACCCTGACTTTGGCTTGATGCTGGCAGAGGATCTGCACAGGATTAAGGCCAAAGGGAAGGGAGATATATGCTGCGGAGGGATAGTGACCCATATCGCTATGTATCAGGATATGGATCTGAGTAGGTGTACCATGGTGGCGGCTTCCAAGCCGCTCGGACTTCAGGAGATGATTACTCGGAGGATTCTGGTTCCCCGAGGACTGACTACACCCTACGTCGCTATGCCATGGGAGCTGACTGCACCTCAGGGCATCAGATGGTCTGCACAGTTCTCTGTCTTTGATCCACATTTCTGGCAGACCGCTTGGGGTCCACTTATGGAGGATTACAAAGAGGGAGCAGCTGCCCCTGTTGAGGCTGAGGAGGAGGCTGAGGATGAGGACGACGACGATGAGGAGACGATGGATGAGAGAGACGGTGGAGTCCCGATGGATACAGGGACGGATACTGCAGGCACGAGCGCACCACCGATCATCGACTTAGATGATGAGGAGGATACTGAGCCTGCACCTGCTGCACCTCCTGCTAGATCTGCTAGGCGTCGTACACGCCGTCACAGAGATTCTGAGATTCATCACCGGATCGACGACCTGACAGATCAGATGATAGACTCTTATGCTGCCCTTACAGTGGACATGCATGAGAGATTTGCTGCCCAGGATCGACGCATTGATCGATGGACTCATCAGATGTTAGAGGAGCAGCACTATCAGCGCCGGATGATGGAGCTACAGTTCCAGCAGACTATGGGCTATCCGTTTGATCCGACCCAGTATCCTTATGTACCACCACCACCACCGCCGGATCAGGACTACTGAGGAGCTGCAGGGTTTATTTATTATATTTTTATGCAGTTCGGCTTTTATCCGGTGAGTTCTCTTGTTTTAGACTTTTATTATACCCACTCGGACAGTGTGTCTCAAGTATGGGGTGTTTGTTATTTGACTATTTGACTACTTGATGTATTCGACTACTTTTGATGTATTATATTTATCGGATATTTTCATATTTATGCTTCATTCGCCTTTATATGATTATCTGATATTACATGCATACCTACAGGTTATTTGATTGAGAAAAACGTCGAAACCGAAAAAAAAATGGTTTTAAAAAAAAAAAAAATTAAATTTTTTTGACCTCGACCGGGGAGATTCTGGCGAAACGAGGCGTTTCACCTCGGTTGAACCAAGAACACCTCGACCGAGGTGCGTGACAGAAAGTTTTCGAAAACGATTTTGTGTTACTTATCTGGATATGATCTCAGTGAAGATTCTGTTTACCTACTGGTTTTAAATTCTTTATGTGTTTGAAAGGTTTTATAATATGTTTAAGTTGCTAAATGCTTGTTTGAAATTATTAGCATGTTTAATACTTTATTTTTATCCAAATTATGTTGAATTTGAAGGTTGACACCGCAGGTTAAGTTCTCTCACTTTCTTCTTGGAAAGACCAAGGCAATTCATCTTCTTCTTCTTCTTCTTCTTGATCATGCTTAGCCCCTCATATACATTTTGCCTCCCTTTACCTATCCGGGAATTTGGAAGCAAGCGAAGTGGTGAAAGCAAGTGAAATTAAAGTTGAGAAGTGGCTGGAAGTGAAAGTGTTAGAAAGTAATTTTAGGTTTGGGGAAGTCAATCTTGATGATGAGTAACTCGGCACCATTCACATAGCCGGGTGTTTGTGTCTTGCCAAAGTCGGATTGAGCGATATTCCTATCGGGTCATGGTATGTGCATCAAGGGTTTGATGCATCTCGAGAAATTGATGATTGCAGATTTCCTAGGCTTCGGTTATTGTGCACCTCTGTCCATGCATCCCAAAAAGTAAAGTAAAAGAAAAAAAAGTGTGAAATAAGCAAAGCTTATTGGTGGAAGGTGTTGCAAGTCAAAGTGAAAGTGAAGTTCATCCTTTTCCCGGATTCTAGCACCACATTACCTTACACACATCCCTACCCTACACGTTTCTTGACCTTTCTTTTGGGAAGCCCTTGAGACCTTGAGCTTGTTGATTGACTTAGCGGTTTAAACTGGATTATACGTGATTAATTTCGATGATTATGATTTATTATGCATTCTATGATTTTATGCAAAGATGAACAACTTTCCTATATTTATAAAATGTTTTGAGCATATTGAGTTTTTAAATTCCAGAAAGTATTCTCTTAGAGTGATCTATGATAGTTGCATACCATAAAATGTTTTTGAAAGGCTTTTTCATGATCTTATTGACTTATAATCCATTCTATCTTGTTTTCTATATGAGGAACTTGCTTGGGGACAAGCAAGGGCTAAGTATGGGGTATTTTGATAGCATGAATTATAGTCTATATTTTGGGGTTTGTTTGGACGTTTTATCTTTCATAATCTGCATGTTTGTATGTACATTACGTGATTTTACTACCATTTCATCTACCTTTGCGAGAATCGAGGTCTACACCTAGTTTCGTTGTAATTGCAGGTAATATGGTACGTTTTGCATCAAAAAGGAGCAAAAGGAGTCATGAGTCATTTGGAGCTACATCCAGGGAGCATAGCCATGGATTAAAGATTTACTTTGGAGCAGTTTTGAGAGATTTCACATTCAGTTGTGAGTCACCTCGGTTGACCAGAGATTCATCTCGACCGAGGTGATCCAGAGATGCCGACTCGACCGAGGCGAACACCTAGGACGCGGCGAGAATATTTTATTCTTGGAAGAGATCTTTTAAAATTGGAAAGTGATCTTATATTTTTGGGCTTGGCTCCTGGAAGGAAGGAGATATGCAGAATATATATTTTACCTATATTTATGGGAGAATATCTTTCTAAGATTTATTATCTTTTGAGGGTTATTTTCCTATAAAAAGGGTCGGATTTCCCATAATTCCGGCATCCGCTTACACCCGCTATCAGCGCAAGAATCCCGCCTACGACGCAGCAGCAGCATACTCCATTTTGGAGAGAGTTGAAGAACCTTTTTGAAGGTTGAAGGAAGGTTGAAGATCATAGCTTTTATAGCTTTTTGGAGGGTTTTGTAAGATTGTCTTCAATTCCTTTCCTAGTTGTCTTGTCTTTTTGGATTGCTATCCGAGGAACGCTTTGTTGTGATATTTGATTCAGTTATTGAAGTCTTTTCATTAAATTCTTGTTTGTTCAAATATTCACCTTCTTCCCATATATTTTAATACTTTCATAATGATGATGAGTGGCTAATTTCCTTGTGTGATTCTAGGGTGATTAGCTGAAGGTTGTGGGAAAAACGATGATAGAATAATCTTAGATTCCAGTAGGATCCTGAAAGTTCGAGTCTTTAACCTTAACTCTAAGCATCTCGTTCGGTTGATGAACATCTCGGCCGGGGTGGAATTCTTCTGACCGAGGTGACTTATTTGATCCGTAACTGAGAGTTAAGTGTTAGAGTTTGCTAAATCCTATTCTTATTACACCTTCCTGGTTCAATGCAAGCTTAGGATGAGACTTACCCGGTAATTCCTTAGTTTGTGTATTAACGATCATAAGTGTAGGTAATAAAGGTTTATCCTTTATTGGGGTTTGAGTGTGCTTCCATCCCATCTTTGTGAGTTAGCCTGAGACTTACCCGGTAAAGGTTGATTCTATTCCCTTAGATGGTGTGTTAGTTTGAGGTTATAGTTCTTTATCTTGATTCCTTGAGACTTACCCGGTAATAGGAGTTACGGTTTAGGATTAGTGTGTAGTGAACTTACCCGGTGATCTACTCCACTTTAGTAACACCTTCTCCTTGCAAAAATCTCATCTTTGTCCGCTTATATATAGATCTTGAGTTGGAACCACAACTAGATGCTTTAATCCCTAGAATTGCATGTTTGCTTTATTGACTTCTTATTCATCTTTGATTGTGTTAATCGCTCTTGTGGTTAGAATTGACATTGCATACCGTATTGACTTTGTTTCACCAAGTCCCTGTGATCGACCCCTGGAATTTTCTTGCTTTTACTACGATTGACCCGTACACTGCGGGTTCGCATCCTTGTTTTAAGCTTAAGTCTAGGGTTATAAATTTAAAGCTTGCACACACCGTTTGGAGCGAACAGGAGGAAAGAAAGAAAGGAGGGAGAGAGAGGGGCGGCCACTCACAGTGTCGTGCCGGCGGTTCGGGCGGCCGCTTCTGCTCTTCCCGGCGGACCTCTTGGCGGCGCTGCGGCCGGCTGCTGCCTGATAACACGATTTATGACTTAGGATTAGGTAATCATTTAGATAGAATTTTCACTCATTCATGCACGTTTTGGCATTGGTTCATGACGTCTTCGCTCAATTCATGCACATTTCTAGAAAAGACGTCTACACCACCTTTTATCGGTTTTGTAGGTAATTCGGGGATCTATTGGACGTTAATCGATACATTTGAGGGCCAAGCCTCATGATGGTACACATCCAAAGCTTTGGAGGAGCATAATTGGAGCAATAAAGGACACAAAGACCACTATTGGTGCAAGCAATGGAGCAACTCATGGCTAGACGATCATAGCATGTTTCTGCTGAAGAAAATCGGACCAACAAGCAGCTAAATCGGCCGATTTATTGCTCTGGGTCGATTTTTAGGCCTTTGACAGCTTAAAGCCACGTGTCCCACGATCTCTTGTCCGTCCTTGCTCTTGGTGGAGAATATAAGTGGTCCTGCAGGTGGTTGCTGAGCATCTCTCCTCTCCCACACTCTCATTCACAGCTCATCAATTTGGGGAAAAGATTGGAGGAGAAGAAAAGCTCTCAAATATTGAAGGAAGAAGAAGAACACCATTGTAGGAGAATAGTGAGGTTTTGAGTGATTTTGAGTTACTTTTGTAGTCTTGGATTGAAGAACTTTTGCAAGGATTGTTAGGAACGTTTTGGATCTTCATTTAAGAGTTTGTAAGTCTCACTACAACTTGGATTTGGCTAAGATTTATTGATTTTGCTTGCTCATCTTTCATTATTCAACTATGAACACCATGTATGCTTGTTTGTTGATTTTGGATCTTGATATGCATATTATTGGTTAGTTTATTGTGATTCTAGAGTGATGGATTGATGGTTATGGCTAGGGTGATGATAGGATGGACTTATATATTAGTTTAGGATGATTTGTATGCACGAAACCCACTCCAGAGACAAAAATCGACCTATTCATCATGCTAGATCGACCGATTTTTGTATGATCCACCCGATTTTCTTCCCTGTTGCTCTTTAATTGATGAATCTGCATGTTAGAGTGTTTGGTTGTTTAAATCCTAGTGTTTATTTAGCCTACTTTAGCTTAGGATCACCTAATGCTATCAATCTAAGTGAGGGAAGAGATCTACCCGATGATTTCCGACCTTAGATACTTAAGATGATGAATGCTAGGTAGTAGTGAGCTTCATAAGCCGCTATTGGATCGAGTGTGCTAGGATTAGTACTTGAGACTTCCCTATTCCGAGACTTACCCGGTAAGGAGAGGGTTGCACCCTTAAGTAGTATCCGGTTTGTGTAGAACTCCCTATTTAACCACCTTGAGACCTACCCGGTAATAGGAGTTAGATGCGGGACTAGTGAAGTGAGAGACCTACCCGGTAATTGCTCCCATTAGTGAAACACTCTTCCCCAACACCGCAACTTGTCCTTAGAATCCTTAGAACCTTGACCCCTATGCCATAACCGGAAATCTTGACCTCTAGAATCTACTTTTCTCTCTCGATCATATTCTTGTGCTTTGTGCTACTTACTCGTTTGCTAGTTTAATTTGTTAGTTGTTTTATTTCCTTGCTTGACTTGTGATCTTTGTTTGATCACCATAAAAACCAATAAAAACATTGAGTTTTTCATTTTCTTTGTTTCTCATCTTATCTTAGTCTAGATTCACACTATCTTTGATCATTGCTTGACTCGATTTCACCTTAGTCTTTGTGTCGACCTCGGAATACTTACCTTTCTACAAACGTCCCGTACACTGCGGGTTCGCTAGGTAGTTTAGGATTTAGTTCGAGTTTATAAATGTAAAGCTTTTTGTGCTATTTCCTAGCGTAACAAGTTTTTGGCGCCGTTGTCGGGGACTAGGTCTAGATTGAGTCATTTTGTGATTGTTTATAGTGTAGATCTTTCTTGTTGCTTTTGATCTCTCTTTTGTGTGTGTCTTTGCTTTTCAGGACATCTCTTACTCTTTAGGTGTATGCGAAGATCTCGTGGTAAGGATTTAGCTCCATTCGATCCCGAACCGGAGAAAACCCTTAGATCCAGATCCAAGAGCATCAAAAAGAGAAAAGAGATGGCCGGAAGAGATCTCCAAGCTGAATTGGATGAAGCCTTAGAGCAAATAAGGCTAAGAGATGAGCTTTTAGAGGATGAAAGGAGACTTGCCAATGAGAGGCAAGAAGCAACTAGGAGGGAGATTGATGAGATTAGGCAAGCCCTTGTGCAAGGAGAGCTTAATCGTCAACAACCTCCACCTCCTCCACCACCACAACCGCAGCCGGCGGCTAATGTTGGGGTTGTACCCATTGCCATTGAAGAGCCACAAACTTTGGGGAGACGTATGGATCCGGCACAAAGAGCACACCGTCCGGGTGTGAACTTAGGAGATCCCGTAGCCCACAACTACGAGCTCCGCCCTCAAGCTCTACAAATGATCCGGCATAATCAATTTGGAGGGATGGAAGGAGAGTCTCCTCACCAACATTTGATGAACTACGAGATTTTGATGGAGACTCTTAGACCGCCAAGATTGGAGAGCAACAACCATAAGCTAAGGGCTTTCTCCTTCTCTCTTAAGGATAAAGCCTTAGCTTGGTATCAATCTATTCCACAAGGGCGAGTTGGTACTTGGGAGGAGATGACGACCGAGTTTTTGACTAAGTTCTTCCCACCTTCCAAGACTACCGAGTTAAGAGGGAAGATCAATGCCTTCGTGATGAAGGATAGAGAGAGTTTGTTCAAGTCTTGGGAGAGATTCAAGGATCTTCTCCTAGATTGTCCACACCATGGCATACCGAAAATTGAGCTATTGGAGATCTACTTCAAGGGACTTGATGAAGATAGCCAATTCAAGCTTCAATCCCTTTCCGGTGAGACTTTCATGGAGAAACATGTAGATGATGCTTGGGAGTTTGTAGAGAAACAAGCTCTAGTGATTGAGAAATACTCCCATAGGAAGAGTGAAGGGAGAAAGGCGGGAGCATATGAGGTGAGTGAGGTCACCATGAGCAATTTCAAGCTTGACGCCATCAACAACGAGCTAAAGTCCTTGAGGGAGTTGTGTGCTACAACTTTGAAGAACCAAGCAACCCCTCAAGTACTTCCACAAGCTAACCTATCTTCCAAGGAGGAGGATGTGAATTACATGGGAAGGGGCAATTACAACAACTATCATGGCCCAAGGAACTTCAACAACAACCGGCAATTCAACTATTACCGGCCCAACCATAACCATCCCGGGTTTTCTTACTCTAACCCGGATGGAGCCTTGAACCCTCCCGCTTCTACAAGCACAACTCCACCACCAAGAGCTTCACAAGAACCTCCGCCCGGATTCACTCAACCTCCAAAGGATAGAACCGAAATGATGTTTGAGCAATTGCTTGGAAGGTTGAGTGGTCTTGAGAGCACGGTGACTTCTATCTCAAAGGCTCAAAAGGTTTTGGAAGCACAAGTGTTCCAAAAGGCGGGTGAAGCACATAGAGATCCGGGAAAGCTTCCCGGAAGAACCGAAGAAAACCCAAGAGGCCAAGTGTTGGCTATTACAACAAGAAGTGGGTTAAGCATGAAGGATCCTATGCCCAAGGAGAATGCTAAAGGGAAGCAAGTGGTGAATGAAGAAGAGACTTTGAAAGGAGATGGAGGCAAGAGCAAAGATGTAGAGCCAACCTACGTGGCACCGCCTCCATACAAGCCACCACTACCTTTCCCTCAATCGCGAGCAAGAGCTCGCTTGGACAATCACTTTGGTAAGTTCCTTGAACTAATGTCTAAATTGCATATTAACATTCCGTTCATGGATGCCATTTTAGGAATGCCGGCATATGGCAAGTTCTTGAAGGAAATACTCTCCAACAAAAGGAAGTTGGAGGAGTATAGTGAGATAAGGATGACTAAGAGATCCTCGGAGTTGATTCAAACGATGAAGGAGGAGATGCCTCCCAAGCTAAGGGATCCGGGATCCTTTTGTGTGCCAATCGGAGTAGGAGAAGTGAAGTATGACGCCCTATGTGATCTTGGGGAAAGTGTAAGCATCATCCCGCTTGCACTTTGCAACAAGGTTGGGCTAGGAGAGCCGAAGCCGGTCAAGATGACCCTTTACATGGCGGACCTCTCGATCACTCATCCGGTTGGAATCTTGGAGGACATTCCGGTGCAATTAGGGAAGTTCTATGTGCCCATAGACTTTGTTGTTTTGGACATCCCGGCGGACTATCCGGTTCCTATCATCTTGGGGAGACCTTTCCTAGCTACTTCCGGATGTCTAGTAGATTGCAAGAATGGGACTCTCTCCTTCAACATTGGAGAAGAGAACATCAAGTTCAAGCTATCAACAATGATGAAAGGGCCAACCCTTGATGAGGATATATTCAACATAGTTGAAGAAGAGGAGTCTAGAGAGGTTGTGAGCTCAATCTTGCTCAAGGATCCACTTGAGAGAGTTCTTAGCTCAAGCTTGATGGAAGAAGGAATTGAGGAGAGTAGCAATGAAGTAATCAAGGCCTTGAATGCATTGGACGAGCTACCAAGTGTTGGGTTTGAAGTGCTAGAAGAAGAGGAAAACTGCCAGAAAAATCGGACTGAAGGCCAAAAATCGGCCGATTTTTGTACTTATGCTGAAATTTCAGCCAGTTTTGCCAAAACAGAAACTCAGATCGACCCCCCTTCAGATAAATCGACCGATTTTTCTTCCTGGGTTGATTTTCCTGAGTCTTTTCAGCATCAACCACTTGAGTGTGAGCAATCATCAAGGGACTTCAAGGAGGCTTCCGTGGCTTTGCAATCATCTCAACCTACATTGTATGGATCGTCTCCAACCGAAAAAGGTCCTCCTCAACTTGATCTTAAACCTCTTCCTTCTCATTTAAAGTATGATTTCCTTGGTTCAAATTCAACTTATCCGGTGATTGTGAATGCATCTTTGAATGATGATGAGCTTGATAGATTGTTGAATGAATTGAAACTGCATAGAAAGGCTATAGGATACACCATTGATGATCTTGTTGGCATTAAGCCCTCTTTGTGCATGCATAGGATAATGATGGAAGATAATCATAAACCCTCTATTGAACATCAAAGAAGACTAAATCCTATAATGAAAGAGGTAGTTAAGAAGGAGATCATAAAGTTGCTAGATGTGGGAATTATCTACCCTATCTCGGATAGTAAGTGGGTTAGTCCCGTTCATGTAGTACCTAAGAAGGGTGGGATGACCATAGTGACTAATGAGAACAATGAAATAATCCCCACTAGAACGGTTACGGGATGGAGGATGTGTATTGATTATAGAAAGCTTAACATGGCCTCTAGGAAAGATCACTTCCCTCTCCCCTTCATTGACCAAATGCTAGAGAGGTTAGCCCAACATTCCCATTTTTGCTACCTAGATGGCTATAGTGAATTCTTCCAAATCCCTATCCACCCCGATGACCAAGAGAAAACAACCTTTACATGTCCATGTGGTACTTTTGCATATAGGAGGATGCCATTTGGGTTGTGTAATGCACCCGCCACCTTCCAAAGGTGTATGATGGCTATCTTTTCGGAATACATAGAAAATATCATGGAAGTGTTTATGGATGATTTCTCTGTTTATGGTTCTTCTTTCGATGATTGCTTGGCTAACTTGTCCTTAGTATTGCAAAGATGTGAGGAGACAAATCTTGTCTTAAATTGGGAAAAATGTCACTTCATGGTAAGTGAAGGTATTGTATTAGGACACTTGGTGTCTAACCGTGGCATTGAGGTTGATAGGGCCAAGATTGAAACGATAGAGAAGTTGCCACCACCTACCTCGGTGAAAGGGGTAAGGAGTTTCTTAGGGCATGCCGGTTTTTACCGGAGGTTCATTCAAGATTTCTCTAAAATTTCTAAGCCTCTCACTAACCTACTAATGAAGGATGTTGATTTTGTCTTCTCCAAAGATTGCCTTGAGGCTTTTTGTAGGTTGAAGAACGCTTTGATCTCCGCACCCATCATGCAACCTCCGGATTGGAGTTTACCGTTTGAGATCATGTGTGATGCAAGCGATGTAGCCGTTGGGGCTGTTTTGGGGCAAAGGAAAGATGGGCGCACTCATGCCATTTATTATGCTAGCAAGACGCTAGATGATGCCCAACTTAACTATGCCACAATCGAGAAAGAGTTACTAGCGGTAGTGTATGCCTTTGAGAAGTTTCGGTCATACCTTGTTGGAGCAAAGGTCATAGTCTATACGGATCATGCTGCGATCCGTTATCTCCTTACAAAGAAGGATGCCAAACCTAGGTTGATTCGGTGGATCCTTCTTCTTCAAGAGTTTGATTTGGAAATCCGGGACAAGAAGGGATCCGAGAACTCCGTGGCGGATCACCTTAGTAGACTACCTCCCTTAGAGATTGAGAGAGATGACATCCCGATTGATGACTCATTCCGGGATGAGCAATTGCAAATGGTGGAGGAATGCTTGTTCCAAGTATCTAGAGGGAGTGAGCCGTGGTATGCCGACATAGTGAACTACTTGGTGTGTGAGGAAGTGCCTCCCGGATTAACATATGCCCAAAGGAAGAAGTTCTTCAAGGATGTAAGGCACTACTATTGGAGTGAGCCACTTTTGTTCAAAAGAGGGCCGGATGGAATGTTTAGAAGATGTATACCGGAGGATGAGGTGGAGAGTGTGATCCGCTATTGTCATTCCTTGCCATGTGGAGGGCATGCTAGCTCACACAAAACATGTGCTAAAGTGTTGCAATCGGGCTTCATTTGGCCAAGCTTGTTCAAGGACGTGCAAGGCTTTGTGGTAGCTTGTGATGCTTGCCAAAGGACGGGTAACATCTCAAGGAGGAACGAGATGCCCTTGAACATCATACAAGAGGTAGAGATATTTGATGTGTGGGGTGTGGACTTCATGGGGCCATTCCCTTCTTCATGTGGCAACTTTTACATCCTATTGGCGGTTGACTATGTTTCGAGATGGGTGGAGGCAATCGCCTCTCCTACAAATGACGCCAAGGTTGTGGTGCGGTTCTTCAACCGAGTGATCTTTCCTAGGTTTGGAACACCAAGGGTGATCATAAGTGATGGAGGAAAGCATTTCACCAATAGGAACTTTGGAGCACTTTTGGCTAAGTATGGGGTGACTCATAAGGTGGCAACACCTTACCAGCCCCAAACAAGTGGCCAAGTGGAGATCTCCAACCGGGAGATCAAGGCCATTCTTGAGAAGACGGTATCAAGGACGAGAAAAGATTGGGCTATGAAGCTCAATGATGCCTTGTGGGCATATAGGACCGCCTTCAAGACACCAATTGGCACCACTCCTTACAAGCTAGTCTATGGCAAGTCTTGCCACCTTCCGGTAGAGATGGAGCATAGAGCTTATTGGGCCATTAAGTGGCTAAATTTTGACCTCAAGGAGGCGGGAGAGAAGCAGTTGCTAGACATGAACGCCCTTGAGGAGATCCGGTTGGATGCTTATGAGAATGCCCGAATCTACAAGGAGCGGACCAAAAGGTGGCATGACAAGCGCCTCCTTCCAAAGGAGTTGAATGAAGGCGACTTGGTGCTTCTCTTTAACTCAAGGCTGCAGCTCTTCCCCGGAAAGCTCAAATCAAGATGGACCGGGCCATATGTGGTGAAGAAAGTTTTTCCTCATGGAGCGGTGGAGATAGGAGGAGATCATTGTGGTAACTTCAAGGTGAATGGGCATCGATTGAAGAAGTACATCCCGGAAGCCCCGGTGGAAGTGATTGCCCCGCTTCACCTTGATTGAAACGCTCCTGAATTTGGTCAAGCTAATGACCTTAAAGAAGCGCTTAATGGGAGGCAACCCATTGGTACATATTTTTCCCTTTCTTTTTCTTGCTTTTGTTTAATCTCACTCTTGGTGTGCTTTGTTTTTCTTTTGTGTTTTTGGGTGCTAGATCTTGTTGATTGTCATGAGTTATGAGATGTTGGAGGTCATGTGAAGACCCCATGGAGCTATATGAGGTACAAGATCCAAGCACATAGACGAGGAGGAAATCACCCAGAAAAATCGGACTGTTCATGCACAAAATCGGCCGATTTTCCTGGGCTATGGGGCGATTTTTCCTCTGCATAAAGGAAAGTGATGATCTCCAATCAAGCATGGGTGGAGCGGACGAGGAACTTGGACGGCTTGCGGCGCCAAGCGCGGGTTCCGACATCATAACGAACATCAAGAGCTCTCTACCATCCTTGATCGATCATCCACCATCATCATCCAATGTGAACCGAAATACCAAAGCATCACCAATTTTACATTGTGAGGACTCTCTTGCACTTCTTTATTTAGTTTACACATTAGGGACAATGTGTTTCTAAGTATAGGGTGGGGTTTTCATTATCACTTGCATGATTAGCATCTAGGATAGTTTAATTTTGTCACATGTTTCATTATGTCTTGCATTGTACAAACATATTTCGAAAATTCCAAAAAATTCAGAAAATTTTAAAAATTTTAGTGCTTCTAAGGCTTGGATATGACCCTAATGATTGAACCTTGTCTTGTGGATTGGCTATGGATGGCCTTATGTGTCAAATTGATGATAAGCATATGCGGACTTGAAGTACTTATCTTGAATCCCATGAATGATTTGTGATCATGGATGTTTGCCTTGATTGAATTGAGTATTGAAAGTCGAAATTGCATGCTAGTTCTTGCACATCATTTAGGAATAAATGAGGCAATTCATCTTTCTCTACTTCTCATCTTGATCATGTTGTTTGAGCACCTCAATTGATGAAAAATTTGACCTCTTTTGACCCATCCGGGAATAGGAGC
This sequence comes from Fagopyrum esculentum, assembly GCA_033239045.1. NCBI lineage: Eukaryota > Viridiplantae > Streptophyta > Magnoliopsida > Caryophyllales > Polygonaceae > Fagopyrum > Fagopyrum esculentum. The sequence continues at coordinate 95,829,617 of BSUD01000006.1, read as the reverse complement.
ATGATAGTGTGTTGATGTGTGTGAAAAGCAAGTGTGGGGTGAAGTTGTTGATGAAAGAATGATGTGAATGAAATGCTGAAATTGTTGTGAAAGTGTAGACAAAAATATAGGTTTGGGGACGTTGGTTTAAATGACAAGTAACTCGGTACATTTCACATAATCGGGTGTTGGTGCCTTGCCAAAGTCAAATAAACCGATAGTCCTAAGGAGCTTTGGTATGTGTGCCCGGTGTGGATGCATCTCAAAAAATAGAAAAAACCCGAGTATGGCTAATCACCGAGGTTTCGGCTTTTGTACACCAATGCCATTGTCTCAAAAATAAAAGAAAGAAAAGAAAATGAAGAAAAATATACACTTGAGGGAAGTTGATAAGAAAATTTGAAGTTGTGGTTGTTTAGTTCCTTTCCCGGATTAGCATCACATAGCCTAGAAAATTCCCCACCTAATCACAACGTTTCTTAGCCTTTTCTTTCCTAAGTCCTTGTGACCTAAATGCATGTGTGTAAGACTTAGTGATCTAGATTGGACGTACTCATGATCATCTTGACTTCTTCATTTTTACATTTCAATGCATGCTATCAAGTTAAGTGTAATTGTCTTTCCATGCCTTCATTCATTTTAATACATGATTTCTTGTCCATTGCTATGAAACATGACTATGAAGGTGATCCAATATTAGAAGCACAAACCCAAAAAGATTTTGCCATTTTTTCTGCATACATAAATCATGTCATCTCTTAGTCTATAGTTGGGAATTTGCTCGGGGACGAGCAAACCTTAAGTATGGGGTATTTTTGATAACACGATTTATGACTTAGGATTAGGTAATCATTTAGATAGAATTTTCACTCATTCATGCACGTTTTGGCATTGGTTCATGACGTCTTCGCTCAATTCATGCACATTTCTAGAAAAGACGTCTACACCACGTTTTATCGGTTTTGTAGGTAATTCGGGGATCTATTGGACGTTAATCGATACATTTGAGGGTCAAGCCTCATGATGGTACACATCCAAAGCTTTGGAGGAGCATAATTGGAGCAATAAAGGACAGAAAGACCACTATTGGTGCAAGCAATGGAGCAACTCATGGCTAGACGATCATAGCATGTTTCTGCTGAAGAAAATCGGACCAACAAGCAGCTAAATCGGCCGATTTATTGCTTTGGGTCGATTTTTAGGCCTTTGACAGCTTAAAGCCACGTGTCCCACGATCTCTTGTCCGTCCTTGCTCTTGGTGGAGAATATAAGTGGTCCTGCAGGTGGTTGCTGAGCATCTCTCCTCTCCCACACTCTCATTCACAGCTCATCAATTTGGGGAAAAGATTGGAGGAGAAGAAAAGCTCTCAAAGATTGAAGGAAGAAGAAGAACACCATTGTAGGAGAATAGTGAGGTTTTGAGTGATTTTGAGTTACTTTTGTAGTCTTGGATTGAAGAACTTTTGCAAGGATTGTTAGGAACGTTTTGGATCTTCATTTAAGAGTTTGTAAGTCTCGCTACAACTTGGATTTGGCTAAGATTTATTGATTTTGCTTGCTCATCTTTCATTATTCATCTATGAACACCATGTATGCTTGTTTGTTGATTTTGGATCTTGATATGCATATTATTGGTTAGTTTATTGTGATTCTAGAGTGATGGATTGATGGTTATGGCTAGGGTGATGATAGGATGGACTTATATATTAGTTTAGGATGATTTGTATGCACGAAACCCACTCCAGAGACAAAAATCGACCTGTTCATCATGCTAGATCGACCGATTTTTGTATGATCCACCCGATTTTCTTCCCTGTTGCTCTTTAATTGATGAATCTGCATGTTAGAGTGTTTGGTTGTTTAAATCCTAGTGTTTATTTAGCCTACTTTAGCTTAGGATCACCTAATGCTATCAATCTAAGTGAGGGAAGAGATCTACCCGATGATTTCCGACCTTAGATACCTAAGATGATGAATGCTAGGTAGTAGTGAGCTTCATAAGCCGCTATTGGATCGAGTGTGCTAGGATTAGTACTTGAGACTTCCCTATTCCGAGACTTACCCGGTAAGGAGAGGGTTGCACCCTTAAGTAGTATCCGGTTTGTGTAGAACTCCCTATTTAACCACCTTGAGACCTACCCGGTAATAGGAGTTAGATGCGGGACTAGTGAAGTGAGAGACCTACCCGGTAATTGCTCCCATTAGTGAAACACTCTTCCCCAACACCACAACTTGTCCTTAGAATCCTTAGAACCTTGAATCCTATGCCATAACCGGAAATCTTGACCTCTAGAATCTACTTTTCTCTCTCGATCATATTCTTGTGCTTTGTGCTACTTACTCGTTTGCTAGTTTAATTTGTTAGTTGTTTTATTTCCTTGCTTGACTTGTGATCTTTGTTTGATCACCATAAAAACCAACAAAAACATTGAGTTTTCCATTTTCTTTGTTTCTCATCTTATCTTAGTCTAGATTCACACTATCTTTGATCATTGCTTGACTCGATTTCACCTTAGTCTTTGTGTCGACCTCGGAATACTTACCTTTCTACAAACGTCCCGTACACTGCGGGTTCGCTAGGTAGTTTAGGATTTAGTTCGAGTTTATAAATGTAAAGCTTTTTGTGCTATTTCCTAGCGTAACACTGCCCAGAACGAGAAGAGAATGGAGGTACAGAGGTGAGTTGAGAGAATGGCGAAATGACATTGTCTTCTGCGTTTCTGGAGAGAGATGGAGTACAGAATGAGATAGAAAGGGAGCACTAGGAGGTAGAGGGAGAGGGAGGATCGAAGGGTCGACTGCAGGCTAGGGTAGGCGGCCGGCTCGCAGTCAGTAGATGAGGAGATCGAGGGGTCGGCGGTTGTGGCATGAGGCGAAGGGTCGGCCTCAGGCCTTCCTCTGCTGAGCGTGGCGCCACACGCAGGAAGGGACAAAAAGCAAAGAGAAAAATAGAAAAGAGAGAAGGGAAGAAAGAGAAAGAAAAACAAAAAAGAAAAATAAAAGTAAAGAGAACTGCTTGAAAATAATCAACTCGATTAAACATCCGGAACGGGATTTTTCGGATCAGGAATTTCCAACTTTTCCGAATAAAATACGGAAAATATGTATATGCACACCAAAACAAATAAATACCCGGAAAGATATTTTTAAAAGTAAAAATACTTTAAATAATAACTCTAGCTACTAATGAATCGATAGAAGGGAGAAGAAAACGAAGTCGGAATGCACCCGAATACACGGGGCGTTACATTAGATCCCCCTAAAAACAAGTTTCGTCCCGAAACTTGCTATACGTCGAACTTCTCGATCTCTAAGGCCGAGGTGTGAACTCTCAAACTAAGAAGGCTAGACCTTCTAATCTATATACCGGAACTGCTTACACCACCAACGCAATATATATAGCTGGTCATAAAACACATTCCCACACGGGGCACCAAAACCACATATAGCATCACATATATATACACAACTCACTTAAGGGAAGAACTAGGTGTAAGCCGTCGATCCTATCGATGCTACTAGCTCAACATCAAACTCAACCAAAGATATTATCCTACGTCTTCCAGTTAGCCTCATCGGCTCCTCGTCTACCACTCGATCTTCATGACCAAAAACATGTCTCGATCCATATATGTACTCTCTCGATTGATTCACATGAAACACCGGGTGATCACTCTCGACTCTTGGCGGCCACACCAACCGGTAAACTACTTTCTCAACTCGCTCTAAGATCTCAAAAAGGTCCGATATATCGGAACTCAACTTCCTTCTCGGGTCTTTCTCAATACATAATTTTCATTATGTTTCTCTTTGATTTCTCTATCAAAGAAGATTGAACTTCCAATTTACATTGTTGGCTTTGGTTCTTATCAAACTAAACTTTCATGTTACGTTTCCTCAATTCTTGTTGCAAGTTCCAAGTAATGAAGGAAGAACTTTACGTCACACTGCTTATACTCACAAGACACGTATGCTATTACTTTTACATCGCTCCTCAATGCTCAATCGAGACTTTGTCTTGGAGAATCACTTGTATACTTCAAACCCTTCATACCTCGATGTAATTCATAACAGTTACACCAAAGAATCTTCTCTTAACTCTCGACCACTTCCTTTTTTTTTTCAATTTTCTTCTCACTCAATACTTCATTGTCATCCGGAGTAGGTTAGTCATAGATGGTGTTACTTGGAGAATCTTTTCACAAATCCGGTAATGACCAGCACATCCAAGAAAACTTGTAACTTCTTTCACACTCTTCGGGGTTTCCATCCCGAGAAAACTTGTCATACAACTTCTCTCTTCAAGAGTAGACCAAAATATCTTATCCGGGCATTAGTAAGCTCATATGGAATCACTACAACTCATAGTGACCATGGTTTGTCCGGAATGCCATGTTTGCAATATCCAGTCTCGAATTCTCAATTGGTAACATTCAGACCTTAACTCAATTTTAGAAGAGACTACTGACCCTTGTAACCGATCGAGTAGATCATCTATCCGTGGTGAGGGATACTCGTTCTTCTTTGTTATCTTGTTCAGATCACGGTAATCGATGTTCAATTGGAGAGAACTCTCTGTCTTTTTTTTATATATAAATAACAATTCTGGTGTTCTCATAATAACTTCAAATCAAGAGTTCAAGATAACTTTTGGTGTTCTCTATGACAGTGCATTGGTTCTAATGAACCTTTATCAACAAGTCATTGCAATTGCTCCTTTGATTGCATCCTCAATTCTAGTATCCTTACGGGTATCATTTATTGATGTCATTTGTGCAGCGCCTTAGAAATGGGAGTTGAACCCAAATCAATCTTAGCCGTAAAATTCACATTCCGATGCATTGGAATCCGTTCTATCTCGGGTTCTATCTTTTCTCTACCCATCACATATCGTAATGACCGACCCAACCTGGTCCTAACACTTGACAAGTGGTCCACCCTGATTTGTTGGGGTGACGTCCTTCAACTCGTGTATTGCTCCTTTTGTAGCTACTATGTTCACCATCATCTTTCAGAGATCTTCATCTATAAAACTCGAGAGACTCGCTCTAAATTCCCCACTCTTGAAGCCTTGGTTAAGCAATACTTCAGCTTAATCTCTCTTCTCACTTCAAAGGGATGGCGATAGTAACATTTTTTTGATTTCGCGCATGTATTCAGTCACAAAGGTCTTAACTACAAGACTCGATCATACCTTATAACAACTCGATACAATCTTCTTTGCTTTCTATGACATCCCAACATAGGGGAGGAACTCCTCGTATTCTACATCAGCTTTCACCATAGACATCCTTTCTTCAAGTAGGCGTAGAAATTTACACTTTCTTATGTAACGCCAAACAACCGCAGAGGCTCTAGCCTCGATCTTTCATGTACTTCTTGTACATATCATATCGACGTCAAACTTCAAAACTTCAATATTCTCCTACTCTTGTTGGTCACCTTATGCATCTCTCGATATTCCCTAAACAACTTCATAACCATACCCGTATCCCCGTGGATAATGCTAGAAGAAATTCCCCATCCAAAACTATTGAAATAGCATACTCATTACATCTCCATGTACTAACATCATAAACTCTAAGCTTGCAGCGTTGCCCTAACCTAGGTCCTCCCTTTCACGCCATAACCACCATCGCTCTCTTGTGTGAGTGTGAAACATCTAACTCATCTTTTGCTTGCGAAAACATACCATTTATTTTATTAGAACAAACATACTATGCATCCTCTTATTATACTCCCGTCTACGCACCACAAGCAATGAAAACCTCACCTTCCTCTTGATCTATCAGTTCCCTTTACCATGATCAAACCTTAAAACTTCTACTCCGGGTCGTTCTCCCATATGCCGTTCTCATGACCTAAGAAGGTCGCAAAGGGTCATCTCCATCCTCCCCTAGGAGGTCTGTAATAGCTACTTGCTTGAACTCATTTAACATTACCTGATTTAAGATAAATGCGCTTCTGTCGACGTACTTCCTTACCATTGACTTTGATCCACCGCGAATACTTTAAGCTCTTCTTGTCGATCCTATATATGCCCATAATCTTGTTTACTCATCCCCTCTACACTCACCAATAGACAACCCTCACCTGTGTGTTCTAAGTTGTCACCGATTAACTTGCCTCTGACCTTCTCTGAAGTCAACGACTTACTATTCTACTACACTTCCCATGTTACCATTCTCATGAAGGCTACCCTCATCGGGGTACTCTACCTAAACTCCGTTAGTTCCTTCTTCATTCCATGTTTCCTCCTCTTTATAAGGTAACTATATCTTCTTTTCCTTGTTGTTTCATATAACTCCCTTTCATAGGCTTAACCATTCTTCCTTGATGTCTTTCAAGTGCATCTTCCCAAATATTATAGCCCTAGCTAGCATCACTCGCATTCTTCTTGGTTGGTATCTTAAGTCTCTCGATCAAAGTCCTAGTTTCGTCTTTGGTCTTCTTGGGATCATCATTTATACACACTTCCTACTTCTTCGTGTTTCTTAGCCTTATCATTATAACGGAAACCGGTCAACTCCACGTGAATCCCCACCATGCCCTTCTTGTCATAACTTTAGTAATGTTGACACTTCACTTATTGGTACTTCGTAAGCTTAACTTACGGTATCTTAAATCTTTTGTGATTGGTTCATCCACATCTCCCATCTCGACTCCCATGCCTAGGAGCGCCAAGGGAAAACTTCACGTCTTAATGAAATACCACTTCTACCCTTGCTAGTAGGTACTTCTCTTCCTCTTGATACGCGTCTTTGGTTTATCGTCACGCCACTGAGAAGAATCTTAAGTTCGTTGTCTCGAATTTGCTTCATTGATGTCCATCATTGCTTCCTCGGAACCACCCCCATAACTTCATGTCGTTTCCATTCTTGTATAGCTTCAATCTCGGTTTTGCTTAAGTTGACTCAAAGTTCCCTTCTATTTGTTCGTCCTTGCCGCTAATGTCTTCTTTATCCTTCAAATGGTTTCTTTGACGTCCCCAAAAGGAGTCCGATGAATCGCCAGGGTGTTCGCCAGAACGTGATGCTCAACTCGGTACTTGAGCATACTCATCATCGTACATATGTTATCCTAATCCCAAAAAGGCGTTTGTCCAAGGGCGATGAAAGCTTTCTATCATCTTAACTATAAGGTCCACTACTACTAATATAATACTAGCATATCATATGAGTATGTATATATAACTATATATATAAGTCATATGTTCACATCACTATTAATATGCCAAATCCAGAAAATACATTGCAACAATACAAGGTTCAAAAGCTAATCAGATCCTATCATACCACATACATAAGTATACATCTATATAAGGCCATGCCACTACTATACATAACAAGTTCATCATGTATTACTACAATCCACATATACTATACATATCTATATATATATATATATATATCAAGTCCAATAAACTAAGTTGCCGAGATCCGCGGAAGGAGTGGTGGTCCGTACATTCTACCCTGACTCATGCATGTGATTTTTTTTTAAAAACGAAAAGTCAGAACCCGTGTGGGTTCTGTTTATTCCTCATTCGGCCTTTATAAGATTGCGAGTGCCATTGTTGTCAACCTAGGGCTCTGATACCACTTTTGTAACACCCCGAATCCGCGGGACTCGGGATGCTACGGTTTAGGACCTCACAATGGGTTCCGACCCTTAGCTTGACAACAATTTCACCGGATCTTGCAACAAGGCACTAATATAGGCCAAAATTGAAATACATTTTTATGCAATGTAAGAAAACCCGAAAGAAAACAAACACGACTTCAGCCGAAAACATCTACAAAGACCAAACGCCATACACACGGCATACAAAACGTAATAACCGAAAGACCCAAAACACAAGACAACCCCAACTCAAAACCCTTCCTAAAATGTACGGACCCCGGCTGCCCACCCTTCCGGATCTCTCGGAGCATGCCTAACCTGCAAGGCAAACTACAACATTCGGTATAAAACCGTTAGCTCACATTCGAAGCATTAGAATTAAAGGGAAAGGCACAAACACAATTAATTCAACATAGTCACACAACATACTCAAAGCACAAAAATCCGGTTTATTATCTTTATTTATTAAGTCATATCCCGTTCTAGTTCAACTTCTTTTGTGACACGAGAATCCTCCGAAACTCGCCTCGGTCCCTTCTTCCGTCAATGGAACGGTCGGATGCCTCTGACCGTCTAACCAGCACGGGTCAGTCGCCGAGATCCCCCTAGCTCTCACGGGGAGCCAGGCAGTGATGTCACCGCCCGTTATCATACACTTGGGCCAAATAATATAAAGGTCGGTAATCCTATTTCCGGTTTAGTTGTTATAAACAGTAAAATAATAAACACACACCACCCAACACACAATAATGCCAATACAAAGAATACGAGCTAAGTAAGTCCGAAGACTTACCTCATCACCACACTCAACTCACAACACTCTCACTTCCTTAGGGAGGAAGCCCATAACCTGCTGACAAGAAGATAACTATATCAACAACAACCCACTCACAATAGAAGTCTTAGACTTCTATACAAATGATCTATGCAAGACCATTTGACTCTTAATTCTAGGACCGCATCCTAGAATCCCTCATGCTCACATCACACTCAACGAAAGCTAGAAGTCCTAATACTTCTAAACCCTCGGATCTCGCAAGATCATAACTCATTACACAAACTAGGATAAACACTTGTAGTCTCAACAATTTCCCCGACCATAAGCGCTAGGCTAGGATACTCATGTCCTAGTCTCCACAATCTCAAAGATCATGTAACCCCAAACCTCAAGCCACAAGATTCCCAAGATCAACCATAAAGCACAAATCCTTAACAATCCTCACAAGATAACAACCCAACTCAAGCCTTAGAACAATTATAAATCCTCAAAACTCACCTAAGGTTCAAACCACTACTTGGTATTCTCACTAGGTTATGCTAGATTATCCAACCTAGCATGATACTAATTTTAAACATAACTAACAAGGGAGAAGTACTCACACGAGATCCAAGGTGAAGCACGGTCTACGGAGTCAAGAACGGGTTCGATGGCCTTTATTGGGCGCTTCCGGACCTAAGGACAAAACTAAGCAAAATTAGCTTAAACGCTAATTTTGAAAGGAAGGTTTAGCACATAAAGATATTCCAATGAAAACTCCGTTTTTCAAAACCGAGGTTAAAATTGTTAAAACCATTTCCGGGCAAAATATCCAAAATGGAAAGTCGGTTGTAAAACCGCAATTCAAATTTATCCATCAATCGGATTTACACCATCAAAGACACCAAAGTAATTTGCAAAGGAGTTGAGTCACAAATCTTAACAAAATTAAGGGTCTAATAATATAATAATTCACTACAGGGCATAATAATTCCTTTTTCAAAGTTCTTGGGTAACAAATGCAATTATCAACAAAAATGGGGCAAAAATCACAAATAGCACAAAAGGGAGGGCACAATTACAATTTTCCAACTCTCTTCCTCCTACTGTTGAATCGACAGAGGAGAGAAATGGGAAGGGAATCCGGCGGCTGCCCAGGCGGAGGAGAGGAGAAGGCCGGCGTGCAGGCGGCGACTCCGGCGGTGGTTAGCGGCGGACCAGACTCCGGCTAGAGGCGGCCCACTCCGGCGGTTTCTACACAAAATTAGGGCACAAGCTATCACACAGAGGGAGGAAAGAAAGAAAGGAGGGAGAGAGAGGGGCGGCCACTCACAGTGCCGTGCCGGCGGTTCGGGCGGCGGCTTCTGCTCTTCCCGGCGGACCTCTTGGCGGCGCTGCGGCCGGCTGCTGCCCAGAACGAGAAGAGAATGGAGGTACAGAGGTGAGTTGAGAGAATGGCGAAATGGCATTGTCTTCTGCGTTTCTGGCGAGAGATGGAGTACAAAATGAGATAGAAAGGGAGCACTAGGAGGTAGAGGGAGAGGGAGGATCGAAGGGTCGACTGCAGGCTAGGGTAGGCGGCCGGCTCGCAGTCAGCAGACGAGGAGATCGAGGGGTCGGCGGTTGTGGCGTGAGGCGAAGGGTCGGCCTCTGGCCTTCCTCTGCTGAGCGTGGCGCCACACGCAGGAAGGGACAAAAAGCAAAGAAAAAAAATAGAAAAGAGAGAAGGGAAGAAAGAGAAAGAAAAACAAAAAAGAAAAATAAAAGTAAAGAGAACTGCTTGAAAATAATCAACTCGATTAAACATCCGGAACGGGATTTTTCGGATCAGGAATTTCCAACTTTTCCGAATAAAATACGGAAAATATGTATATGCACACCAAAACAAATAAATACCCGGAAAGATATTTTTAAAAGTAAAAATACTTTAAATAATAATTCTAGCTACTAACGAATCGATAGAAGGGAGAAGAAAACGAAGTCGGAATGCACCCGAATACACGGGGCGTTACATCAATGAAGCTTGACGATGCATTATGGGCGTACAGGACAGCCTTCAAGACACCAATAGGTACGACTCCATATAATCTTGTCTATGGTAAATCTTGTCATCTTCCTGTAGAGCTAGAGCATAAAGCATATTGGGCTATCAAGTGGCTCAACTTTGACATGAAAGAAGCCGGAGAGAAGTGGCTCTTAGACATCAATGAGCTGGATGAGATCCGGCTAAATGCGTATGAAAACGCAAAGATCTACAAGGAACGGACAAAGCGTTGGCATGATAAGCATATCATTCCAAAAGATCTGAAAGAGGGAGATCAAGTCCTTCTATTAAACTCGAGGCTTCGTCTATTTCCAGGTAAGCTTAAATCCTGTTGGACAGGACCTTATGTAATTAAACGAATTTTCTCCCATGGCGCAGTTGAAGTATGGGGTGAACAAAGCGGAAGTTTCAAAGTTAATGGCCAACGGTTGAAGAAATATACACCGGAAGCTCCGGTCGAGGAGATAGCTCCTACCCTCCTCCAGTGAACACAAAACCATACACCGTCCAGCTAAAGACGATAAATCAAGCGCTTCTTGGGAGGCAACCCATGATAGTATAGTTTTTCCCTCCTTTCATCACTTAGTTAGAATAGATTAGTTGTTTTGTTTCTTTGTTTTCGCTTTTTATTTGTTCCTCGATGCACTCTTGGTTTGTCGTGTCATTAATCGCAGGAAGATAGGTCCAAATTGAAAGATTCATGGAGAAAGGGAGCATAAATCAGTTCAATCTTCAATTTCCAAGAAGAACAAGGAAGGAAATCGAATTACATTAAGTTAATCATTCGATTCAGGAACAGAGCAGGTCGATTTTTGACAACGGAAAGATAAATTGACCCCCAGATCGACCTACAGAGAAAAATCGTCCGATTTTTCATGTGTTCAGAGAAAATGTAAGAAAATCGCCCCGACGATTAAATCGACCCAGAAAATCGCCCGATTTTCTTCACAATTTCTCGAGCCTATATAAAGACTTAAACACTCGATTCCCTCATTCCAAACACTTCCACTCTCGATTTCCCTCTCTCAAGAACTCCAAAAATCACCTATACCCTACAATCCTCATTCCTTAATCGTTTTGCACGATTCTTGGCTCCAAACTGAAGCATTTTCGACAAGGAACAAGGATCTAGCAACGACAAGCACGACAATCGACTCTTCCATACGGAATTCAGGTTTTTCATTCCAAAACCTAAGTTTCTAATTCGAAATTGAATCTTTCTTAGAAAGTGTTCGTTTGTTGAGATTGATTGAGGGTTTTGCTTAGGAATCATTATAGGAAACTGTGTGTGGTGATAGCTTAGTCAGAACTTTACAGAATTGTGAGAATCATTGAAATCGAGATAAAAATCGACCTTACCCAGAAAAATCGGCCGATTTGTGTGAAGAACAGGTCGATTTTGTGCTGCAGAAATGGATATTTTGAAGAGAATAACTAGATATACGGGGAAGAAGAAGAGATCTTCTTCCAAAGCCCCTCCCCCACCTCCACCACCCTCTCAAAACATTCCAAAGCTCCCCCCTCCTCTATCTAAACACAAGAAAAGATACGAACGTATCTTAGATCGCCCATTCACCCCTCCTCGATACATTGTACTAGATGACCTAGATTCCTTGTTTGTTCGAGAGGATGTAGATATGATGCTTGATAGAGTTGGGCTGAGACAGTTTGCTATGATTAGGGAGGATGCATATACCGAGATCACCCTAGAGTTCCTTAGTATATTCGAGCATGATCCTAGAGAGAGGACGGTCACATTCCGCCTTATGAACCAAGATCATGCTATGTCTATTGATACTTTTGGAGATTTGTTTGGCTTTTTATATTCTCATGCAGGCACTTTTGCGAGAGGTGTTAGTGCTAGTGCCTTTTTGAAGTCTATTTCGGTGGGCAAATATGGAGGAGATAAGTGGAGACCCGGGAACTCTAAGGAGACTAGCATGTACAACCTCTCCTTTAAGGTAGTACATAGGATCCTTAGTGAGAGCCTATTCGCGCGGACAAAGACACCACAGAAGCTCAAGGCTGATGAGCTTTTTATCCTATACTGTATGACATCCACCACCATCCCCGACATCACCTCCATGCTTGGTGACTATCTAGGAAAGATAGCCAACAAAGCTAAGGGTGACATTTGTGCTGGAGGCCTTGTCACTCATGTGGCAAAGGCATTGGAGTTACACTTCTCGGGATGTACTCTAGCTGAGAGTGCCCTACCTTTAGGTTCACAGCGGTTCGTTGTTCGACAGGTTTTGATTCCTCTAGGGAGAGGAACCCTTCATGTGCCCATGCCATGGCACAAGGATCCAAAGAAGAAGCCATCCGAGATCATTTGGAAGTCCGAGTACACTATTCGGAACAAGAGGAACTGGAAGGAGACATTTGAGTTGATGCTTGAGGAGTTATCTCCTCCTATTTACTATGATGATGATGCAGGTGACACTGAGGATGAGGAGGATGGAGGACAGGAGACCATGCTCGAGTTCGAGAGTGACACTCACAGTGGTCACGCCACGGATGTCATGGACACCGACACTCATGGTGGGGGACCTAGCAGGACTAGTTGAGGTGACGAGGAGACAGAGGATGACATCAAGCCACCTCGCCACTCCTATGCACATGCCCCGAGCCATGGACGAGGACGTCGACTTCCCGGCCACAATAGAGACTTAGTCTCTAGCTTCCAAAGCCTCCACATCGACTATCGCGCTCTCCACACCGACTATGACACCTTGAACACTCAGTTCAGGGAGTACAGGCAGGAGACGGACGCTAGGCACTCTTCATACGACGGCCAGATGAGAGACTTATACTACCATCAGTTCGGCCACTTCTACGATCCTAGTGCACCGATGTACCCTCCACCACCACCACCGACCGAGGATTGAGCTTCCACTACTTTTACATTGTACGTATTTTTCTCCATCTTATGCTTGACTTTGACATTGGGGACAATGTGGATGTTAAGTATGGGGTGGGGGTACTTACAATACCTTTTATTTCATCTTAGCACTCTATGCACTTTACACTACTCTTGATGATTTGGCATGTAATAACTCTTATGTTACTTGCTTTCCACTATGACATTTGCATTTGCATGATCTTCTTCAAATTCTATGAATTTTCAAAATTTTTGTGCTTCTTATGATGGAAATGACCTCTATGATTAGAATTGTGATGTGGATAGGCAAAAAGATGACTTGGTTGTGTTGAGATTTTAATCATAGCATGAATGAGCTTACTTTTGTTACTTGAACACATGAATAAGTTATATGATTTAGATGTTTTGATAAGAGAATGAAATAATAGTCGAAGCTATATTGCAAGTTCTTTTTACATCATATAAGGATGACTAAGGCAATTCACTTCTTTTCTCTTCTCATATCTTGATCATCCTAGCCCCTCAATGAAATATGTGACCCTCCTTTTACCATCCGGGAATTAGGATAAGTGATAGAAAAAAGGCATGTTTGATGTGGGAGGGCCAAGGAAAATGTGTTAAATGAAAGTGTAGCAATTCATAAGTTTGGGGACGTTGAACATGAGGATGAGTAACTCGGCACCATTCACATAGCCAGGTGTTTGTGTCTTGCCAAAGTCTGATTGAACGACATGTCCTAACAGGATATGATATGTGCATCAAGGGTTTGAGGCATCTCGAAATTGAGAAACACCGATCTCCTAGGCTTCGGTTTTTGTGTACCGCTGTCCATACTCTCAAAAAGTAAAGTATAAAGAAAGTAAAGCTTTCTACATGCAAAGCATGTGCGGTGAAGTAAATTTTTGAAGGTATTATGTTGTTCCTCTTTCCCGGATTAGCACCACAATTGCCTAACAGAATTCTTTCCCTTAATGCGTTTCTTAGACCTTTCCTTTGATTAGAAGACCTTGAGACTTTTATGCATGTGTTTAAGGCTTCATGGCTTAGATTTGTTTGACTTTGATTACCTCTACATCTTTATCATGTCCTTTATTTGTGTTTTCAAGAAAGAAAAGAGAGTTAGTTCATCTTATAGTTATCATTGATACATACTTTGCCTTCCTATGCCTTGAAATATCACTTTTGAGGGTGATCCAATAAGAAGAAGCACTATCAAAAGAAAAGTTTTTGAGTTTTCATACATATATAATCCATGACATCTTGTATTCTAAATTTGAGTCTTGCTTAGGGACAAGCAAGGAGCAAGTATGGGGTATTTTGATGACATGAATTATATACCATTATATTCATGCATATTGTAGATGATTACCTTGATTTACCTTGCATTTAGAGAGATTTTGTGTACCATTTATGTTCTATTCAACAAAATGTCGGAAATAGAGGTCTACACGAGTTTTTGATGAATTATAGGCAAATGGAGTGGAATTGAAAGCAAAAGTGGAGCAAGGAGCACCTAAGGTCATTAAGGAAGCTAAAGAAGTCTTAGAGGGATCACAAAGAGCTAAGGAGTTGCAAAGGAGAAGCATAAAAGAGAGAAAGAAGACGAGCCAAAAGAAGAGCACTTTCTGTTGAAGAAAATCGTGCCATTATACATATAAATCGGACGATTTTCTTCTGTAGAAATCGAACGGTTTTGTGTATAAATCGACTAGGTCGATTTCCCTTGTTTTTCAGCTAAATGATAAAGATGATACAAAGCCCAATTCTTTTGGGCTAGAGAAGGGTTTTGCCAAACGGCCCACTAGCAAGAAACTGTAGTTGGGAACCCTGGGAACGAAATCGAGGAGGCCGCAGCGGGAAATCTTTAGACGTTGGAGAGAGATTGAGGGTTCTTTGAGAAGGATTGAAGGACTCTAACCGGAAAGTCAATCTTGATCTTTATTTGTGAGATTTCTTTGTTCTATTGAAATCTTTGTGATTTTTGAACACGAATTTGAGTTACTTAAGAGATACATTGATCAGTTTAGAGAATTGTTTACAGATTTGAAGATTATTGAGTTTTTATTCAAGATTCGGGTTTATTTGCGATATTTCACTCAATCTTTAATTTGATTCGATTTTGAAAATGGTTGGCTAAAACCATTGTGATTCTGGGGAGAATAGTTGATGATTAAGGCTTAGATGATGATAGACTGAACTCATTTCCACATTAGGACCCTGAGAGTTTAGATTTTAGTTTTACGATAACAGGAAAATCGGGGTGTTCTTGAGTAAATCGGCCGATTTAATGATGAACAGCACGATTTATTCTTCTGACGAACTTTAATTGAATTAATCTTTAACTAAAACTAATCCTTGCCTAAACCCCAACCTTGTTTAACCTTTTTAACCTCTATTTGAGTGTATAAAGAGACTTCAAACTTGATTCTACATTTAATAGATTAAGACCATAAGATTTGGGTAATAGAGAGACTCAACATCCTTTATTAAGATTCTAAGTGTGCTTTCTATTCTTTACTTTGGAGAGTCATATCCTGGAGTTTCAGATAGTTAGTTTGAACATAATTCTTGTCTTTAGATCTTTCTATATTGCAGCCTCAACAACCCTTATAGAGAGAACCTTTGGATTAGATAAATAGGTTTCGGAACTTCACCGTACGATACCTACCTTTGAACACATAATCTTGGCAATATAAACTCTGTCCTTATATCTATAGAAGTGTCTTGAATCGAAAGCCGAAGTCGGATACTTGAATCCTTGGAATCATTTCACCCTTATTTGATCACAAAAGCTTTTACATTTTCGCTAGATAATTGAAATTGAATTTACTCTCACCAAATCCCTGAGTTCGACTCTGGAATTCTTACCTCACTACAGCCGATCCGTACACTGCGGGTTCGCTTTGCTTTGAGTTCTAGATATAAATTTAAGACTATGACGCACACACCTTTTGAGCGAACAATCGGCATACCATGGCTCATTCCCCCTAGACACTTGAAGCAAGCACTCCTCCACCATTTGCAATTGCTCATCCCGGAATGAGTCATCAATCGGGATGTCATCTCTTTCAATCTCCAATGGTGGTAGCCTACTAAGATGGTCCGCCACCGAGTTTTCGGAATCCTTCTTGTCCCGAATTTCCAAGTCAAACTCTTGGAGAAGAAGGATCCACCGAATGAGGCGAGGCTTGGCGTCTTTTTTTGTGAGGAGATAACGGATCGCAGCATGATCCGTGTATACAATAACCTTGGCTCCAACAAGATATGACCGGAACTTCTCAAAGGCATACACCACTGCTAGCAACTCCTTCTCGGTTGTGGCATAGTTGAGTTGGGCGTCATCTTGCGTCTTGCTAGCATAATAGATGGCATGTGTAAGCCCATGTTTTCTTTGTCCCAAAACAGCCCCAACGGCCACATCACTTGCATCATACATTATCTCAAACGGAAGGCTCCAATCCGGAGGTTGCATGATAGGGGCGGAGATCAAGGCATTCTTCAACCTACAAAACACTTCAAGGCAATCCTTGGAGAAGACCAACTCAACATCTTTCATTAGTAGGTTAGTGAGAGGCTTAGAAATTTAAGAGAAATCTTTTATAAATCTCCGGTAAAAACCGGCATGCCCTAAGAAACTCCTTACCCCCTTCACCGAGGTAAGTGGTGGCAACTTCTCTATTGTTTCTATCTTTGCCCTATCAACCTCAATGCCTCGGTTGGACACCAAGTGTCCCAACACTATGCCTTCACTTACCATGAAATGACATTTCTCCCAATTCAAAACAAGGTTAGTTTCCTCATACCTCTTAAACACCAAAGACAAGTGTTCGCCCTAAAACGTGCGTGCAAATAAGCTTTAAATTTATAAAACTAGAATCAAGCAAGCGAACCCGCAGTGTACGGATCGGCGTAGATTAGCAAGTATTCCAGAGTATAGAACATAGGGATTTGGGGGGAACAAATTCGATTTCAGATTATCAAGCAGGTAAATGTAAGAGCTTTGCAAATTATTGGGAAAACAACAATCCTAAAGATCCAAGTATCCAGTTGTGGCTATCGATTCAAGATATACTAATGATGTAAGAACAGAGTTGAGATATGCAAAGGTATGCTAATGTAAGGTAATCGTACGGTGAAGTTCCAAAAACCTTATATGACTCACCTACAAGACACTCTCTATAAAGGTTTTTGAGGCTTCAATATAGAAAGGTTCTAAAGGTAAGAATTAATGTCAAATACCCAAACTTGTAATCCAAGGATCAAGACTAACTAAATCGATTAAGGTTGTGACACTCACAATCGAGGTAGAGGTTGTTGAGGCTTCACTACCACCTAAAAAAGGCAAGTCTAAACTAAGTTAAAGCAAATCTTTAACTTTGGATTAAAGTAAAAGCAAGTTCGTAGACTTAAGGGAAATCACGGTTAGTTCTTGAGAATCACGGCCGTGGAACCTAAGAACAAGCCGTGATTTAGGGTGTCGACGATATTTCTCTAACTCTCAGGGTCCAATCAAATTACGATGGATCTATCATTATCTAAGCCACAACTATCAACCCTTCACCTTAGAATTGTTAAGGGTTTTTAGCCAACAATCATCATTATGATATCAAATTCAAATATGAAAGGGAGAAAAGGTATAACCTTGAAATCTCAATAATAAAACCAAAACAAATGCCAATCAAACACAAAAATCGCAAAGCGCGTTCAATGGATGTAGAATCAAAGGAACAGAAAAACCTCACAAAATTTCTAGGGACAATGAAGAACGGGATGTCAATCCGCCTTCAAATGTAAACCCTATGATCTTCCAACTCCAAAAATAGGAAAGTGCGTCCTTCCGCAAATCTTCTCCATACGCAATAAAATCTTCAAGCATCCCTCTCTTTGGGATCCAAATCCTGGGACTGTCACCGTCCCTTGGAGAATTTGACTCTCCCTAAATCTCCCTTTGGAGAAATTAACTCCTTCTACTCTCCCTTTGGAGAAATTGACTCCTTCTACTCTCCCTTTGGAGAAATTGACTCACTTTCAATGTTGAAGGCTATCGAATATATGTAGGCATCTATCTAGGGTTTAAAGATAAAACCCTAAAATTTGGGCTGAAAATAAGTCGAATCCGCTGGTATCAGAAGATACTCTGGGCCGCGTCAGAAGGTATCAACAAATACTTTGGGCCGCATCAGACGGTATCAGAAGATACTTTGGGCCGCGTCCGACGGTATCAGAGAATACTTTGGGCCGCGTCCTAAATTCCTTTTATGCTTCTTTTTGTCCCGCTTCAAGGCTTAATCCTTAAATGTGCCATTTTTGTTCCATAATTCGCCAAATTTCCTACAAATGCAATAAAACTCTGTGTAGACCTCTATTCTTGCAAAGTAGGTAAATATAACCATAAATGCCATGAATGTATGTCTATGCATGCAAAATTAAGAGAAAATCTATATAAATACATGCCTAAAAATAGGTCATAATTCATGTCATCAAAATACCCCATACTTGCATCTTGCTTGTCCCCAAGCAAGGTTCAAACTTAAAATACAAGATGATATGGATTATGAATATGCAAAAATAAAGAAAAACCACAATATTTTGGTTGTGCTTCTATTCATAGATCACCCTCAAATAGTTGCTTCATAACTAATGATAATTATCATATGGTCGAAAGGAAATATAGCATGGAAAGGATAATCATACTTTGTAAGAAAAATCATAACATGCATCATAACTTGCAATATATCAAAATCAATCATGAGGAATCCAATTTAGACCACAAAGCCAAACACATTCCAATGATCTTAAGGACTTTCAAGTAAGGTCAAGAATGCGGAAATGAGGGAAACTTATAAGGGATGTGGTGCATGAATCCGGGAAAGTGGATAACTACTCTTTTCTTCTTCTCTTGCGGTTTCCGCAGCACTTTCAACTTAGAGCTTCGCTCTCTTCTTTTCATTTTTCGACTTTACTTTTGGAGTTATGGATAGAGGTGCACAAAAACCGAAGCCTAGGAGATTGGCGTTTCTCAATTTTTATGAGATGCCTCAAACCCTTAGCGCACATACCATAATCCGCTAGGAATATCGCTCAATCCGACTTTGGCAAGACACAAACACCCGGCTATGTGAATGGTGCCGAGTTACTCATCGTCATGATTGACTTCCCCAAACCTACAAGTTTTTTTTATTCTTTGAATGCAAGCATTTGCTTTCATGGCCCTCCCACATCAAACATGCCAAAATTCAACTCTTCCTAGTTCCCGGATAGGTAAGGGAGACAATTATTTTCATTGAGGGGCTAAGTGATCAAAGAAAGAAGTAAGAAAATCGAAGTGCCTTAATCATTTCCATAAGAAGTGTAAGAACTTATATGCGGTTTCAACCTTCAACACTCAACATGATTTAGAATGAAAGCGAATTATCAAACATGCATGACATTCTAACAAAGTATTCAAATCCCACATATGTCATAAATCAATTCAAGCATATCAAAATCATCATAGCTATTCCACAAAACAATGTTCATCATAGAGATCATATCCATTCTAGAAGCACAAAAATTTTAAAATTTTTCAGAATTTTCAAAATCATATGACGCAAGACATAAAACATGCAAATGTTATTGCAAATACCTCCACCCCATACTTAAAACTCACATTGTCCCCAATGTGAAGAAAAGAAAAGATGGAAAAGGATACTCACAATGTAAGATGGCGAATCAGGCAAGGCGAATCATCAATCGGGCGGTGGTGGAAATCTTTAGTAGCTCAATAGGGAATTCTGAATATTCCAATCATTGTCAAAGAACGAAGAAGGGGAACGTCTTTCAGCCGAAAATTTTTCCGAAAAAAAAAAAAATTTTTTTTTTTTCGGGTCGGGAATTTCCACGGCCGTGGTTTTGGCCGTGGAACTTTTTGTTGCTCTCGACAAGAGTCCAAGTTTCGTCAATCTTTTCGACTTTTCTCATCTTCTCTTGCTTATTCCTTATTCCTGACATCCAAAAACACAAACATACCGGAAGGTATCGAAGAAAAACAAACAAAAACAACTACTCTAATCTAAGAAAGAAAAGGGAAAGGATTCATTACCTTGGGTTGCCTCCCAAGAAGCGCTTGGTTTAACGTCGCTAGCTGGACCTTTCTCCATAGATGACTCAATGCACCTTGAACATCTTGGATTGCTCTTCAAATCCATCATAGAGCTCTTCCAAGAAATCTCCGGTTCCTAATTTCACCGGCAAGTGGTAAGATCTCCCACGTACAAGCTTGTACGGTTTGATTCTCACCGGAATCCTCCTAGCTTTCCTATACTTTAATGGGACATAATTCAGCATTGCATCCCATCCTTTCCTAGACCGAGAAATCAGTTTCTCGAGAATCCTTCTAACTTCCCCATCTCCAGCTTGGGGATAATGTATGGTATTCGTCATATGAATGGCCCATACTTGAACAAAAAACACTTATTGGCATTGACGTTGAAGCGCTTGCCAAATTTACTCCTTGTAGTCCAAGTAGCATCTTCTTCCAGCAATTTCAATAGAGGTTTCATCTTCACCTTAGGAGGTTCTTTTGGAAGAGACCTCCAACTCTCCGGTGCATTCCTGAAAAAATCAGAAATTTTAATAGGAATATCAAAGGAAGTAAGACAATATACCTTGTTAAGTTCTTCAAGGCTTGGGACAAGTTTCATGTTGGCATGATGATCCACACATGAAATATCTCCCAACTCAGCTGGATCTTCTTCAACCTTGGCCACAGTTTCAATAATTTGGCCAAGGTTCACCACTTCTTCCTCTTCTTCAAGCACAACCGCCTCTTCTTCAATCTCGACCACAATATTAGCGATTTGGTCTAGGTGTTCCACTTCTTCCTCTTCTTCATCTTCTAGAACTTGTAGAGGAACATTGGGTTCAATAGAAGGAATGCTTGAAACTTGGAGTTCTTCTTTAAAGGCTTTCAATTTTTCTTCGATCATATCAAGTTTCTTCGTCAATTCTTCAAGTTTCGAGTCTTCCGCATCTTTGGGAGGTTTCTTCTTAACCTTCTTTGGGTAGTGCAGCTTTTCCCATTTTGCAAATTCATATTCAACGGTTTGTTCACGTTCTCTTTCGCTGTCAAACCAATAGAATGCGTATTTCTCTACCAAATATTCGTAATAATTTGCTCTAGCCGTATGCTTCGCTACACATATTGGATCGTATGGAGCCTTACAGCCCTTAACAGCCATTGGTGACCCTGAAAACTCAAAAACTCATACCAAAAAGATATCAAATAACAAGAGCAAAGATCCCAAGCTTGACAACCGATAACCGAATTCGGCCTAAACCAAATCCCCGGCAACGGCGCCAAAAACTTGTTCACCCTAAAACGTGCGTGCAAATAAGCTTTAAATTTATAAAACTAGAATCAAGCAAGCGAACCCGCAGTGTACGGATCGGCGTAGATTAGCAAGTATTCCAGAGTATCGAACACAGGGATTTGGGGGGAACAAATTCGATTTCAGATTATCAAGCAGGTAAATGTAAGAGCTTTGCAAATTATTGGGAAAACAACAATCCTAAAGATCCAAGTATCCAGCCGTGGCTATCGATTCAAGATATACTAATGATGTAAGAACAAAGTTGAGATATGCAAAGGTATGCTAATGTAAGGTAATCGTACGGTGAAGTTCCAAAAACCTTATATGACTCACCTACAAGACACTCTCTATAAAGGTTTTTGAGGCTTCAATATAGAAAGGTTCTAAAGGTAAGAATTAATGTCAAATACCCAAACTTGTAATCCAAGGATCAAGACTAACTAAATCGATTAAGGTTGTGACACTCACAATCGAGGTAGAGGTTGTTGAGGCTTCACTACCACCTAGAAAAGGCAAGCCTAAACTAAGTTAAAGCAAATCTTTAACTTTGGATTAAAGTAAAAGCAAGTTCGTAGACTTAAGGGAAATCACGGTTAGTTCTTGAGAATCACGGCCGTGGAAACCTAAGAACAGGCCGTGATTTAGGGTGTCGACGATATTTCTCTAACTCTCAGGGTCCAATCAAATTACGATGGATCTATCATTATCTAAGCCACAACTATCAACCCTTCACCTTAGAATTGTTAAGGGTTTTTAGCCAACAATCATCATTATGATATCAAATTCAAATATGAAAGGGAGAAAAGGTATAACCTTGAAATCTCAATAATAAAACCAAAACAAATGCCAATCAAACACAATAATCGCAAAGCGCGTTCAATGGATGTAGAATCAAAGGAACAGAAAAACCTCACAAAATTTCTAGGGACAATGAAGAACGGGATGTCAATCCGCCTTCAAATGTAAACACTAAGATCTTCCAACTCCAAAAATAGGAAAGTGCGTCCTTCCGCAAATCTTCTCTGTACGCAATAAAATCTTCAAGCATCCCTCTCTTTGGGATCCAAATCCTGGGATTGTCACCGTCCCTTGGAGAATTTGACTCTCCCTAAATCTCCCTTTGGAGAAATTAACTCCTTCTACTCTCCCTTTGGAGAAATTGACTCCCTTTCAATGTTGAAGGCTATCGAATATATGTAGGCATCTATCTAGGGTTTAAAGATAAAACCCTAAAATTTGGGCTGAAAATAAGTCGAATCCGTTGGTATCAGAAGATACTCTAGGCCGTGTCAGAAGGTATCAACAAATACTTTGGGTCGCATCAGACGGTATCATAAGATACTTTGGGCCGCGTCAGACGGTATCAGAAAATACTTTGGGCCGCGTCCGACGGTATCAGAGAATACTTTGGGCCGCGTCCTAAATTCCTTTTATGCTTCTTTTTGTCCCGCTTCAAGGCTTAATCCTTAAATGTGCCATTTTTGTTCCAAAATTCCCCAAATTACCTACAAATGCAATAAAACTCTGTGTAGACCTCTATTCTTGCAAAGTAGGTAAATATAACCATAAATGTCATGAATGTATGTCTATGCATGCAAAATTAAGGGAAAATCTATATAAATACATGCCTAAAAATAGGTCATAATTCATGTCATCAACAAGTTAGCTAAGCAATCATCAAATGAAGATCCATACACCGAGAAATCATCCATAAACACTTCCATGTTGTTTTCAATATATTCAGAAAAAATGGCCATCATACACCTTTGAAAGGTGGCGGGTGCATTACACAACCCAAATGGCATTCTCCTATATGCAAATGTTCCCCAAGGACATGTAAATGTTGTTTTCTCTTGGTCATCCGGGTTAATAGGGATTTGGAAAATTCCACTATAGCCCTTTAAGTAACAAAAGTGTGAATGTTGAGCTAATCTCTCTAACATTTGTTCAATGAAGGGAAGAGGGAAGTGATCTTTCCTAGAGGCCATATTTAGTTTCCTATAGTCAATGCACATCCTCCACCCCGTAACCGTCCTAGTCGGGATTAGTTCATTGTTGTCATTAGTTACTACGGTCATACCAACCTTCTTAGGAACAACATGTACGGGAATAACCCATTTACTATCCGAAATCGGGAAAATGATTCCCGCATCTAGAAATTGAAGGATCTCTTTCTTTACTACCTCTTTCATGATAGGGTTCAATCTTCTTTGAGGTTCAATTAAGGGTTTATGGTTATCTTCCATCAAAATTTTATGCATGCACAAGGAAGGTTTAATGCCAACTAAGTCATCAATGGTATATCCAATAGCTCTCCTATGCAATCTCAACTCATGCAACAATCTATCAAGCTCATCATCATTCAAAGATGCATTCACAATCACCGGATAAGTAGAATTTTCACCAAGAAAAGCATACTTTCAATGAGAGGGGAGGGGCTTAAGTTCAAGTTTAGGAGCACCTTCATCGGTTGGAGACGATCCATACAATGTAGGTTGAGAAGATTCCAAAGCCATGGAAGACTCCCCAAGACTCCTTGAAGCTTGATCAACAACTAAGGCACTTTATGGAGAAAACACGGGCAAAACCACGGTCTCTGGCCCAACCACGGTCGTGGAATCTGAGAAGCTGGCACATTTGAGCATTCCACAGAGTTCCACGGGCACAATTACGGCCGTGGTTCCGTCTCCCTGGCCGTGGTTCCTATAGTGGTTCAGCATATCTTCGTGCACTCCAAATTCAACACTTGTCTCCTTTTCCAATGCATCCAAAGCCTTGATTTCTTCATTGCAATCATCTTCAACTCCTTCCTCCATCATACTCAAACTAAGAACCTTCTCCAAGGGGTCCTTGATCAAGATTGAGCTCACAACTTCTCTACATTCCTCTTCCTCAACAATGTTGAACACTTCTTCACCAAGGGTTGGCCCCTTCATCATTGTAGATAGCTTGAAATTAATATTCTCTTCTCCTATATTGAAAGAGAGGATTCCATTTTTGCAATCCACTAAGCATCCGGAGGTGGCTAAGAAAGGCCTCCCTAAGATGATAGGAACCGGGTAGTCTGCTGGGATGTCCAAAACAACGAAGTCAGTTGGCACATAGAACTTCCCAAGCTGAACCGGTATGTCCTATAAGATTCCTACGGGGTGAGTGATTGAACGGTCCGCCATGTAGAGGGTTATCTTGACCGGCTTTGGTTCTCCTAGCCCAACCTTGTTGCAAAGTGCAAGCGGGATAATGCTTACACTTGCTCCAAGATCACATAGGGCTTCATATTGCACTTCTCCAACCTCGATTGGCACACAAAAAGATCCCCGATCTCTTGGCTTAGGAGGCATCTCCTCCCTCATAGTTTGAATCAACTCCAAAGATCTCTTTGCCATTCTAACTTCTCCATACTCCTCCAACTTCCTCTTGTTGGAGAGTATTTCCTTCAAAAATTTTCCACAGGCCGGCATACCTAGAATAGCATCCATGAACGGAATGTTAAAATGCAATTTAGACATAAGTTTAAGGAATTTACCGAAATGTTTGTCTAAGCGATCTCTTGCTCTTGATTGTGGGAATGGTAGTGGTGGTTTGTATGGAGGCGGTGCCACATATGTTGGCTCATCATCCTTGCTCTTGCCTCCTTCTTCTTGCAATGGCTCTTCTTCCACCACTACTTGCTTTCCCTTATCATTCCCCTTTGGTAAGGGATCCTTCATGCCCAACCCACTCCTTGTCGTAATGGCCAACACTTGGCCTCTTGGATTGTCCTCGGTCCTTCCGGGAAGCTTTCCCGGATCCCTTTGTGCTTCACCCGCCTTTTGGAACACTTGTGCTTCTAGCACCTTTTGAGCTTTGGAAATGGAAGTCACCGTGCTCTCAAGTCCACTCAACCTTCCAAGCAATTGTTCAAACATCATCTCGGTTCTATCCTTTAGAGGTTGAGTGAAACCGGGTGGAGGCTCTTGTGAAGCCTTAGGTGGTGGTGCTGCGCTTGTGGAAACGGGAGGGTTCAAGGCACCATCCGGGTTAGAATAGGAGAACCCGGGATGGTTGTGATTAGGCCGGTAATTGTTGTATTGCCGGCTGTTGTTGTTGAAGTTCCTAGGGCCTTGATAATTGTTGAAGTTGCCCCTTCCCATGTAGTTAATGTCCTCCTCCTTAGAAGCCAAGTTGGCTTGCACTTGCACTTGAGGACTAGCTTGATTCTTCAAGGTTGTAGCACACAACTCCCTCAAAGATTTTAGCTCATTGTTGATTACATCGAGCTTGTAGTTGCTCATGGTGACTTCACTCACTTCATAAACTCCCGGTTTTCTCCCATCACTCTTCCAATGGGAGTACTACCATATCACCAAGGCTTGATTCTCTACAAACTCCCAAGCCTCATCCACATTGTTTTCCATGAATGTTCCACCGGAAAGTGATTGAAGCTTGAATTGGCTATCCTCATCAAGCCCCTTGAAATAGATCTCCAATAGTTCTATCTTCGGTATACCATGGTGTGGACAATCTAGGAGGATGTCCTTGAACCTCTCCCAAGATTTGAATAGGTCTCTCTATCCTTCATCATGAAGGCATTGATCTTCCCTCTTAGCTCGGTTGCCTTGGAAGGTGGGAAGAACTTTGTCAAGAACTCGGTTATCATCTCCTCCCAAGTACTCACACTTCCTAGTGGAATCGATTGGTACCAAGCCAAGGCTTTTTCCTTAAGAGAGAAGGAAAAAGCCCTAAGCTTATGGTTGTTGTTCTCCAATCTAGGCGGCCTTAGAGTCTCCATCAAGATCTCATAGTTCATCAAGTGTTGATGAGGAGACTCTCCTTCCATCCCTCCAAATTGATTATGCCGGATCATTTGTAGCACTTGAGGGCGGAGCTCGTAATCATGGGCTGCGGGATCTCCTAAGTTCACACCCAAACGGTGCACTCTTTGGGCCGGATCCATACGTTTCCCTAACGTTTGTGGCTCCTCAATCATGATCGGCTCAAACCGAATATTGACCGCCGGCTGCGGTGGTTGTGGTGGTGGAGGTTGTTGACGATTAAGCTCTCTTTGCACAAGAGCTTGCTTAATCTCTTCAATTTCCCTCCTAGTTGCTTCTTGCCTCTCATTGGCAAGTCTCCTCTCATTCTCTAAGAGTTCATCTCTTAACCTAATTTGCTCCTAAGCATCATCCAACTCAGCTTGAAGATCTCTTGCGACCATCTCCTTCTTCTTCTTAATGCTCTTAGATCTAGCTTTAAGGGTTTTCTCCGGTTCGGGATCAAATGGAGCTAAATCCTTGTCACGAGATCTTCGCATGCACCTAAAGAATGAGAGATGTCATGAAAATTCAAAGACACGGACCAAACAAGATCAAAAGCAACAAGAAAGACCTACACTATAAACAATCACAAACAATGATTCAATCTAGACCTAGTCCCCGACAACGGCGCCAAAAACTTGTTACGCTAAGATTGTGTAGCACAAAAGTCTTAAATTTATAACTCGATATCTTTTTCCTAACTCCTAGCGAACCCACAGTGTATGGGTCATTTTGTATTAAGGATAGTATTCCGAGGTCGAACACAATGACTAAGGGGTGAAATTGAATCAAATAAGTGACTAAGGATAGTGTATAGTGTAAATCTAGTCTAAGAAAAGAGAAAGGAATAAAGAAAAGAAAATCACAATGTTTTTGGATTGGTTTTGTGGTGATCAAGAAAGGATCACAAATCATGCAAGACTAACAAATCAAACGAACAACTAAGCTAGCAACACAAACAAGCAAAACAAACACGAGATATGTGATCAAAGAGAAAAGCGGATTCTAGGGGTTAGAAATTCCAATTATGGCATTAAACTCAAGCTTCTAATCAACCTTGGACTAGCTATGGTATGTTGGGAAGGAATGTTTCTCGAATGGGATCAATCACCGGGTAGGTCTCATGATCCACTAATCCCGCACCTAAGGTCCTATCACCGGGTAGGTATCATGTTGGGAAGGAATGTTTCTCTAGGAGCCTAAGATTGGGAAATCTTCACAAACCGGATTGCTATCTAGGGATCTAAGCTCTCCTCACCGGGTAAGTCTCGGGAAGGAAAGTCCTAAACATCAATCCTAGCACATTCAGTCCAATAGCGGCTTATGAGGCTCACTACTACGTAAAGTTCATCACCTTCGGTACCTAAGATCAAGAATCACCGGGTAGGTCTCTCCTCTCTCTTAGTTTGCTAGCATTAGGTCACCCTAGGCTAGATTAAGCTTAACAAACACTAGGATTTCAACAATCTAACATCCTAACATTCAGATTTATCAATACAAGCACAACAGAATCAAACCACGGGCAGATCATCAGAACCACGGCCGTGGTTGTATAAGAACATACCGTGATTTGTGACAACAGTTAAGTACGAGCAAGCAAATCATCCAAAGATACATTTAAGTCTATTCTATCATAGTCCAAGCCATAACCATTATTCCATTACCCTCAAATCGCATCTATTTAGCCAACAACATGCATTTTAACAATCAAACTCAACAAGCATACATTCATGGCTTCCTTGGCAAGAAAATGAAATGAAAGAGAAATGGAACAAGTAGAGCAAGAAAACCAAGCTGAATAAATGTTAAGAAAGACTTACAACCCTTCAAAAGAAGGTACAAATCGTTCCTTACAAAGCCTTGCAAATGTCTTCAACAAGCTCACTCAAAAACCACTCAAAAGCTCTAAAAACTAATGTTCTTCTTCTTCTTCTCCAAATGAGAGTGTTTTTGCTCCCCTCCAAGAGTAGCCTCCAATGGAATGTTGTAGAATGAGAGAGTGTGGGAGAGGAGGTGTAAGAGAATCAGCCTGCTGGACCACTTATATCCTCCATCAAGGGCAAGAGTTGGTTATGGAGATCGTGGGACAGCTGTCATAGCTGTCCAGAGAGAATCACGGTCAGAACCACGGGCGTGGAATCTGGGTCTGGACCGTGGTTTTGCTCAGACAACACCCTTTTGATCGTTAAGCCATGAGTTGGTGCAAGGCATGCACCAACAAGGTCCTATGTGTTCTCCTTAGCTCCTAGCTTGCTTCTTAATGTGTCCGGAAGTGTGTTATCGCGAGGAATGATCCTTGAATGTATCGATTAAGCTGTAAAAGCTCCCCAAAATACCTACAAAACCAACAATAGTTCGTGTAGACGTCTATCTCGACAATATGCATGAATTAAACGTAAACGTCATGAACTAATGCCAAACTATGCAAGAATGACGGGAAAAACTATCTAAATGGATGCCTAAACTAACGTCATAGATCGTGTTATCATCGTGTTTGAGTTTTGTATTCATTATATAATGTATGTTGCGTGTATGGCATTTGGTCTTTCGGTTGTATCTCGGCTGTAGTCTTTTGTTTGTATGGTTTCGGGTTTCATTGCATTGCATAAAATGTATTTCCTTTATTTGTGTCTTGTTGAAAGATCCGGTGAAATTGTTGTCAGGCTAAGGGTTGGGACCCATTGTAAGGTCTCAACCCGTAGCATCCCGAGTCCCGCGGATTCGGGGTGTTACAAGATTTGATTTTTAAAAGTGTACAACTGTTTTGGGATAGAGTGTACGGGAAGTCATCACCCTTCTGAGGATCTCGACAGTGTGTGTATATATATATATATCTTTTATATGTTGAATTGTGCAGTTGATAGCATGAATTATAGTCTATATTTTGGGGTTTGTTTGGACGTTTTATCTTTCATATTCTGCATGTTTGTATGTACATTATGTGATTTTACTACCATTTCATCTACCTTTGCGAGAATCGAGGTCTACACCTAGTTTCGTTGTAATTGCAGGGAATATGGTACGTTTTGCATCAAAAAGGAGCAAAAGGAGTCAAGAGTCATTTGGAGCTACATCCAGGGAGCATAGCCATGGATTGAAGATTTACTTTGGAGCTGATTCGAGAGATTTCACATTCTGTCGTGAGTCACCTCGGTTGACCAGAGGTTCACCTCGACCGAGGCGATCCAGAGACGCCGACTCGACCGAGGCGAATACCTAGGACGCGGCGAGAATATTTTATTCTTAGAAGAGATCTTTTAAATTTGGAAAGTGATCTTATATTTTTTGGGCTGAGCTTCTGGAAGGAAGGAGATATGCAGAATATATATTTTTACCTATATTTATGGGATAATATCTTCTTAAGATTTATTATCTTTGGAGGTTTATTTTCCTATAAAAAGGGTTGGATTTCCACAATTTGAGAAGGCTGCATACGATCCGCTTACAGGCCGCAGCATACCCCACATACGCAGCAGCCGCAGTATACTCCAATTTGGGAGTTTTCGAAGAACCTTTTTGAAGGTTGAAGGAAGGTTGAAGATCATAGCTTTTTATAGCTTTTTGAAGGGTTTTGTAAGATTGTCTTCAATTCCTTTCCTTGTTATCTTGTCTTGTTGGATTGCTATCCAAGGAACGCTTTTGTTGTGATATTTGATTCAGTTATTGAAGTCTTTTTCATTAAATTCTTCTTTGTTCAAATATTCACCTTCTTCCCATACATTTAATACTTTCATTATGATGATGAGTGGCTAATTTCCTTGTGTGATTCTAGGGTGATTGGCTGAAGGTTGTGGGAAAAACAATGATAGAATAATCTTAGATTCCAGTAGGATCCTGAAAGTTCGAGTCTTTAACCTTAACCCTAAGCATCTCGTTCGGTTGATGAACATCTCGGCCGGGGTGGAATTCTTCTGACCGAGGTGACTTATCCGACCTAAAACAGAAAGTTAAGTGTTAGAGTTTGCTAAATCCTATTCTTATTTCACCTTCCTGGTTCAATGCAAGCTTAGGATGAGACTTACCCGGTAATTCCTTAGTTTGTGTATTAACGATCATAAGTGTAGGTAATAAAGGTTTATCCTTTATTGGGGTTTGAGTGTGCTTCCATCCCATCTTTGTGAGTTAGCCTGAGACTTACCCGGTAAAGGTTGATTCTATTCCCTTAGATGGTATGTTAGTTTGAGGTTATAATTCTCTATCTTGATTACTTGAGACTTACCCGGTAATAGGAGTTACGGTTTAGGATTAGTGTGTAGTGAGACTTACCCGGTGATCTACTCCACTTTAGCAACGCCTTCCCCACGCAAAAATCTCAGCTTTGTCCGCTTATCTATAGATCTTGAGTTGGAACCACAACTTGGTGCTTTAATCCCTAGAATTGCATGTTTGCTTGATTGACTTCTTATTCATCTTGATTGTGTTAAATTACTCTTGTGGTTAGCATTGATATTAGCATACCGTGTTGACTCTGTTTCACCGAGTCCCTGAGATCGACCCCTGGAATTTTCTTGCTTTTACTACGATTGACCCGTACACTGCGGGTTCGCATCCTTGTTTTAAGCTTAAGTCTAGGGTTATAAATTTAAAGCTTGCACACACCGTTTGGAGCGAACAAGTTTTTGGCGCCGTTGCCGGGGACAGTTCTGATATGTTTAAGTTGCTAAATGCTTTGTTTAAGTTGCTAAATACTTACAGGTTATTTGACTGAGAAAAACGTCGAAACCGAAAAAAAAACAAAATGGTTTTAAAAAAATTTTTGACCTCGACCGGGACAGTTCTGGCAAAACGAGGTGTTTCACCTCGGTTGAACCAAGAACACCTCGACCGAGGTGGGCGTAACAGAGAGTTTTCGAAAACGATTTTTGTGTTACTTATCTGGATATGATCTCAGTGAAGATTTTGTTTACCGACTGGATTTAAATTCTTTATATGTTTGAAATGTTTTATGATATGTTTAAGTTGCTAAATGCTTTGTTTAAAATTATTGGCATGTTTAATACTTTATTTTTATCCAAATTATGTTGAATTTGAAGGTTGACACCGCAGCATAAGTTCTCTCACGTTCTTCTTGGAAAGACCAAGGCAATTCATTCTTCTTCTTCTTCTTCTTCTTGATCATGCTTAGCCCCTCATATACATATTGCCTCCCTTTACCTATCCGGGAATTTGGAAGCAAGCGAAGTGGTGAAAGCAAGTCAAAAGTTGAGAAGTGGCTGAAAGTGAAAGTGTTAGAAAGCAATAATAGGTTTGGGGAAGTCAATCATGAAGATGAGTAACTCGGCACCATTCACATAGCCGGGTGTTTGTGTCTTGCCAAAGTCGGATTGAGCGATATTCCTAACGGGTCATGGTATGTGCATCAAGGGTTTGATGCATCTCAAGAAATTGATGATTGCTGATTTCCTAGGCTTCGGTTATTGTGCACCTCTGTCCATGCATCCCAAAAAGTAAAGTAAAAGAGAAAAAAGTGTGAAATAAGCAAAGCTTATTGGTGGAAGATGTTGCAAGTCAAAGTGAAAGTGAAGTTCATCCTTTTCCCGGATTCTAGCACCACATTACCTTACATGCATCCCTACCCTACACGTTTCTTGACCTTTCTTTTGGGAAGCCCTTGAGACCTTGAGCTTGTTGATTGACTTAGCGGTTTAAATCGGATTATACATGATTAATTTTGATAATTATGATTTATTATGCATTCTATGATTTTATGCAAAGATGAACAACTTTCCTATATTTATAAAATGTTTTGATCATATTGAGTTTTTAATTCCAGGAAGTATTCTCTTAGAGTGATCTATGATAGTTGCACACCATAAAATGTTTTTGAAAGACTTTTTCATTGATTTTCTTGACTTATAATCCATTCTATCTTGTCTTTTATATGAGGAACTTGCTTGGGGACAAGCAAGGGCTAAGTATGGGGTATTTTGATAGCATGAATTATAGTCTATATTTTGGGGTTTGTTTGGACGTTTTATCTTTCATATTCTGCATGTTTGTATGTACATTATGTGATTTTACTACCATTTCATCTACCTTTGCGAGAATCGAGGTCTACACCTAGTTTCGTTGTAATTGCAGGTAATATGGTACGTTTTGCATCAAAAAGGAGCAAAAGGAGTCAAGAGTCATTTGGAGCTACATCCAGGAAGCATAGCCATGGATTGAAGATTCACTTTGGAGCAGATTCGAGAGATTCCATTCCTGAGTCACCTCGGTTGACCAGAGGTTCACCTCGACCGAGGCGACCCAGAGATGCCGACTCGACCGAGGCGAATACCTAGGACGCGGCGAGAATATTTTATTCCTGGAAGAGATCTTTTAATTTTGGAAAGTGATCTTATATTTTTGGGCTGAGCTTCTGGAAGGAAGGAGATATGCAGAATCATATATTTTACCTATATTTATGGGATAATATCTTCTTAAGATTTATTATCTTTGGAGGTTTATTTTCCTATAAAAAGGGTTGATTTTCCACAATTTGAGGAGGCCGCATACAATCCGCTTACAGCTGAATCCACGCAGCAGCCGCAGTACACTCCGATTTGGGAGTTGTTGAAGAACCTTTTTGAAGGTTGAAGGAAGGTTGAAGATCATAGCTTTTTATAGCTTTTTGAAGGGTTTTGTAAGATTGTCTTCAATTCCTTCCTTGTTGTCTTGTCTTGTTGGATTGCTATCCAAGGAACGCTTTGTTTGTGATATTTGATTCAGTTATTGAAGTCTTTTCATTAAATTCTTCTTTGATCAAATATTCACCTTCTTCCCATATATTTAATACTTTCATTATGATGATGAGTGGCTAATTTCCTTGTGTGATTCTAGGGTGATTGGCTGAAGGTTGTGGGAAAAACAATGATAGAATAATATTAGATTCCAGTAGGATCCTGAAAGTTCGAGTCTTTAACCTTAACCCTAAGCATCTCGTTCGGTTGATGAACATCTCGGCCGGGGTGGAATTCTTCTGACCGAGGTGACTTATCCGAC
Organism: Fagopyrum esculentum; assembly: GCA_033239045.1. NCBI lineage: Eukaryota > Viridiplantae > Streptophyta > Magnoliopsida > Caryophyllales > Polygonaceae > Fagopyrum > Fagopyrum esculentum. The sequence continues at coordinate 95,796,205 of BSUD01000006.1, read as the reverse complement.
CTAAAACAGAAAGTTAAGTGTTAGAGTTTGCTAAATCCTATTCTTATTTCACCTTCCTGGTTCAATGCAAGCTTAGGATGAGACTTACCCGGTAATTCCTTAGTTTGTGTATTAACGATCATAAGTGTAGGTAATAAAGGTTTATCCTTTATTGGGGTTTGAGTGTGCTTCCATCCCATCTTTGTGAGTTAGCCTGAGACTTACCCGGTAAAGGTTGATTCTATTCCCTTAGATGGTGTGTTAGTTTGAGGTTATAGTTCTTTATCTTGATTCCTTGAGACTTACCCGGTAATAGGAGTTACGGTTTAGGATTAGTGTGTAGTGAGACTTACCCGGTGACCTACTCCACTTTAGTAACACCTTCCCCATGCAAAAATCTCAGCTTTGTCCGCTTATCTATAGATCTTGAGTTGGAACCACAACTAGACGCTTTAATCCCTAGAATTGCATGTTTGCTTTATTTGACATCTTATTCATCTTGATTGTGTTAATTGCTCTTGTGGTTAGCATTGACATTAGCATACCGTATTGACTCTGTTTCACCGAGTCCCTGAGATCGACCCCTGGAATTTTCTTGCTTTTACTACGATTGACCCGTACACTGCGGGTTCGCATCCTTGTTTTAAGCTTAAGTCTAGGGTTATAAATTTAAAGCTTGCACACACCGTTTGGAGCGAACATATATAAAGCCTTTTCTTTCTTCTTTTGTAGTTAGACAAGTTTTGTAAAAGTTTTGCTGAGAGCATTTCAGAATTGAATCCAAGAGAATTCTGATAGCATGAATTATAGTCTATATTTTGGGGTTTGTTTGGACGTTTTATCTTTCATAATCTGCATGTTTGTATGTACATTATGTGATTTTACTACCATTTCATCTACCTTTGCGAGAATCGAGGTCTACACCTAGTTTCGTTGTAATTGCATGTAATATGGTACGTTTTGCATCAAAAAGGATCAAAAGGAGTCAAGAGTCATTTGGAGCTACATTCAGGAAGCACAACCATGGATTAAAGATTTACTTTGGACCAGTTTTGAGAGATTTCACATTCTGTCGTGAGTCACCTCGGTTGACCAGAGGTTCACCTCGACCGAGGCGATCCAGAGACGCCGACTCGACCGAGGCGAATACCTAGGACGCGGCGAGAATATTTTATTCTTAGAAGAGATCTTTTAAATTTGGAAAGTGATCTTATATTTTTTGGGCTGAGCTTCTGGAAGGAAGGAGATATGCAGAATATATATTTTTACCTATATTTATGGGATAATATCTTCTTAAGATTTATTATCTTTGGAGGTTTATTTTTCCTATAAAAAGGGTTGGATTTCCACAAATCCATAATCACGCTATACCGTCGATCAGGGTTTATACGACGCAGCAGCCGCAGTACACTCCAATTTGGGAGTTGTTGAAGAACCTTTTTGAAGGTTGAAGGAAGGTTGAAGATCATAGCTTTTTATAGCTTTTGAAGGGTTTTGTAAGATTGTCTTCAATTCCCTCATTGATTGTCTTGTCTTGTTGGATTGCTATCCAAGGAACGCTTTGTTTGTGATATTTGATTCAGTTATTGAAGTCTTTTTATTAAATTCTTCTTTGTTCAAATAATTCACCTTCTTCCCTTACATTTAATACTTTCATTATGATGATGAGTGGCTAATTTCCTTGTGTGATTCTAGGGTGATTGGCTGAAGGTTGTGGGAAAAACAATGATAGAATAATCTTAGATTCCAGTAGGATCCTGAAAGTTCGAGTCTTTAACCTTAACCCTAAGCATCTCGTTCGGTTGATGAACATCTCGGCCGGGGTGGAATTCTTCTGACCGAGGTGACTTATCCGACCTAAAACAGAAAGTTAAGTGTTAGAGTTTGCCAAATCCTATTCTTATTACACCTTCCTGGTTCAATGCAAGCTTAGGATGAGACTTACCCGGTAATTCCTTAGTTTGTGTATTAACGATCATAAGTGTAGGTAATAAAGGTTTATCCTTTATTGGGGTTTGAGTGTGCTTCCATCCCATCTTTGTGAGTTAGCCTGAGACTTACCCGGTAAAGGTTGATTCTATTCCCTTAGATGGTATGTTAGTTTGAGGTTATAATTCTCTATCTTGATTACTTGAGACTTACCCGGTAATAGGAGTTACGGTTTAGGATTAGTGTGTAGTGAGACTTACCCGGTGATCTACTCCACTTTAGCAACGCCTTCCCCACGCAAAAATCTCAGCTTTGTCCGCTTATCTATAGATCTTGAGTTGGAACCACAACTTGGTGCTTTAATCCCTAGAATTGCATGTTTGCTTGATTGACTTCTTATTCATCTTGATTGTGTTAAATTACTCTTGTGGTTAGCATTGATATTAGCATACCGTGTTGACTCTGTTTCACCGAGTCCCTGAGATCGACCCCTGGAATTTTCTTGCTTTTACTACGATTGACCCGTACACTGCGGGTTCGCATCCTTGTTTTAAGCTTAAGTCTAGGGTTATAAATTTAAAGCTTGCACACACCGTTTGGAGCGAACA
>BSUD01000006.1:95770692-95793679 GCA_033239045.1 Fagopyrum esculentum | reverse complement strand
TGAGGCGTCCAGGGGTGAACCTAGGAGATCCAGCGGATCATGACTACGAACTTCGACCGCAAGTTCTAGCCATGATTCGCCAATGTCAATTCGGAGGGCTAGAGAAGGAGTCGCCGCATCAACATCTTCAAAACTACGAGATCTTGATGGAGACCTTGCGACCTTCTAGAATCGAAAATAACAACTACAAGCTAAGACCTTTTTACTTTTCTTTAAAAGATAGAGCTCTTACTTGGTATCAATCTCTTCCTCCAGGAAAAATTAGCACATGGGAGGAGATGACTACGGAATTCCTAACCAAATTCTTTCCCCCCTCAAAAACTGCTGAAATGAGAGGGAAGATCAATGCTTTCATCATGAAGGACAAGGAGAGCTTGTCCAAATCTTGGGAGCGGTTCAAGGATATTCTTTTGGATTGCCCACATCATGGGATTCCAAAGATCGAGTTGTTGGAGATCTACTTCAAAGGGCTGGACGGGAACACCCAGTTCAATCTCCAGCTACTCTCCAACGGTACCTTCATGGACATGGCGATTGATGAGGCTTGGGACTTCATTGAGAAGCAAGCCTTACATATGGAGAAGTATACCCACCAAGGAGCTGAAGGTGGAGTTAAAAGAGTCAACTTTCAAGAAACTCAACCCAACAACAATCAACTCACTTCATTGAAGAATGACGTGAAGGAATTAAAGGAGCTCTTGATGGCTCAAACTAAGAAGGAAGAGCAAGGACAAAGGAACAACAACAACAACAACAACGGGTACCGTAACAACAATAACGGTCCCCGAAACAACAACTACAACAACAATAGAGGATCCAACAGCAACAACTGGAGGGCGAATAATCAAAACCACGGTAACAATTATTCGAACTCCAACTCTAATGATTCCTCTAATCCTTTCCTCTCTTCTCCTTCTACTCCATTGAAAAGCCAAGGGCAAGGATCAAGTTCGTCTCAACCGGAAAAGAAGGACGCAGTTCTGGAGGCAATCTTGATCAAGCTTGGCGCTATGGAGAATTCTATGACTTCATTTTCGAGGGCCCAAAAGTCCCTTGAACAACAACTTGCTAATAGGGCGAATGAAGCGCCAAGAGCCTAAGGGCCAGTGCATGGCCATAACGACGAGGAGTGGACTCAAAACTGCTAATCCAGTACCTCGCTCGACGCAGACCACCTCGGTCCAGATCCAGTCGAAGAACACCTCGACCGAGATGCCAACCGAGGCAGAGCAACAGAAAGCAGGAGGAACGACAGAAACTTATGTTCCACCTCCTGCATATAAACCACCACTTCCATTCCCTCAGTCCAGAGCCAGAGCACATCTAGACAAGCACTTCGGTAAGTTTCTTGACTTGATGAATAAGCTACATATTAACATTCCTTTCCTTGATGCTATTTTAGGTATGCCCGCCTATGGGAAGTTCTTAAAAGAGATCTTATCAAGGAAGAGGAAGCTGGAGGATGTTGGTGAAGTTAGGATGACATCTAAATCTTCGGAACTCATAAAGATCATGAAGGAGAAGATGCCACCTAAATTGAGAGATCCAGGCTCATTTTGCATTCCCATTCAAGTTGGGGATGTCACTTGTGAAGCCCTTTGCGATCTAGGAGCCAGCGTGAGCATCATCCCGCTGGAGCTATGCACTAAGATCGGTCTTGGAGAGCCCAAACCGGTCAAGATTCGACTTTACATGGCGGATCGCTCCATCACCCATCCCGTGGGCATTTTGGAGGACGTTCTGGTCAAGCTAGGTAACTTCTATCTACCTATAGATTTTGTCGTACTTGACATTCCCACAGATTATCCTGTTCCTATCATTCTCGGGAGGCCATTTCTAGCAACTTCGGGTTGCAATGTGGATTGCAAGAACGCCAAGTTGAAATTCAACATTGGTGGCGATGAGGTAGAGTTTGCACTACTTGCAGCCATGAAAGGGGAGCAAATAACTGATGATATCTTCAACATCTACGATGAAGAAGAATCCAGAGAATTGGTGAGCTCTATCCTTATTAACGATCCACTCGAAAGAGTTATTAGCTTCAGTTTAATGGAGGAAGGTATAGATGCTTCTTGTGATGCAGATATACGGAGCTTGAAGGCACTGGAAGAGGATCCAGGAGCTAAAACTGAGAAGCTAGTCCAGGAGACGAAGATTTCCAGCCTCGGATCCAGTAGCAGTACCTCGACCGAGGCACTTTCTGGACAGAGCGAGGCGTCTGAAGAACACCTCGTTCAACGCCTTTGCGCCTCGACCGAAGTCGACAGCGGGATGATGTCAACTGAGATTACTGAGAATAACAATCTTCTTACTCCTTTCTCTGACATTCACCCACAGTTGGCGGATCATTCCCTCCACCAACTTTCTGATAATAAAGGTCCTTGGTATGCTGATATTGTGAATTATCTTGTTTGCCAGGAAATACCGCCCGGATTGACGTACTCTCAAAAGAAGAGATTCTTCAAGGAAGTACGACATTACTACTGGGATGAGCCGCTTCTATTCAAGCGCGGACCGGATGGGATGCTTCGAAGGTGCATTCCGGAAGATGAAGTTAATAGCGTCATAAGGCATTGTCATTCACTTCCTTGCGGAGGACACGCTAGCACCGATAAAACATGCGCTAAGGTATTACGTTCCGGTTTCTTTTGGCCTACATTATTTAAGGATGTGCAATCTTTTGTTGTTTCTTGTGATGCATGCCAAAGGACAGGGAACTTATCAAGGAGGAACGAAATGCCACTTAACAACATCCAAGAAGTGGAAATCTTTGATGTATGGGGAATTGACTTCATGGGACCTTTCCCATCCTCCGGAGGAAACCTCTACATTCTCCTTGCAGTTGATTACGTCTCTAGATGGGTTGAAGCCATTGCTTCTCCCACTAATGACGCCAAGGTGGTTGTGAAGTTCTTGAATAGAACTATCTTTCCACGATTTGGAACTCCACGCATCATCATTAGCGATGGGGGAACGCATTTCATCAACCGGAAGTTTAAAGCACTTCTATCGAAGTATGGGGTAACCCACAAGGTATCAACCGCTTATCACCCTCAAACTAGTGGACAGGTCGAAATTTCGAATAGAGAAATCAAGGCAATTTTGGAGAAGACCGTCTCTAGAACGAGGAAGGATTGGTCCATGAAATTAGACGATGCTCTTTGGGCGTACAGGACCGCACTCAAGACTCCCATAGGTACCACCCCTTATAATTTGGTATATGGGAAGTCTTGCCACTTGCCCGTTGAATTGGAGCACAAGGCGTATTGGGCTATCAAATGGTTGAACTTTGACATTAAAGATGCTGGTGAGAAGCGACTATTGGAACTTAACGAGCTGGAGGAGCTGCGTTTGAACGCCTATGAGAATGCCAAAATCTACAAGGAAAGGACGAAGAGATGGCATGACAAGCGTATCGTTCCAAAGGAGCTTAACGAGGGAGATTTAGTTCTACTCTTCAACTCCCGCCTCCGTTTTTTTCCAGGTAAGTTGAAATCTAGATGGACCGGACCTTACGTTGTGAAACATGTTTTCCCTCATGGTGCAGTTGAGATATGGGGCGAAACTAGCGGAAGCTTCAAGGTCAACGGTCATAGACTTAAGAAGTACCAACCGGAAACGCCGGTTGAGGAGGTTGCACCGATCTACCTCCTTTGAGACGCATCATGGTCCAGCTAGCGACCTTAAATCAAGCGCTTCTTGGGAGGCAACCCAAGGTATTGCTCTTCTTTCCCGTTTTCTAGTCTAGCTTAGATAGTTTTTGTTTTTGCTTTGCTTTGCTTTGTTTTTGGCGTTCTGGACAGACAACAGGGAGGAGCACATCTGGAAGGACAGAAGTTCGAGAATCTGAGAAGACAGAAGCACCTCGGTTACTGTCAGAGCACCTCGACCGAGTTGATTCTTGAAGCAACCGAGGCGACTAGGGTTTCTACAGAACCGCCTCGGTCCACATCACCTCGGTCCAGTCGAGACTATCTCGACCGAGGTGACAGCAGATCCAGTAACAGTATAAAAAGGGGAAAAATTACTTTTCACTTTTTTTACCCATTTCGACCGCGGCGACAGATCCACCTCGTTTCCTTCGTTTCTCGCTCGTTTTCGAAGATTTCTGCTTCCAAACTGCAATTGAAGAGTAGAGGATCCGATTGCAACTACAGATCTGCGAGAAATCTGAGTGAATCGGCCGGAAAGAGGTAAAAACGTTCGAAAACCTAAACTCGTTCGTTTAATGCATATTGGGCTTTGGTTGCCCCTGATTCTGTTGAGGAAATCTATAAGTACCCCTTAGGAAGCATCGGTAGTGATTTTAGGGGGAAAAGAACTGAAAATCAGAGAGTGGAATCGCGACTGTCTTCGCCTCGGTCCAGTCGTTCTGCACCTCGGTCGAGGTGATTTTTGGAGTTGTCAGTCGACCGAGGTAGTCTGACAGTACAGTTTGAAAATGAGTTCTGACAGATTGTTAGCTCTTAGAGATAGATCCTCCCCTTCCCCTTCTCCTTCCTCATCCCGTCCCTACCGCCCGGTTATCCACGAGAGATGCCGGGTAGACTATGAGAGGATAGTTGGGCGTCCAGTCATCGCACCGCGATTTCTGGATGTATCAGCTTTTGACTGCCTAGGGTTAGATGCTGACCTTAGGAGGATGATTGCTACCGTCGGGCTGGATTAGTTTACTGAGATCCGAGCCCCAGCTTACTTAGAGCCGACACTTGAGTTTGTTAGCTCCTTCTCCTACCTCCCCACAGACCGTTCTGTGAAGTACCGGTTGATGAACCGGAACTTCATAGTTCCTTTAGAGATTTGGAGAGAGATCTTTGGCTTTCCTGACCCCACCGCTGTAGACTTCCCCTCCCGATCCGTAGCTAGGGAGTTCTGGGGACAGATAGCCCACATTACTACACACGCAGACAGATGGCGCCCTGGAGATTCCAGGGAGAAGGTCATCTTTCACCCAGCCTTCAGACTTGCCCACAGGATCTTCAGTGAGACACTTCTGGCGCGTACTGAGACGCCCCAGAAGATCAGACAGGGTGAGCTCTTCAGCCTCTATTGCATCGTTATAGGAGGCTTCCCAAACTTTGGCTTGCTCCTAGCAGAGGATCTGCATAGGATCAAGGCCAAGGCGAAGGGAGATATTTGCTGTGGAGGTCTAGTCACCCACATCGCTACTTACCATGGGATGGACCTCAGCGTTTGCACATTGGCGGCGGCTCCGAAGCCGCTGGGATTGCAGGAGATGATTACGCGGAGGATTCTAGTTCCCCGTGGGCTGACTACACCCTACGTTGCCATGCCTTGGGAGCGGAATGCACCTCAGGGCATCAGATGGTCTGCACAGTTCTCTGTCTCCGACCCGCATTTCTGGCAGACAGCATGGGGTCCACTTATGGAGGATTACAGAGAGGGAGCAGCTGCCCCTGCAGAGGAGGCTGAGGAGGCTGAGGATGAGGATGACGATGATAACGAGACAGTGGATGAGAGAGGAGGCGGCGTCCCGATGGACACAGGTACAGATACAGCTGGGACGAGCGCGCCACCCATTATTGATTTGGATGAGGATGAGGAGGACACTGAGCCGGCGCCAGCTGAGACTTCTCCGGTCCGACCTGCTAGACGCAGGAGGCGGGGAGTGAGGGATAGGGCTGCACACCGACGGATCGATGACCTGACGGATCAGGTTATCGACTCATATGCTGCACTTTCGCTGGATATCCGCGAGATGCAGGAGCGTCAGCATCATCAGCACATGATGGCTCAGCTACAGTTTGAGCGTATCATGGGCCATCCCTATGATCCGACTCAGTTCCCCTACATACCACCACCACCACCGGATCGAGACTACTGAGGAGCTGCAGGGTTTTATTATTATATTTTTATGCAGTTCGGCTCTTATCCGGTGAGTCCTCTTTTATTTAGACTTTTATTATACCCACTGGGACAGTGTGTCTCAAGTATGGGGTATTTGTCTGTATTATTTGACTACGTGACTACTTGATGTATTCGATACTTTTGATGTATTATATTCATCGGATATTTTCATATTTATGCTTCATTTGTCTTTATATGATTATCTGATATTACATGCATACCTACAGACTATTTGATTGAGAAAAACGTCGAAACCGAACCGAAAACAATAAAAAAAATTGGATTTTAAAAAAATTTTTGACCTCGACCGGGGAGATTCTGGCGAAACGAGGTATTTCACCTCGGTTGAACCAAGAACATCTCGACCGAGGCGGCGTAACAGAAAGTTTTCGAAAACGATTTTGTGCTACTTATCTGGATATGATCTCAGTGAAGATTTTGTTTACTTACTGTTTTTAAATTCTTTATGTGTTTGAAAGGTTTTATAATATGTTTAAGTTGCTAAATGCTTTGTTTGAAATTATTAGCATGTTTAATACTTTGTTTTTATCCAAATTATGTTGAATTTGAAGGTTGACACCGCAGGTTAAGTTCTCTCACATTCTTCTTGGAAAGACCAAGGCGATTCATTCTCTTCTCCTTCTTCTTCTTGATCATGCTTAGCCCCTCATATACGTTTTGCCTCCCTTTACCTATCCGGGAATTTGGAAGCAAGCAAGTGATGAAAGCAAGTTAAAATTGAGAAGCGGGGCTGGAAGTGAAGTGCTAGAAAGTAATTTTAGGTTTGGGGAAGTCAATCATGAAGATGAGTAACTCGGCACCATTCACATAGCCGGGTGTTTGTGTCTTGCCAAAGTCGGATTGAGCGATATTCCTAACGGGTCATGGTATGTGCATCAAGGGTTTGATGCATCTCGAGAAATTGATGATTGCAGATTTCCTAGGCTTCGGTTATTGTGCACCTCTATCCATGCATCCCAAAAAGTAAAGTAAAAAGAAAAAGTGTGAAATAAGCAAAGCTTATTGGTGGAAGATGTTGCAAGTTGAAGCGAAAGAGAAGTTCATCCTTTTCCCGGATTCTAGCACCACATTACCTTACATACATCTCTACCCTACACGTTTCTTGACCTTTTCTTTTGGGAAGACCTTGAGACCTTGAGCTTGTTGATTGACTTAGCGGTTTAAATCGGATTATACATGATTAATTTTGATAATTATGATTTATTATACATTCTATGATTTTATGCAAAGATGAACAACTTTTCTATATTTATGAAATGTTTTGATCATATTGAGTTTTTAATTCCAGGAAGTATTCTCTTAGAGTGATCTATGATAGTTGCACACCATAAAATGTTTTTTAAAGACTTTTTCATTGATTTTCTTGACTTATAATCCATTCTACCTTGTCTTCTATATGAGGAACTTGCTTGGGGACAAGCAAGGGCTAAGTATGGGGTATTTTGATAGCATGAATTATAGTCTATATTTTGGGGTTTGTTTGGACGTTTTATCTTTCATATTCTGCATGTTTGTATGTACATTATGTGATTTTACTACCATTTCATCTACCTTTGCGAGAATCGAGGTCTACACCTAGTTTCGTTGTAATTGCAGGTAATATGGTACGTTTTGCATCAAAAAGGAGCAAAAGGAGTCAGGAGTCATTTGGAGCTACATCCAGGGAGCATAGCCATGGATTGAAGATTTACTTTGGAGCTGATTCGAGAGATTTCACATTCTGTCGTGAGTCACCTCGGTTGACCAGAGGTTCACCTCGACCGAGGCGATCCAGAGACGCCGACTCGACCGAGGCGAATACCTAGGACGCGGCGAGAATATTTTATTCTTAGAAGAGATCTTTTAAATTTGGAAAGTGATCTTATATTTTTTGGGCTGAGCTTCTGGAAGGAAGGAGATATGCAGAATATATATTTTTACCTATATTTATGGGATAATATCTTCTTAAGATTTATTATCTTTGGAGGTTTATTTTCCTATAAAAAGGGTTGGATTTCCACAATTTGAGAAGGCTGCATACGATCCGCTTACAGGCCGCAGCATACCCCAGATGCGCAGCAGCCGTAGTATACTCCAATTTGGGAGTTTTCGAAGAACCTTTTTGAAGGTTGAAGGAAGGTTGAAGATCATAGCTTTTTATAGCTTTTTGAAGGGTTTTGTAAGATTGTCTTCAATTCCTTTCCTTGTTATTTTGTCTTGTTGGATTGCTATCCAAGGAACGCTTTTGTTGTGATATTTGATTCAGTTATTGAAGTCTTTTTCATTAAATTCTTCTTTGTTCAAATATTCACCTTCTTCCCATACATTTAATACTTTCATTATGATGATGAGTGGCTAATTTCCTTGTGTCATTCTAGGGTGATTGGTTGAAGGTTGTGGGAAAAACAATGATAGAATAATCTTAGATTCCAGTAGGATCCTGAAAGTTCGAGTCTTTAACCTTAACCCTAAGCATCTCGTTCGGTTGATGAACATCTCGGCCGGGGTGGAATTCTTCTGACCGAGGTGACTTATCCGACCTAAAACAGAAAGTTAAGTGTTAGAGTTTGCTAAATCCTATTCTTATTTCACCTTCCTGGTTCAATGCAAGCTTAGGATGAGACTTACCCGGTAATTCCTTAGTTTGTGTATTAACGATCATAAGTGTAGGTAATAAAGGTTTATCCTTTATTGGGGTTTGAGTGTGCTTCCATCCCATCTTTGTGAGTTAGCCTGAGACTTACCCGGTAAAGGTTGATTCTATTCCCTTAGATGGTATGTTAGTTTGAGGTTATAATTCTCTATCTTGATTCCTTGAGACTTACCCGGTAATAGGAGTTACGGTTTAGGATTAGTGTGTAGTGAGACTTACCCGGTGATCTACTCCACTTTAGCAACGCCTTCCCCACGCAAAAATCTCAGCTTTGTCCGCTTATCTATAGATCTTGAGTTGGAACCACAACTTGGTGCTTTAATCCCTAGAATTGCATGTTTGCTTGATTGACTTCTTATTCATCTTGATTGTGTTAAATTACTCTTGTGGTTAGCATTGATATTAGCATACCGTGTTGACTCTGTTTCACCGAGTCCCTGAGATCGACCCCTGGAATTTTCTTGCTTTTACTACGATTGACCCGTACACTGCGGGTTCGCATCCTTGTTTTAAGCTTAAGTCTAGGGTTATAAATTTAAAGCTTGCACACACCGTTTGGAGCGAACAGCAGTAATTTTGGACGTTTGGGGAAATTTTTACTTTTTCCCCCGGGTAATTATTTTTACCCTCCGGTGTTATTTGGAGCATTTGGGAGCTCCAATTAATAAAAATGTATTTGAGAAAAATGATTAGGACATTGGATATGTCCTAGATATGAAATACATGGAGAGGCAAAACGGCCAAAAGAGTCACTATTTCGTTTCTTAACAGCAAAAAAGATGGCTTAGGAATACACGTTTTCTGAGGCAGTTGTGGAATAATTATCCCTACAATATTCCAGATTTATTTTTCCAATCTCGAGAAGTTTGGAGAAGGAGGTTTGACCCGCCTTTGGATCGGTTAAAGGATAATTATCGACTTCGCTAAAGGATAATTATCGTCTTCACTATAAATAACGGAAATCCTTTATTAATTCATTTCCTTTCACGTTTCCTCGTAAAAGCTCTGATTTCTCTCAACCTTCAAACTCAGATATATTGTCCGTTTCTAACCCGGTTTCAGTTCTGTTTGAGTTTTTGGATTCCTCTCTTCATTCTCTTCATATCGGTACCGAGTTTCTGCATTTCCGGGCAGATGAAGAGCTGGTCGAGCATATATGTCACTAGGCAGGTTCCGTCGCTCAGATTCCGGTAAATTCGATGTTGTCCATGCGTAGCCTGCGTCGTTGTGATTCCGAATCTTCTTTCATATCGTCAATCAGGTTAGTAACGAATAAGTTATGAATTTATTCATTTTCCGTACTGCGATTTGGCCTCAATTGAGTTTAGGCTTGTCAAAATGGATATTTAGGAATTCCATTATGGTCGTTATATTATTCTGGTGATTATGGGTTGTTTGTTTGATGAAATTTGATGACAGGTGGGTTTAGAAATTGCATGCGGCCAAAACGTTATTCTAGCGAAATTTAATTAATTTATTAAAGGTTAATTAATTAAATTAGGATTAGAATTGAGATTGAGGAATGTGGATTAGATACTACCTTGAGATTTGAGGAATTGTGAGTTATGTTGAGATATTGAGGTTCAGTTGGATGTGAGGCTTATAGATTGAGTATGATCCTTATGGATCCCTTGGGTATAGGTGTGACCTTTTTGATTGATATGAGTTTGGATATCTCTTTATGCCTTGTTATTAGGCAGTGTCCCTCTCAGGATTGGAGGTTGATCGTGGTTGTGATTGTACGAGATTGAGGTAAGTCCGTAGGACTTACTTAGCTACCATCCTTATATTGGGTGTTGCATGAGTGGTGTGTGTGTTATATGCTTGATATGATAGCATGTGATGTCAATTATTACCGACCTATGTTTTAGTTATTGCCCCGTATGCGTGGATGTGATAACCTTTTCCCTTTCACCCCGCCGAGGAGTCTGAGAGGTTCTTTGACATCAGGCCACCTAGTATACAGGAAGGGCACAATCCACTCCCATAGGGTACACGGGTTGTGTGACCGACACTACTTACAGATGGCTAGAAGGCCAAGAGGCGAGGATGATACGTTCCTCGTGTCACAAAGTTTCATATATCTATATATATACGATTTGAGTGAATAACTATTATATAAAGATGATAAAATGGGTAAATGTGTGATAGCATGATTATGTGTTTACCTTTCATGACGTGTGTTTGTGCTTATGCATTATCTTATATACGTATAGTTAGCAAATGGTTTCATACCATGTTGTAGATGCCTTGTAGGAAAGACGAGCTGTTAAGTGATCTGACAGGGTGACAGGCTGAGGACTCTCGTACATTAGGTGGTTATGGTTTTGGGGATATTTTATATACCTCCTATGCGAGGATGATGTTTTGTATACCTCCTGTGTGAGGGCGATGCTTTATACTCGGCTATGATCTTCTATACCTTTTGATGTACAGTTTTGTGTATTTGTTTTATATTTGTCAGGGCCATGTTGTAAGGTCCAGGGAACTTGTTGTCAGGCTAGGGTCAAGATCCACTGTGAGATCCTAGCCCAATGTGGCATCCCGAGTCTTGCGGATTCGGGGTGTTACACCCGAGGTCAGGGGTAGGACTACCGTGAGGTCAGGAGCGTAGAGTTCTCCATCGAACGAGTCCGATGGAGCATCCATAGGAGCGTCAATTTTTAGAGAGTATGTCCGGCGAGTGGAGGAGGCATTCATGACGGGAGCACCACCTCCCGCACCTCCCGTACCTTCGAGATCGGCTGAGGTTACGTAGATGGTTACTCAAATAGGGGCCGCACTAGATAGATTTTTACCCGAGATAGTTGTTGAGGGTGCCGGGACTAGAGTTGAGCCGAGGTCATCTAGAACGGATTCGTGGTTGAAGGCTTTCAACCAACAACATGTACCCTAATTCGGCGGGAAGGTAGGGTTGGAGGTTGAATATTGGATAAGACACGTAGAGTCTGCATTAGAGGCGATCCGATGCCCGGAGGATCGACAGGTTGAGTTGGTCCAGACTCTATTCCGAGACCAGGCTCAATATTGGTGGAGGACGGTTCGAGGCGGTGTTACCCAGATGGAGCAGTTGTTGAGCCTCGTGAGATAGAGATTTTGTCCAACTTCCTTGAAGAGGGACAGAGTTCATGACTTCATGGAGGTGGGATTTGAGGATGTACCGGTGATCGAGGGAATTAGACGCTTCCGTGAGGAGTTGGCTCTGTTGGGTCTCGTCGCAACTCCGCCGGACTAACATGTTTATCTATTTTCGCGAAGATTGAGGGAGTCCACCCGTGCTTACATTGCGGGATTCGGTTGTGACTCCCTGGTTGTAATAGCTAGGATTTCCGAATTCTAATGAATGTTGATTAACTTAATCATTGATAGTAATTGACATATAACTCGCGAAGATTTCTATAATTTAATGCAAAGATGAACAACTTTCTTATATTCATAAAATGTTTTGATCATGTCTTGATTTTATTTGCCATGAAGCATTCTCTTAGAGTGATCTATGAGTGAAGCACACCACCAAAATGTTCTGAAATGTTTTTCATTGATCTTTATGACTTATAATCCATTCTATCTTGTATCTAAGATTTGGAACTTGCTTGGGGACAAGCAAGGGACAAGTATGGGGTATTTTGATAGCATGTATTATAGTCTATATTTCGGGATTTGTTTTGACTTTTTATCTTCATAAATCTGCATGTATGGATGTATATTATGCAATTATATTGTTGTTTTGTCTACCTTTGCGAGAATCGAGGTCTACACCTAGTTTCGTTGTAATTGTGGGTAAAATGGCACAATTTGGACCGAAATGGAGCTAAGGAAGCTAAGGAGTCATTGGAGCTACATTTTGGAGCTTTGAGAAGATCTCAAGAAGCATGGAAATGATTAAGAAGAATTATTTTGGACCAGATTCGAGATGATTCACATTCAGTTGAGATTCACCTCGGTCAGCTACGGTACCACCTCGACCGAGGTGATCTTGAGGAGTGTCCCGACCGAGGCGAACACTCTGTCGCCGGCGAGATTTTTATTTTTGGTTGAGATCTTTTATTTTTGGAAGGAGGATATCTTATATTTTTGGCTTGATTTCTGGAAGGAAGATATTATATTTGGCTGATTTATTTGGAGAGATATTGATATATTTTCTAGGAAATTATCTTTTTAAGATATTTTATCTTTAGAAGATAATTCTCCTATATAAACGGTTGGATTTTCCACAATTCAACCATCCTGAAATCTACGGATCATCCATTATCTTCGGATCAGTGATTTTTGGAGGATTTTCTAGAGTTTGAAGGAAGAGTTGAAGGAAGTTTGAAGGTTGAAGTTAAAGGAAGGAAGGAATCATAGTTGGAGTTGGCTTTTGAAGGAGTTTGTAATATCTTCTTAGATTGCTTTTGGTTTGTTGTCTTTTCTGATTGTGACTTGAGGAACGCTTGTTTGTTATTTGATTCATTCAGTTATTGAGACCTTTGTGTTAAAGTTTTCTTGTTTGAATTATGATTCCTTTCCTATTAATTTGATTATTGTTATCATGATGATTGTTGGCTAGGTTTCTTGTGCAATTCTAGGGTGATTGGCTGAAAGTTGTGGGAAAGACGATGATAGAATGAACTTAATCCCAGCAGGACCCTGAAAGCTCGAGTCTTTACCTTAACCGACGAACACCTCGGTTAGTCGTGGAACATCTCGACTGAGATGGTACATGAACTGAGCGAGGTGAAGCTTTCCTGAACCTTATCCGAGTTAAGAGTTTAAGTTTGCCAAATCCTATCTTTGTTACACCTTTCCTGGTTCAATGCAAGCCTAGGATGAGACTTATCCGGTGATTCCTTTGTTTGTTTACCTAAGATCATGAGTGTAGGTAATAAAGGTTTATCCTTTATTGGGGTTTGAGTGTGCCTTTATTCCATCTTTGTGAGTTAGCCTGAGACTTACCCGGTAAAGGTTGATTCTATTCGCTTGGATGGTGTGTCGGTTTGAGATTATAGTTCCTTTCCTTAGTACCTTGAGACTTACCCGGTAATAGGAGCTTTTGTTTGGGATAGTGAGTAGTGAGACTTACCCGGTGATTTATTCCCACCTTCGAAACACCTTCCCTTTGCAAACCTCAGCTTTGTCCGCGTTATCTTTTGAGATCTTGAATGTATATCATCTTTGATTGCTTTAATTCGTAGTTATTAGCAATATTTGACAACTTGATTCCGTTCTTTGTTTCACCACAATCCCTATGTTCGACCCCTGGAATTCTTGCTTTTCTTACAATTGATCCGTACACTGCGGGTTCGCATATTGTTCAAACATACTTGGGTTATAAATTTTAAAGCTTGCACACACCTTTTGGAGCGAACAAGCGTACAAACCTCCGCTGTCGTTTCCACTAAAAAGAGCGAGAGCATGATAGCATGAATTATAGTCTATATTTTGGGACCTGTTTAGACGTTTTATCTCAATAATCTGCATGTTTGAATGTATATTATGTGATTATATTGTTGTTTCATCTACCTTTGCGGGAATCGAGGTCTACACCAAGTTTCGTTGTAATCTTAGGTAAAATGGCGCGTTTTGTATCAAAATGGAGCTAAAGGAGATAAGGAGTCATTGGAGCTACATTCGGGAGTTTAAAGAAGAACTCATGAAGCAAGGAATTAATGAAGAAGAGTTACTTTGGACCAAATTTAAGAGATTTCACCTTCAGTTTAGAGTCACCTCGGTTGACCACAGAGTCACCTCGACCGAGGTGATCTAGAGGAGCGTCTCGACCGAGGCGAATATCCTGACGCGGCGAGATATATTATATTTGGGTAAGATGTTTTATTTTTGGAAGGAGAGATCTTATATTTTTTGGCTGGATTTTTGGAAGGAAGATCATATATTTAGGAGATCTATTATGGAGATAAGATATATTTTATTAGGAAATTATCTTGTAAGATATTTCCTATAAAATTATCTTAAGAAGATATTTATTTTAGGAGATATGAATATATTTTATAGGAAATTATCTTTTTAAGGTATTTTATCTTTGGAAGATAATTCTCCTATATAAAGGGTTGGATTTTCTACAATTCACCCATCGGCGCATCACCGAAAAACCCGCTACCATCGCAGCATTGGAAGATTGAAGGAAGATTGAAGGAAGGAAGTTCATAGCTTTTTATAGCTTTTGTGAAGGGTTTTGTAAGACTTTCTTAGATTCCCTTCTTGTTGATTTCTCTTGTCGGATTTGTGATCCAAGGAACGCTTATTTGTTTGATATTTGATTCAGTTATTGAAGCCTTGTTCTTAAGGTTTTTGTGTTCAAATATTCACTTTCTTCCCATATATTTGATTATTACTTTCATGATGATGAGTGGCTAATTTCTTTGTGTGATTCTAGGGTGATTGGCTGAAGGTTGTGAGAAAAACAATGATAGAATAATCTTAAATCCCAGTAGGACCCTGAAAGCTCGAGTCTTTATCCTTAACCTTAGAACATCTCGTTCAATCGATGAACATCTCGGCCGGGGTGGAATTCGTCTGACCGAGGTGACTTTTCTGATCCGAAATGAGAGTTAAGTGTTAGAGTTTGCCAAATCCTATTCTTATTACACCTTTCCTGGTTCAATGCAAGCCTAGGATGAGGCTTACCCGGTAATTCCTTTGTTTGTTTACCCATGATCATAAGTGTAGGTAATAAAGGTTTATCCTTTATTGGGATTTGAGTGTGCCTTCATCCCATCTTTGTGAGTTAGCCTGAGACTTATCCGGTAAAGGTTGATTCTATTCCCTTAGGTGGTGTGTTGGTTTGAGATTATATTTCCTTTCCTTAGTACCTTGAGACTTACCCGGTGATAGGTTCTTTGGCTTGGGATTGTGAGTAGTGAGACTTACCCGGTGATCTATTCCACTTTAGAAACACCTTCCTTTTGCAAATCTCAGCTTTGTCCGCTTATCTTGAGATCTTGAGTTGGAACCACAACTATATGCTTTAATCCCTAGAATTTGCATATTTCCTTAATTGACTATATTATCATCTTTGATTTCTTTAATTGCTTTTGTGGTTAGTTGCAATATTGACAACCTATACTTGCTTTGTTTCACCTAAGTCCCTGAGATCGACACCCCGAAATTCTTGCTTTTACTACGATTGACCCGTATACTGCGGGTTCGCATCCTTGTTTTAAGCATATATCTTGGGTTATAAATTTAAAGCTTGCACACACTATTTGGAGCGAACAGAGCACATCTTGATAAACACTTTGGTAAGTTCATTGAACTAATGAGCAAGTTGCATATTAACATACCTCTTATTGATGCAATTTTAGGTATGCCACCCTATGGAAAGTTTTTGAAGGAAATCCTCTCTAACAAGAGGAAGCTAGAACATTTTGGTGAAGTAAACATGACTTCCGAGTAATCTGAACTCATCAAAACTATGACGGAGAGGATGCCACCTAAGCTGAGAGATCCGGGTTCGTTTTGTGTACCCATTGGCATTGGAAAGGTAACGTATGATGCTCTGTGTGATCTAGGAGCAAGTGTGAGCATTATACCACTTGCATTGTGCGAAAAGGTTGGTTTAGGAGAACCTAAACCGGTGAAGATGACGTTGTATATGGTGGATCGATCAATCACTCGACCCGTTGGCGTTCTTGAAGATATACCGGTAATGCTTGGTGAATTCTATATTCCACTTGATTTTGTAGTTTTGGATATTCCTGCAGATTACTCGATCCCAATCATACTTGGAAGGCCGTTTCTAGAAATGTCCGGTTGTTTGGTTGATTGCAAGAATGTCAAACTGGAATTCAATATTGGAGAATAGAAAGTTGAGTTCGTACTCTCAACTTTGATCAGGGAGCCAACTCTAGGAGAAGAAGTCTTTAACATCCACGATGCAGAAGATTCAAGAGAAATGGTTAGCTCCATTTTGCTCAATGATTCGCTACAGAAAGTCATTAGCACGGGCATTATGGAAGGAGGAATCGAAGAAGGTTGTGACTCCGAGGTTAAAGCTTTGGAAGTGCTAGAAGAGGAGCCAATTGAAGCCATTGAAGAATTGCACGTTGGCTCGCAAAAAGGCCTAAACCACTGACTAACTCAAGATTCCACGGGGGTGGAAACAATTAATTCAATTAATTCCCCCGTGGAACCACAAGTCGTATGCAGCCACGGGGAGAACCACAACCGTGGAAGTATCAGGGGGGCCGTGGAAACTGAAATTCCCAAGACTTCTTGCCCTCTTCTTAAAAACTCTCTTGGACATTCTCCTACCCCTCCTACTTTTTCTTGGAAACATCCGAGGACAATTCGGAAGGCGCCAACACACCAACGAAGGCACCGCCAACCTTGGAGTTGAAACCTCTCCCAGAACATTTAAGGTACGCTTTTCTTGGACCAAATGATACATATCCAGTCAATTAGTGCCGCCTTAAGTGACGATGAGCATGCCAAGCTTATGAATGTTTTGAGATTACATAGGAAAGCCGTACGATACACAACTGATGATCTTATAGGCATCAAACCTTCTTTGTGCATGCATAAAATATTAATGGAGGATGACCATAAACCTTCACGCGAACCTCAATGACGGTTAAATCCGATCATGAAAGTGGTTGTGAAGAAGAAAGTCCTCAAACTTCTTGATGTAGGTATCATTTTCCTCATCTCCGATAGCAAGTAGGTGAGCCCCGTCCACGTTGTCCATAAGAAAGGGGGAATGAATGTTGTGACTAACAAAAACAACGAGTTAATCCCCACTAGAACCGTTACGAGATGATGTGTTTACATTGACTACCGGAAGCTGAATGTTGCAACTAGGAAGGATCACTTCCCTCTACCTTTCATTGACCAAATGCTTGAAACGTTAGCACAACACTCTCATTTCTATTATTTGGATGGCTATAGTGGTTTCTTTCAGATTCCCATCCACCCCGACGATCAGGGGAAGACTACATTCACGTGCCCTTGGGGTACGTTCGCGTACAAGAGAATGCCGTTCGGTTTGTGCAATGCTCCAGCCACCTTTTAAAGGTGCATGATGGCGATATTATCAGTGTATATCGAAAATATCATGGAGGTTTTCATAGAAGACTTCTCCGTATATGGTTCTTCTTTTGACAATTTTCTTGCTAACCTTTCCTTTGTCCTACAGCGTTGTGAAGACACTAACCTTGTTCTAAACTGGGAAAAGTGTCATTTTATGGTGACCGAAGGAATTGTTTTAGGTCATTTAGTCTCGAATGGTGGCATTCAGGTTGATAGAGCCAAGATCAAAATGATCGAGAAGCTACCTCCACCATCATCGGTATAAGGGGTAAGGAGTTTCCTTGGACATGCTGGATTTTATAGAAGGTTCATTAAAGATTTTTCTAAGATTTCTAAGCCATTGACTAACCTACTAATGAAGGATGTACTCTTTGAACTTTTGAAAGAATGTCTAGATGCCATTTACAGGATAACAGAAGCATTAATCTCACTACCCATCATTCAACCTCCGGATTGGAATCTCCCATTTGAAGTGATGTGCGATACAAGTGACTTGGTTGTAGGAGAGGTACTAGGACAGAAAAAGGATGGACGAACTCATGCCACCTATTATGCTAGCAAAATGTTGGATGAAGCTCAATGCAACTACGCCACATCGAAGAAGGAATTGCTTGCAGTTGTGAAAACTCCACCTTGTTTATAATGTTTTACAGGTGTTGATGATGGAAGACTTAATACAAATGTAGTAGTTGTATATAATAACAATGTATTGATTATATTCGGTAGATACTTGGTTGGTTTGAATTCAGTGCAGGTTTTATCAAATTTCAAGGGCCTTGATTTCAAGGGCCTTGAAGTATAACTTAAGGATAAGAAAGATAGTGTTTACAAAAGGACGATCTCAAAGGCCTTGAAGTTATATGCACGAAGGATTCAAATACAACAAAGATCTTCCAGGAAGATTTTCTCAAACGGAAAGATTTTTGAAAGATCTCTTTCAACCGATGTATTTCTGAAAAAAAAAGCGGCAAAAAATCTTCTCTTTCGATTCAACAGAGGACGAGAACATCAAGGAGCTAAGGACTCGACGTGTTTTCAGGAATTGAAGATTTGCAACGTCTACCTTATCTCGAAACAAGAAACGATCTTCACGGAGAAGAAGATTCATCTTCAAACGGTCATCTCTACAACGGCTAGAAAACCTCTCCATAGAAGAGTATAAATGAAGATGATGGTCGAAGAAGAAAAACACACAAGCATACACGGAAAACATCTTTACGTCTTCAAGCAATCTAAACATTTTCATTCATTGTTTTTCTTTCTCTCATTTACGCAAAAGCTATATCCCCTTAGAGAGAGAAAACACAAGAGCTCCATTGGAAGATCTATATAGTGTTATACTAGAGCGTGTCACTCTGTGAAGTAATTAGGCTATTATAGCTAGGTTGAGAGTTGGAGCTAGATCGTAGCATTGGCTATAATTGTATCTAGGACTCTTTGAAGCTGATAATAGATAGTTAGATCCTAAGGCTATACCGTGGGACGGAGAGTAGGCTATTTATAGCCAAACTTCGTAAACATATCCTCATGTCGATCTTTTCAATTCCGCACCATATATACTTTATTGTGACTAACTTTGTTTTGCATGAGCATGAAATCAAGGCTCTTGAAAGTTGTTTCAAAGCCCTTGAAATCAAAGTTACACAAAAAGCACAGATCGACATCAAGTCCCTTCAAAGGAGTTTCAAGGCCTTGAGTTTTAGTTTGCGAAAAGTTCTCATACTCTATTCAACCCCCTTATAGAGTATCTTTTACCTTATTTATTTCACCTACCGGTTCTTCAATTGGTATCAGAGCTAGACTCACGTATATTGATTTAACCAATAGTGAAACTAATCATGAATCCTGTAGGTGATGGTGGATTTGCTCAAGGAAGATCCTCATCTCGACCACCGCTCTTCTATGGCAACAAATTTGCTCATTGGAGAACACTCATGCGTATGTTCATTAGTGACCAGGACATGGAGCTTTGCAGCATCATTCAAAATGGACCTAAAGTTCCAATGACAACGGTTGAAGGTGTCCAAGTCCCAAAGAAGGAAAGTGGCTTCACACAGGCTGACCTGGACAGTGTGTCAAAGAATTACAAAGCAATGAACCTACTATACTGTGGATTAGATGCAAATGAATTCAACCGCATCTCATCATACAAGAGTGCTAAAGAAATATGGGACAAGCTTTTTGTCACTTACGAAGGAACAAGTCAAGTCAGGGAAACAAAGATTAGCATCTTTATCAGACAATACGAGCTATTCAAGATGAATCCGAATGAAACAGTCAAAGATATGTTCACCAGATTCACTGAGATCGTGAACAACCTGGACTCACTAGGAAAGATCTTCACAAATGAAGAGAAAGTGAGGAAGGTTCTAAGGAGCCTACCTAAAGCCAAGTGGGGACCAAAGATGACTACTATTGAAAAATCTCAGAATCTCACAACTCTTCCTCTTGATGACCTCATTGGAAAACTCATCACACATGAAATGGTTCTTGATGAAGATAATGGAGAGCTCCCATCCAACTCCAAGAATTTGGCATTAAAATCAAGAAGAGATGAATTATCATCTGACGAAGAGGTGAGTGATGATGATGAAGAAGAAGATGCAATCACCATGATCTCTAAGGGTCTCGCAAGAATTCTCAAAATTAAGAAACAATCTGCTAATAGAGAATATCCACGAGCATTAAAACCCCGAGGTAAGTTTTCTAACTCCAATAAGAAAATGAGAGTACTGACTTGTTTTGAATGTGGTGAAACAAATCGTCTTATGAAGGACTTTCCACAAAAGAAGAGGAAAAAGTTCAAGAAAAATGATCGAAAGAAGAAAGCTATGGTTGCTTCATGGAGTGATTCAGAATCAACAAATGAATAAGAAGACGAAAAAGAACAAGCAAACTTGTGTCTCATGGCCGATCATGAAGAAGATTCAAATCTATATGTTGACAATGTGGTAAGTACAATTATGTCTCAACCTGAAATTGACCTGAAACAATTCCTTAAAGATATTATCATATGTGATAAGGAACATAGAAATTGGATAATTCTTTAAAAGAAAAACTTTTTGAACTAGAAAAACAACTAAGTGAAATGTCTCTGAAAATTGAAAATCCTAACACAAAAAAAGTAGACCTTGATGACAATATCAAGGCCTTGGAATCAGAGAACCTGATTCTCAAGGACAACCTCTCTTCTCTTCATCAAAACTATATCGATCTAGAGAAAGAGAAAGTTGATCTAACTTTGACGTGTCAAGACCAGAAGGCTGCACTTATTTAATTTACTCGTTCAAAAGCTAATCTTGAGAGAATGATGGGTGAACAACAGTCCTCCCTTAACAAAGATGGTATAGATTATCATAGGAGCTTTCCTAGAAAACCTACCACCATGTTTGTCAAGGCGAAAGGAAGCATTCATATGCCTACTTGCTTCTACTGTTGTAAAAAGGGTCATGTTAAATCTACATGTCCTTATAGATGAAATGATCCTTATATCATTAGAAATACCTATCCTTTATTTTTAAGGAAATAGGTCAAACAAATCTGGGTTCCTAAAGGTACTAGACCACCAAACATGATCGAACCTGAGTATGAACCAAAATATGCCATTTGGTTAACTCGGAAAGGTCGATGTTTGCTGTTTTGCAAGATATCACCAAGGTAAAGGAGCACAAATGGATATTAGATAGTGGTTGCTCAAGACACATGAGTGGAAAAAGCTCTTTATTTTCAGATTTAAAAAAGCAATCATCTGGAACCATTACACTTGGTGATAAAGGAAAGTGTGACATAATTGGCATTGGTAAAATTTGCTATAATTCATCTAACTTCATTGATGATGTTTATTTGGTTGATGGTTTGAAGTATAATCTGCTAAGTATTTCTCAAATATGTGATAAGGGCAATAAAGTTATGTTTGATTCAGATAAATGTGAGGTTCAAGACAAAAAGACTGGTGAAGTGGTGCTTACTGCTCCTAGATGAAATAATGTATATTCCATGATTACTAACCAAGTTTCAAGAACTCAGCTAAAATGTCTAAAGGTCTTGACTGATGATCCAAGGCTTTGCCATAGAAGACTTGGTCACGTAAGCATGCACACCATGTAGAAGCTACTCACAAAAGATTTGGTACGTGGTTTGCCAAACCTAAATTTCAAGGTTAATGATCTATGTAAGGCGTGTACACAAGGTAAACAAACACGAGGTTCATTCAAACCTAAGAAAACTGTAAGTTCTTCTCGACTCATTGAACTTTTACACATGGATCTTTGTTGACCTATGCGTGTCAAATCTCCCAGAGGCAAGCAATACATCCTTGTTATAGTGGATGATTTCTCTCGTTTCACATGGATTTCTTTTCTACTAGAAAAATCTGAAGCTTTATTTGAAATTTCCAAATTGTGTAAGGAGTTACAAACTTTGAAAAACCGACCAATTGTTTCTATAAGAAGTGATCATGGTAGAGAATTTGATCAACTGAAGTTTGATTTGTTTTGTGAAAAATATGGCATTTCACATAATTTTTCAGCTCCTACAACTCCTCAACAAAATGGAGTTGTGGAACGTAAGAACCGCACTCTTGAGGATATGTCTAGGACAATAATTTTAGAAAATAATTTGCCAAAACATTTTTGGAATGAAGCAGTAAACGCTACAAATTATATTTTGAATAGATGTTTAATTCGCCCTATTTTGAAAAAGACTCCTTACAAACTCTTTAAAGGAAGAAAACCAAATATTTCATATTTCAAACCCTTTGGATGTACTTGTTTTGTTCATAACAATGGAAAAGATAATCTTGGGAAATTTGATGCACGTAATGATGAAGCAATATTCATTGGATATGCTTCAAATAGCAAAGCTCATCGCGTCTAGAACAAACGTTCCAAAATTGTTGAGGAAATCATTCATATCATTTTTGATGAAAGCAATGATGGTACTTTGAGTGAAAGTTTTGCAGATCTTAATCTGAATCAAAGAGAATATCATAATTCGGATGAAGAGGAAGATCCTAAAGATCGAGACAAGAATATGCAGGAAAAGATTCAAGATACCGAAGAAAATCCTCAAGACTCTGAAACACACCTTCAAGACCTTGAAATAGGAAACTGTGATAACAGAACTCCGCTTCAAGGGCTTGAAACCCAACTTCGAGGCCTTGAGATTGGATCAACAGGTAATATACCAACGATACCTGAATCTAGTCAAACATATGAAGCTCAACCTTTTGGATCTGCTCCATCTGTCAAAAGAAGAAAAGTTCAACACTCCTCATATCATCCAAAAGAGAATGTGATCTCAGATCCAAAATGTTAGAGTTCAAACTAGATCTAACGTGAACAATCTATGTGCCTTCTCCGCTTTTGTATCGCTTGTCGAGCCAAAGAAGTAACAAAAGGGGAGGGGGGGGGGGGTTTGGTTGAATTGACGCACACAAAACTT